>VWYO01022118.1:322-72737 GCA_013400275.1 Rhadina sibilatrix
TTTTTTGGTGGTGGTGGTGTAAGTATTGGCGTCTGTTCATACAGGGATGTATCAAGACGGAGGCTCACGGGAGTGAGACACGAATTCTGCTCAACCCCCTAAACATGTAAATGCCTTTTTTCTTTTTTTTCTTTTTCTTTTTTTTTTTAATTCAATTGAGCTGCAATTTTTTTGGGGTTGTTTTGGGGTTTTTTTTTTAACACTTGATAAGATCTGTCTCATTGTGGAAGATCTCAAAGGTTTAGTCTTCGATGGAAATCAAGATTATTTATAGCAGGTGCAGTTTTGTAAATCCTGATTCTCTCAATGCTTGCTTTCTTCTCTGTGTACTTGTGATCATCATGTTTGCTCATATATGCAGATTCTCCTTTCATAGGGGAAAATAATGAAGAGTTTTGCAGGCTTTGTTAATGATAGGAAGAAGAGAAAATTGTTTTCTAATGTAGAATTTGCTTCCCAGAACATAGTGACTCCGAATTAATGGTGATGCTGTTTTCCCTTCAAGGTCTTGGAAGCACAGGGAAGAGTAATGTTATTATTCTTTGCAGCTTAGATAACATGAAGATGGAGGACTATGAAATATTCTGTAGGAAGCATCTTTCCAGAATCCAAGAAGAGGCAAGAAAAGGAGAAACTTCTTTGACTGTTCAGAACAAAAATATCTCCCTCATTAAATTCTATGGAGTCCCTGTGCTTTCCCCTCTGGTAAGGCCTTTTCTACCCCTTTTCCTCCTTGATGTGCTGTGCTATTTGCACTGGCTTTGATGTGCACATATATGATTCTGTAGAAGGTATCTTTGTGAGCTGTCATCTGACCTGCTGCTTAGTGTTTTCTAAGCATTCCTAGCCTTAATCTTACTAAGTAAGGGGTAAAATGTGCCTTTTGCCCCCTCACACTGACTGCATTTCCTTTAATTTTTGAGAAGTTATCTTCCTAAGGGGAGCACAAATATTGATGGTTTTCAATAATGCTAACTGCTGGGCTTCATGTAAAATCCTCTTGACTTTTCAAATACTGAACACGTGAGTTAGTTTAATGGTGTAAAAAAAAGCGCGAATAAGAAATACTGAAATAGTTAAAAAGCTTTTAAGGAAATTTTTCTGCATGTGTTTGCATCTTTCTCTAATGTATTCCACAGGCTCATCAATTATGTTAAGTCATTCTGTGCTAATGCAAACAGAGCTAAGCTGAAGATTGGTGGTAGTTCCTGCAATACTGCAGCTGACTTCCTTGTTTCAGTGATGGGAAGAAATAGGAGTCTCTAACAACAATGTCCAAAAATCATGATACAGATATAATTGTGGATATATTGTCATACTCTTAATTTACAAATGCATGAATATTTTAAGGGTTTTTGGAAAAAAAAAAGTCTGAATCCTGCATCAGATTGATACTGTATTATGTAATGTTCATGTAAAATTTTATAAATGCAGTTTTAAATTCATGTTCATTTGCCTGTGTGCCAAGAAGGCATTTTGCACACCTTCCCTTAAAAAAATTGGTTGAGAAGAAGTTGGCATTTAACATGTGCACAAAATTGCAGGTGATTTCTGTTCTTCTGTTTTGTTCTGTAGTTTTTCTTTTGAATTTATTTCTGTAATTCTGTATTGAAACTTACATTTAGTGATATAAACCATGTTTCTTACACTCTGTTTTGCAGCTTAGCCTTGAAAAGAAAAAGGAAATACAGCAGTATAAGGAGAAAGCACTGGACCTAGAGACCAGGAAGCGGGAGTCCCGGAAAAAAGCTTTATTGAATCGAGTTCAGGAGATTGTAGAAAATGTCCAGGTAGTGTTAGTCCAAAGCTGCCTCACAGATTTACAGAAAGTCACTGCTTACAGACATTTTGAAAAAGTGTTGGGGTTTAATATAAATTAATTATATATCCCCAATACAAACATGAAATTAACAGCAGCTAACTCTCCAGAACCAGCATTTGCTAGTATTTCATGCTATCTGTTCTGGTAATTGATTATTTACTGATACTTATGTAGTGCATGGGACTTGCTTTTCACTGCTTCTTTTGCTCTGCAAAATACAGAGCTCACTGCTTCTTTTGTAAGAGTGTTGGGAGCAACTAGATTGTTAAAACAAGTGAACAACTCCCCTGTATTAGAGCTGCTTTATTTGCAAGCTTATAGCTTAATCGTAAAATAATCAGTATTCAACTTTATGATTACAGAATTAAAATTACCTTCACAACAACTTGAGATTCTCTCATGTGCTTTAAAATTTTACTGCAACTATTTTTTTTCTTTGCTGCTTCAATGATGAATTTTGTAGAGGTTTTAATTTAAAAGACTATTAAATACATCTAATCAAGGAGTTATAATGTCTTTGGAACAGCTGTAATACAGCCTTTAGATTAAACTGTTGCTTAAACAGTTAATACTGAGTTTGTTGAGTTACCAAGGTGGCAAACAACACTTTGTAGTTTGCATTGTTTACTGAGTGTGTGTGGCAACAGTCAGCAGGCTTGTGGTTTGACCAGCAAACCAGGAAAGTATGTTCACTATAAAAATAATGTAAGTTTTTTGTTTTGTTTTGTTTTTGTGCTTTTTTTTTCCCAAATGTGTCTTTTTGATAATTGAGACGCAGCACATAGGATAATTGTAGTGTGAAAATCCGTTTAAACAAATGCTGGCTGGAATTAACATGTAATTCTCACTTAAATAAAATTGGTTTTAAAAATTCCTTTTTAAGTTCAAGTGAAGTTTGCAGGAATCTGAGATTCTGAGATGTCATTGAAAATCGGTCATTTTTAAAAAATTTAATTTGCAGATGAGGAAGGGACCTGGCATGAGTGACATGAACACATCGGAGGCTGAGAGTTCTTGCTCTGATTTGGATTCAAAGACTTTGACTGACATCACATCTCTATCAGGTATCAGTTCAGCATGTTCTTCTGAAAGGCACAGTTCCATGGACCTGGAAAAGACACCAGAACTTAGACCATCAGATACTGCAGGGCAAATGACATCAAATGTGACAGAAGTAGCTAAAGCAGCAGAAGAAAATGTTTCTTCAAAGCCAAGTGGGAGTCGCTTCTCGGAAGCCGTGCCATGTGCGAGGGCTGCATCTTCTGACAAGGTGTGTAACAAGCTCCCGTCTCATGCTCTGCAGAAGCAGGAGGGACGAGTGGGGTCACCATCAGATGAGGATGTCCAAGATCCGTGTGTAATGAGTCTTCAGAACCTGATAAAGAAGTCTAGAGAGTACATAGAGAAAGAGCAAAGCAAGCGTACCTCAAAAAGCAATTCAAAGAGGAGTACGAGTGAAAGTCATTCGGATAAAGAAAACGATGGTGTTAAAACAACTGACTCTGGGAAAGAGAGGGCAAAGTTTACAGGCAGAAGTTGCACTGCTCAGATGCTTGATAAACCCAGTCTTAATAAATCAAATACCCTTCTCCAAGGTGCCTCTGCTCATACAAATAACACCAGTATGTCCACTTTATCCAGTTTTTCTAAAGTAGACATACCTATGAGAGTTGGAACACCCCCTTTGGTGGATTCAGATTCAGATGAGGAATTGAAAAAGAGTTCTATGTTTGAGCGTGACAGTAGCATTGTCAGGAGCCTCACAGGCTCCTTTGCCAAATTGCCAAGCCCAGAGCCAAGCATGAGCCCTAAAATGCACCGACGGCGCCCAAGACCTTTATCCATGGGACACATCATTATAAACAGCCCTGTGAGTGCTTATGAGTTAAGTCCTAAAGGTAAGGGTAGAACAATGGATTTAATCATGCAAGATATTGCAGATAAAAACAACGTGTCTGAATCGGTGCCAAAGTTCATGGCAGACTTCACTACGGTTTGCCCTGGCAGAGTTCCTGGTGTCAGCAGGAGTTCTTCAGGCCCTAGTGATGGGCTGGGGGTTGGCAAACCAAATCGCCATTCCTTTGGGCTCTTTGAGAGCAGAGGGACAGTGTCGGCTACGCTGGAAGGACAGGTGGTGATGGACAGCAGAGGCCCATATAAAGTGGAGAGCAGTACTAGTATGGCACCTCCAAAAGTGAATGAGCCCTTTGCCATCAGTCAGTCTGCAGTGACACAGAAGATCCTGGCTGTGAATGAAATGAAACCAGCAACTTTGCCAGAAAATGCTAAGTGTAATTCTCCAGTGGAACTCAACAAATCTTATGACGTGGAAAATCCCTCTCCACTATTAATGCAGAGCAAGAATGTGCGACAGCAGATGGATAATACTCCAAGTGTTTCCTCAGCAAATGAACAGTTCCCAGAAAACTTTGAAAAGGTAAAACGTCGACTTGATTTGGACGCTGACAACTGCCAGAAAGAAAACAGTTCCTGTGCTGTAGGAGTTGGAATGGAAGAACAAGAGAAGCAGTGGTTGCAAGAGCAGAAATATCCTGTGGGATCAGTTTACATTACCAAGAATGCAGTCCTTGAAAATATGGCAAAAGGTAAGAGATTTCCTGTGCTTGAGGGTTACTTCTCAGTTTATAAATCTTCTAGGTGATTGTTAGTCATTGATGTTTCTTTCCAAGAGCTTCATTTCTCTGATTTGACTTCACAATACTGATTGCCCAATTCAGCCTAGAAGTTGGAATTTAATTTTACTAAGAAAGTTGTCTTGTGCCATGAGGTCTAATTAAGGCTACTAAAATAAAAGGTAGCCCATGTAAATTAAAACAAAACCATGTAGGTATTTTCTTCAAATTCGAGACTGTTTCTTCTGTGTATGTCTCTACTAAATGAGGCTGAAGTGGCATAAATAACATTAATTCACTCCAGCAAGTGTAACAATTCTTAGAGCTGTATTTTCCATGTCCCTGTTTTAATATAGGCTTTTGGTGTTACTGCTGTTCCATGCACAAGTTCAGTTCACAAATATGAACATGCAAATATTTTGAGGGACTAGTAAATGATGGGGTTCTGTGCAATACATAATGGGAACTTGATATCAAGGAAACCTGGTATCAAAAGACATAATTTTTACTTTTTACTGATGATGCAAATTACCTTTGATAAAGGATTGATGTCTCTGGCAAAGATCATATAGAAGGTATTTAATACTTGATTCTTTGTTACATATTTTCTCAGAAGATATTTTAAAGACGAAAATGCTGGCCTTTGAAGAAATGAGA
Organism: Rhadina sibilatrix; assembly: GCA_013400275.1. NCBI lineage: Eukaryota > Metazoa > Chordata > Aves > Passeriformes > Phylloscopidae > Rhadina > Rhadina sibilatrix. Next base: position 5,435 of record VWYO01022118.1, read on the forward strand.
AAGAGACTGGAAGAACAGCATGCACAACAACTGTCAATTCTGATAGCTGAACAAGAGAGAGAGCAGGAGAAATTGCAGAAGGTAAGGTCAACAGGAAAAATTCTAAGCAAAGGTTTTGTGTTTTATAGAAGTTTGTCAGGAAGCAATTGGGTTTGAGTGTATATTCTGTTGCTTTGCAGAGTTAGAAAAACAGCCTCATGGTTGAATCTTCCTTTTGTAGGAACTGGAAGAGCGGGAGAGAAAGTTGAAAGGAAAGAAGGTTACTACAACGGAAATAGAAATTTCCAAAGTGAATATTAACAGTAGGATGGAGTTGGAGTGGAGGAAAAAAAGTGAAGGTGGCTTGCTGGAAAGTGTGCAGTCTCAGCTGGAGACAGTCCATAACACAAACTCCACCAGCATTGGTAAAACTCGCAGGGAAGAATGTTGATTAAGTGTTGTGATATAATTTGTTCCACGGTGCTTGACTGGACCATCCCCGCTGTGTGGATCAGTGCAGTGTTCCTGCTCAGGGTACACAGAGGGCTGCTGCCCTCAGCTGGGGGCAGCATTTGTGAAAAGAAGTCTGTTCCATCTTTGTGTCACTGGCATTTAGCTCAGGTTCAGCCATCCTTGAACTGTTCCATGTGCTGCATTTGTTATGTAACTATTTTAGGGCATATCCAAGGAAAACAAGCTAAGAATAACCTCCTTTGATCAAGGATGAGGATGTGGATTTGCATCATGTCCCAGAAGGATTATCCTCGTGCCATGTAGCTGCACAGCACTGGGCCAGGTGGTCACATTTGTGTAGAAGGTTTTAAGGGGCTCTGCCAAGAGTTCCTAACAGCAAGGCCATACAGCTGTAGCTGATGGAGCACCTCTCATCTGTACCAGAACGTTGTGAAATGTTTTGTTCTGTCTTCTGTTTAGCAAATTTTGCATGGAAATCAGTCAGAAATACTCAGCCTGCTTCTTGCCTATAACTGACCTTGTAGACAAGGCTGTGACACTGTGACACTGAGTATCCACAGACACAGGCATTACTTCATTGACAGAAGTGTGCTGAACTGTGTGTTCTGCTCTCTGTGCAGGTTTTGCTCATACAACACCCAACACCTTTTCTTCAACAAGTGAAACTTCATTCTATCTCTGGGGACCATCAGGTAGTGGAGTTATAAAAACCTCAGTATGCAGGCCAAGTAATAGGATCAAAACTAGGTGGACTCAGGTAAGGGAAAAAAAGATTCATTTTTACCTTAAAAGGCCCTCATGTTTTTGTAAGGCATTGGTAACAGAAAATCTTAGTATCCATTCCTGTTTCAACTTTGATTACATAAGAGGACTGTGTAGGTTATTTTTCTTATTCATTTATGCAAAATAATCATATAGCAATATATTGCTTCTGCTAAATTATGGTAGGTACTTTGAGCCCAGTCAAAGCTTTATCAACAGCTTTTTTCTTACTTGAAAACTTATGTCACTTGATGGATGTTATTTGATAAATAATTCATAATTCTTGCTTTTTTAATAAAAAGGTTTTCATTTTTTTAAGGTTTTCAGTCCAGAGATACAAATGAAGTTTGACAAGATCACTGCAGTGGCAAAGGGATTTCTCACTCGTAGACTCCTGCAGACAGAGAAACTGAAACATCTTAAGCAAACTGTAAAAGTAAGGTTTTTTGTAATAGGCAGCTTCTTCACCTGTTTGTTTTTGTTCCTGCCTTCCATTGACAGATGAAATCCTGCATTTTCTGCTCTCAGAAGATTTTGGGGCTGCACATGAGTGTTGCATTGCTTAGTGTCATAAGGTCCAAGTCAAACAAAGAATCTGTTTGCTGTGTGTACTGTTTGTAATGATTGCTTTGTTATGAAGGGTTATGCCTGGTGCTTACTCTTATTTTCCCATCTTTCCCAGGATACTCTGGACTTCATAAAAAAATTTCAGTCTGAAGCCCCATTGAGAAGAGGAAGTGTGTCACCACAAGATGCATCCCTTCATGAAAGAGTAATGGCTCAGGTGACACAATTTAAGCTTTTTGTTTTTAGTCCTTCCTAGCTATTCTGCTTTTGTAACATAAATATATAAAACTTTGAGAGTGGTTTCTTTAGAGTAAAACATTTGAAGAAGAGAAGATTCCAACTTTTTTGCTTGACACAAAACTATTTGATTTCAAAAAATAGTTTTCAAAATGACGAAATGTTTTGTTCCGATTGAAAGCAAAAAGATCTTGCTGTTCAAAACCATGGGCATGTAAACTTGATTGAGTATTTTATTAACATTTTAATGATTCTTTCCAGCTGCGAGCTGCTCTGTTTGACATCCATGACATCTTTTTCACAATGGAGGCATCAGAGAGAATGAATATTCTGCGTCACGACCGTGAAGTTCGTAAAGAGAAGATGCTCAGGCAAATGGTGTGTTACATTGCAGGGAATGTGTTTCAGGACTTCCAGTACTGAGTCATTTCACATTTAAGAGATCCTTCCTCACCCTCTACAATGTTCCTTAAATCTATTTTTTAATTGTGCTTTTGTAGGTAACTTTCTTCTGTATCCTCTTTTTTTTTTAGGATAAAGTAAAGAGCCCAAGAGAGCGAGTGACACTTTCAACTGCTACACAGAAATCTCTGGACAGGAAAAAGTTCATGAAGTATGTGCAGCTCTCCCTTGGGTGGGGAGGGTTGGTGGAAGGGCTTGAAGAGAAGGAGTAGAAGGCATAGGAAAAATTGTTAGGAGTAGTTTATGGAATAACAGTTTTCTTGCAAACTGGCATCTCTGCTAGGAAGAATGAGTAAAAAGTACTCCAGGTGTGTAGTGCTAATTGTATTTTGTCTTGCTAATTGTATTTTGTTCTTACTTCTAAGAGACTTCTTGTTTGTAAGGAGAAAAATGTTTGTTCTAAGTTGTGCATTTGTACTATAATGCAGTGGTGGATACTTAGTTTATGTTTGATTTTGCAAATTGTAAAATGTGCCCCAAGTGATTTTATCTATCTAAAGTGCCTAGCAATAGAGACACTTGCTAGAGTATCTCTGGCAAAATTTTTCAGGGAAATGGTAGCAGGCATTATCTGGCAACACAGAGGACAGTTGTGACACTTGTGGGTGAAGAAGTGATAATCTGTAGGACTGCTCTGGCAGTATTATGTGTAGGTGTAGTTCCTCTTGTAGGCTTTCTCTGAGTGTTTTTGTTCAAGACCTGGATGATGATTTGCTAATTGAAGTATGTTTCAATACTTTTGTTTCTCTAGGGCTTCAGAAATGGGAATACCAAGTAAAAAAATAATCATCAAACAAAAAGCTCCTGAAAACCGGTGGGTTACTTGTATTAAAATGCTTTTAAGAAGCTGTCTTAGAGTGATGGATTCTGTGATCTGTATTGTTGGTTTGCCATCAATCAGCTCAATTCCTGCTACTATTATCATGAAAGTGAAATCTGATTTACTATGGCCCAAGAAAAGGGTTTATTAGCTCATTTTAAATTAGGAAAAATATGTTTTTTCAGAGTCAGTTCTGAAATTTTATCTTCAGAAGTTATTTATTTATGGCTTTAAGTCTTGGTGCTCAGGTTTAAAGTTTTTCTCTGAGATGCACTATTAAGTTTCAGTTTGGCACTACCACTTTTCCTAATACCCTTTACTTTGCAGTGGAATTATTGATAAGGCTTACCTTTAGAAAGCTGTCTGAAAAGAAGTGGCTTTCTATTGTGAGGGAAGTTTTGTTCCTTGACTGTGTGATTGTTTGCTCAGATCACAGAAGTTCCAGTGTTCAGTACGTGTTGTTCAGGCAGACAACAGCTGCTTTCTTATGAGGCCTGTCTGCACACTTATCTTGTATTAGAAGTCAGATACCTGGCATCCCTTAAAAACAGTTTTTATCCCATGTTTACCCAAAAGCTTTGAAGACATCCTGTCTACTCATACAGTGCAGCCTTCAAGGACTACTGTAAGCAATTCAGCCCTTTTTCCTGTGTGTTCTCATCAACGACTGGGAACCCAAGGCACTGTTGAGGGACATCTGTCTGTGTTTTTTTGTTTCTTTATTTTAAATAGTGGAAGTAGTAATCCTGTTCTGGAATTTTTAATTCCAGCCACTTTGCCTACATGTCATTTGCAGTAGAAAAATCTGTTAGCCTTTCTGAATTTTGTTATGTGAAACATGATGCATAATTTGGTATTTCTTGAGAGACTTTTATTTTTATAGGGAAAAAACACTAATAAAAGTTTGTGTTTTAACAGCATACTTCAGCCAAACCAAGGACAGAATGCCCCAGTTCATAGACTGCTTTGCAGACAAGGGTAAGAGCACAGCATGTTTCTAACCTAAAGATGAAATCAAATGCAAAGTGTAAGAACAGTGATTGATGAATAATGTTCACACATAACAGTATAACTGTTGTTCAGAGTAAAATAATTACTTTTTTCACTATTTCGAGAGAGTGATGAAGCTTTGTTTTACCTTATACTAGAGGGAAATATTTATTGTTGTCATCCTCTTGTGTATTGTCTTCATTTACACTGTTCCAACATTTCTATTTGTAACATTCATTCCATGAAGCTTTGCTTCCACTTAATGAAATATTTGTGTATTTTTATATGTAGACTGTAATGCCATCTAAACTAAATCAGTTTCTTGAATATCGAGTTTTTCAATCTGTTCATGTGGATATGTTCTATTTAATGTATCTATGTAAGCCATAATAGTATCAATAGGAACTGTACAGGTGCTCAGGAGGAGGCTCTGTGGGACATTGTAAAAAATGTTTTCATGTGAAACACATTTTGATAGTGTCTATATTTTTGTATACAGCCTTTCAACTTTGTTGCAAGTGACTTATTAACTCTTTTATATTTAATTAGAACCCCTAAGACCACAGTGAATGGGGTTGAGCAAAATAGAAGGAAGGCCTCAGTGAGCAGAGTAAACAAGCCTGTTACAGGTGTGTAGAAAATTGGTGCTTGGATCCTATAGTAAATAAGTTACTGGTATCTAGAAAAAATAAACTGGCAATATATTGTTTTCCTTTCCTTGTGCACCTGCTTTGCTATGCCTTAAGTCTAACCTATCTCTTCAAACAAACCTGCGCTGGTAACTGAACCATCCACTTTCAAATTCTATAAGCATAGTATATAGAATGTGCTGCACAGCTCATTTGCTTTCACTCACCAGATGCCCAGCCACAAAAAAGATTGCCAGATATATTTGCTGGAACTGTTGAGAAATTGGTAATAGCCAAAAGAGACTTGGATTAGAATCTTGGTTTGATTCTTACACACTTCTTCAGCCTGGAGTGTATTTAAAGGACAGGAAGGACAGTTTTAGATTCTCAGCAGGTGTTCACTCATCATACAGTCCTAAAATTATATATATAAAATATATATATATCTATATCTATTCCTGTAGCATCTTACAGCATGTTTGGGTCTTAATGACTCAAGTTTAAAAGTGGAGTATTTCTGTGCTACCATGCAGAGATTACTGATTGGTTACCTTGTATATGAAAGGTTTAATAATGGTGCTGAACCTCTAGTATTTCACTATGAATGATCTTGCCCAATTTATATTTTTAATTAGATTTTAAATTTCTTAAGTGACAAACCTAGATTTATCCAAAGGTAAAGTGGCTGATAGATTTTTAAGCTATTTAAAGATCTGAATTACACTTTGTTCTCAAAGGTGAATTCCACAAGTTAAGTATAAAAATCGGGCATAGGCGGGCTTAATAAGGGATATGTGTAAGGTAGTGGGATTTCAATGTTTTCCATAGTGTTTAAATAGTCTGTATGTATTAAGGATCCAAGCTTTCCTCTAAGGGAAATGCTTATTTGTTGCTGCCCCAGAGCAATGCTGGCAGGGAGTATCTGTGAGTTTGAAGGCAGTGTGTTTTACTCTGTTAAATGGGATGTTTTCCCAGATGCTATTCTGTGAAGTCAAGAGAAGTGGGCACAGAAGGATATGTAGTGAGGCAGTATGCATAAACATAGATAACACTGCAGTATCAGAGGGGGAAATAAAAGGCAGGTGATGATTTCACAACCAGAGTGTGTTCATTTATTTTTCTGTTGTTAGTTCTCCTGGCAGTGCTGGCATCACCAAAGCAAGGCAGTTGTTTGGTTGGACTCAGTGGCACTGCCGAAAAACTAGCAAGGATAATAAATAATCTTCCTGAAATATAAAGCAGAAAATAAAGTATAAAATAAATAATATAATTTTAGCAACCAGAGGTAGCCATTAAGGCAAGTGTTCATCTGCAAGTTTGCTCCTGACTAGTAAATGAGCGTGCTGAAAAACAGGGGCAACAAAACAATCAAAACCTCTACCAGTTACAGTATTACAGAGATTGTAAAAGAGTAGTAGTAGTGTTAGGGTGGTGTCAGGGTCAGGTTTGGCACTGCTTCAAGGTTTGGATGCCATCCCCAAACTCATGTGATTCACACCGAGCTCATAATGAACCACAGTGGTGTTTACATTGTGTCTGGCACCAGATATCCAGTTAAGCATTCAACACTCCTCTGTGTTGGCAGTCTGGGCTGCTCTGCCAAGGAAGTCCCCGAGTTTATCTTAGTCATAATTACCAAAGTGGTGACAGGTCACACTTGGCAATGAAAAAAATCCTTTGGGAGAGTTCTCCAAATTTCTCTTTGCCTGGTTGCTATTTGTCAAATATCTGGAAAGTCATTGAATGCCTTCTGCAGTGGCCTCCTTGGAACTTCAGGCAGATGTGGCTAACCAGTTGTATGCTGGTTAGTCCTGGTTGCTCAGTAACCTCATGTAGAGCTTGGACATCACACATGTTCCTGTGGTGCAATACCAAGGCTTCCATGTGCTCCTTCAGAAATAGCTTAGACTTCGTGTACTAAATGAATAGAAATACATTATGAAATTATTACGTGGGCATGAAAGAAGCAATCTGCATAATTTTGCAATAATGAGAAAACTTAATTTGAATATATTTCAATAGAATATGGCTTCCTTTATATGTGGATGAAATGTGAGTAGTGAAAAGCCTGGCAATATGTTAAATAGGGTGTTGATTTAATTTCTTGTCTTCGTTCATTCCTGACTACCAGTTAAATTGTGCTTGTTAGAGAGGCAAAAGAGGAAGGAGGGCTAGTAAGATACAGCTATTATAAATACATTCAGCTGCAATATGAGACAAACACTCAGAATAAAATGATAACATGCTTGTCCAACTTTTTTTCTTTTGTCCTTCTGATTGTTGTTTTAAATTCTATCTGCAAAGGGCTTTGTAGCTTTCATACCACTCAGACTGATTGTTGTCTTTTTCTGGCAAGAAGACATTTTGTTTAGGAATCAAGTGGCAGTCCTAAACCTAGTTTTTGTTGGTTTTTACTCCTTCAATCCAAAGTTCTGTGCTTAAGAGAAAAGTACAGACTCATAAATCAGTATTTTTTTTTTTTTAAGTTCAATTAGTTTAAATCAGACTGAGATGTTGTGTCAATAGCCTGCACACAGGGCCAGGCAGGGCATTTGATGAGGTCTGATTGTGTTAGACAGAAGGTAGTTGAGATCAGGTTGCTCCTACCACAAGACCTATTCATCTCCTCTGCCCAGTTTCCTTTCCAGCGAAAAGGAAGCAGAGGGCAGGAGGCACACAGAATATCTGGGTGGTGGGAGCACTTGGCCGAGCCAAGGGCACAGCTTGCCCGTGTGAGATGGTGAGGGCTGTGGAGTGTGTTGGCTTTCAGGCCAGCACTTCAGGAAGCCTCAGACCTGCTGTGTGTGAGTAGCAGGTCTGTCCTTTGTCCCAGGAGAGAAGCCTCATGTGATTGCCCCTTGCCACTAGAAAAAGAATTGGAGATAGTTGTGTTCAGAACTGTCACTGCTTTTATTCACATTTGCCTTCTGCAATGCCTTAGTCGAGATTGCTGTGGGAGTTTTGCACACTCATATGCTATTCCAGTAATATCCTATTACTTGGGTGTGATTTTTATATAACTTGGAGGACACCTGAGGTGAGTTAAGGGGTAGTGTTAATCACAAAAAAGCTCCACGTCTGTCAGCCTGGTTGTCTGTCCTACAAGATGCCAGGTGATCCGAAGAGCACAGCACTGAGGTGGGCTGGGCCAGTGGGAATGCCTTTTGTGTAGTGGGACCCTGTTGAGATGTGAGGGCTCTGGGCAATCCCAAAGCTGCTTTGGCCTGTGCTGATCATAGCCCCTGGACACCTGTAAGTAACCACTGCAGCTCTGACCAAGAGTAACCAAAGAGCCTAAAAAGGACTGGCACTTCCTTTGTCACCTTCATTTACTGCCTGGTAGTCATTTCCTTTCCATGGCTGTCTTCCATTCCCACTGCTCTGCACTCTGTGATATGATTTTCACTGCTTTGTGGAAATGTTTGCTCACACTGCTGCACTTTCTTGATGACTGCTTGAACCTAAAGAATTCTGAGTTGTGCTAGTTCTTAGCAGCCTGCAGTGCTGAACCTTCATTACTGGAAGATACTTGTGCTGTGCATAGTATAATATGGATTTTTAAATGTATGTATGTATATACTTGTTCCCTCTGGAAAGACTTATTTGTATATATATATTTTTTTTTACTTAAGCATTCTTCCTTTTATAAGGGCTCTGCCTGATGATTTCAATACTGCACTTCTAATTCTGGTTGTCTTATTGACATATGGGAGCCTACAGCTGTCTTTTAATTAATCTGACAAAAGGAAAGAGTTATCTTAAGTATTCGATTTGTACAATATTTTTAATTGACAATTTGCGTAAAAGTAATACATGACATAGTTAAACTTATCAGCCATTTCATCTATCTTGGTTATACAATAGTTCTTTTAAAATTTCTGAATTGTGGTTGTAGTTGTTTGAGAGTACCAGAAAAGAAGATAGAATAGTTATCAAGTAGGGCAATAAAATGTTACTACTTTTAAACTTGTAGGTAGTTTTCATAAGGCTTTTGGGGTGTAGCATTATGAAAACAATTATTTTAAAAGTAGTCACTGAATGCATAATCCCACTTTAAAAAAATTGTCCTAATTTTTTTCAGCTATTTTTTGTTGGATAATCTTGTTTCAAAACTCATTACTATTAATTGTAAAATGGTAATGTTTCTACTTATTTTTAGGAGCATATGCAGGAAGAACCCAAAGAAAGAAGCCAAATGTTGTGATAATTTGAGGAGACAGCATTCACTGGGATAAAATGGCTGTGTTTTAATGATGGCATTCTCGGCACTGTTTTTTAGTATTGCATCTTCTTTACATATATGTATATTTAGACATTATAAACCTACTTTGTCATTTTCAGATGACACATTAGCACAATCATATTGAAGCTGCTTTGAAGCTCTAATGCTTGTGAAGAAATTGCATGTTAGAACTTGTGTACAGACTAGAATTAATATATAAAAGATTAATAATCTTGTTTATTTAAAGACTACCACAGGGCAACATGAAGGTTATTTGCAACTTTTTCACATTTTCTAATTCTAGTGTCTGACAAATAGCTTTTTTGCATTACTTAAATTTCAATTTCTGTGTATGAGTGCCACCATAAGTAAGTCATGGGTATATATTTAGTTTCATACCACGAAGTTAAAGCAGCTAAATGTGAATAACACCCCTAAACTTAATTTAAACAAAAGTGAACTTTCAAGTCAGTGAATTTGTCAGCAGCTGTTTTGAATGTACTTTCTGTAGGAATGAGATTAACTCAATTCCAGTACTCAAGGCTTCCTACCAAATGTTTTGCATTTCTGCTGAGCTGGACAGACGTGGTCCAGATTCACTGCTGGGCTGATGGACACACTGACCAAATCAAAAATGTGCATTTATATGTGTGGTAGATCAAACCACTCTACTGAAAGAGCCCTGGGTTTTTATTGCCCTGCTGTCTACTGCATTTTCTTATGGAAACAACATCTATTCAATATGGAGATGTGTATATTCTACAAAAACTTCAGAAGGTAAGATTTTAACTGTTTTACCATTTCAGACTTAGTTATTTCAGTCTGTAATAGTAATTCAGGTATGTTACATTTAATTGACAACAGTTGCAGTTTTTCTGAGCAGTTTATCCTCTGCTGTGATCTAACAGGCCCTTGTACTGAATTCATGATTTCTGCAGGTGGGGAATCCCTGCTAAATCCCAACACTTCCATATTTATGAGTATCTAACATTAAAAGATCATGGTCATATTTTACTTTAGTCTTCCAACTGATGGATATTATCCATCAACTTGAGGAGAGCATAATTCTCCACCTTTTAATGAACTTGAGACATGATATTAACAAAGTGCTAGAAAGAAAAGCTCAGCTGTATAATCTTTGCAGTAGACCGACTGCCAGAATGTAAATTAGGTTATATTTTGTTACTTTCCCAGTGTCAATACAATACAACACATTAAACCTTGGAGGCTTTGTAATGTGTTGACATGAATGTAAGAGAAAAAAGGCTTACTGAAAATTTCATTGTGGTAAATCACATGAAAGAGGAACATTAATAACGGGGTGAGGACAGTACCTTCACAGGCAGTGATGAGTGGATTGGCTTGACTGCAGCACCAGCCTGTGGCTTTTATCTGCCATGAAGTGTCCTCTGCAGCTCATGATGCTGTTCAAAACAGGTGTGTTGTACCAGGCACTAATTACCTGAATTGCATGCTTGGAAAATGGCAAAAACACTGCCCAAGCTCCTTGAAGAATGACACGGCTCAGTTTGTTTGAAAGCTTGGTGCCAGGGGGCTCCCCTAATGGTGTAAATGTAAGAGTTCCACCAGTGGAAGACCTGCCTCCTCTACAAATGCTGTGGTGCTTTACAATCTCAGTTGTCATAGAGAAAATACCCAAGGCAAGTTTCCTGCTCACCCGGTTGGTGGGCATCAAAGCTGTTTTAGCTCCCAGCTTTCCTTAGGAGTGGAAAACATCCCAAGAGGGGAAGAATTTACAGTGACAGGAGTAACCTGAGTCACAGATGACAAAAGGTGCTGTTGATACAGCAGCACTAAAGATTGATGTTTTTAATGGGTGTTTTATGTGCTGTATTTATTATTAGCATAGGCAATATGTTGATGCACAGATAGGTTTAGTGTGTTAGTAGAAATGAATGTTTCCCTTCTCTTAGGGCTTCACATCTAAACCTCTTGTTCTTCAAGCATGTTTCCAGTGTGTAATAAAGCATTATAGCACAAGGGTTTGTGTTTTTTTTTTTTTTTTTTAACTTTTCACGAGGCCTTTCTCTTGACAAGTGCCAGAATTTGGTTTTGTACTTGCCGTTTTGTATTTATACATATTTATCTTTTTATTTTGTGTGCAATTGTGATACCATTACAAAACTCTATTTATTTTTGTACTTTGTTTCATTTTCACCCGCCTGGCTTTTTTACTTAAAGCATTCTGCACAATAAACTCTGTCAATCTTTACCAAGCAGCGCCTCTCTGTGCTCTGTGGGGAGCCTTGCCCGCCCTCAGGCGTTTCCCGCGCTCGGGCGGGGCGGGCGCTGCCGGCGGAAGGCGCGGCCGGCGCGCGCTGTCATGTGACGGGGCGCAAGATGGCGGCGTTCCCCTGGTGAGGCGGCGGCGCGCCGGGAGCTGCCTGTTCCCCCGCGGCGGGCTCTGAGGGGCTGCGGGCCGCCGCGGCTGGGCGAGGGCTGCCGGCATGCTCGGCGATCCTCGCACCCGGGAGGTTAAGGCGGGGGTGGTCATGGATGTGCCAGAGGGGAAAGTGCGGGGCCTCTCCGCCCCGCGGGGCTCGGGGCAGTTCGGCCGGGGGGGGACTGGGACCCCGCGAGAGGCGGGGGCACCCGGGGAGCCGCGGCTTCGCTGCCGTGCGACCGCAGCCCGGCGCTGCTGGCTGAGAAACCCGAGGGTACAGATCACGTTCTTAACAGCCCGAGCTACGCGAGTGCCGGGCCGGCGGCACAGCTCTGCTGAGGGTGTGAGCCGGGTGGGACGCGACGGCCGCTGGCCTCCCGTTATTTTCCTTAAAAAGAGTTCCCCGAGCGGCGCTGGCTTTTCCCGATGTGTTGTCATGGAGCGTGTCCTGCCCGCAGCGAAGGGCCGGAGCAGGGGCAGGAGCGCTCCGCCCGCCGCCTCCGGGCGGGGTCACTGCGGGCCCGCTGTCCCGCCCGCTGTCCCGCCCGCTCGCCGCCGGAGGTGAAGCTCGAGCTGTGGTACCGGCACAGTTTAGCCTCTGTTGAGCGTCTTTCACAGGCTCTTCAGGAGCAGACAGGGGCTACAGACAGAGGCAAAGTCAGCTTCTGGCAACGTGCGTTTACAAGAAAATGTGTGCATCTGAGGAAGGAAGCTTCAGTGTGTAGGACGTGGGGTTACTCAGTCTAGTATTTGTTTGGTAAAGGAAGGATGAAAGAGGCACTCGTTCTCTAGCGGACAAAAGCAGTTGTAAAATAGAGCAAAACAAAGTAGAGCAGCAGACGTGCTGAAAGTTTGATTTTTACGTAGTACAGCAGTGAGGTAACAGCCTTATAAATAGGTCTAGTAACACTGATGTAGAAGTGGCTGTGGGGAAATAACCAGACCTTTACCAGAGTAAGATGTTTCCACCATGCTGTTCTCTAATATGGAAGATGTTTTCATGCTTTGGGGTTTAGCAGAACCCTATTTTTAATCAGCATTAATGCAAAAAAGCTGTTTTGCAGATTTATTGTCTGCATAGTCATCAGTCTGCATATGAGGGAAAAAATAGCACCTATAGGTGCTGAAGAGTTGTATTAACATAATGTTCAAATTAAGAAAATTTTAAAAATTTAAACAAATTTGTTACAGTATATAAAAAAATTACAGCATAGGGCTACAATGCATTTTTATAATAACTATGCATAAATACCTAGAGAAATTGTGCTGGCTTTATGTTTAATATTCAGATAATGACAGGTACAGCCACTATGGGATGTGGCTCATTGTATTAGCAATACCAATTTATGTCTAGTGTTGTAAAGGGACTCTCTTCCATTGTATATGCCTGGCTCCTTTGTGCTCCCTGTCAGCTTTTTGAAGTGCTTGCTTTATGATAAGCACTAGCTCTGGGGGGGGTGCTGTGTGCCTGAAAGCAGTCCCAGGAAAAAAGATGTTTTAGCAGGAGGAGAGAAAAAGGTTGGTAGGCTGGCAGGTGTTGGAGGTGCAGAGTGGTGGCAATCACCGTGGTGCTCATGTGTGGGAAAGGTTGAAACCCACTGTTCAGAGAGCATCTGAAGCAGGGCAGTGGTGCAGAGTGCACAGAGGGTGAAACCCCAGCTTGGCCAGAGTCTTATTTTTATTTCCTCTCAAAAGCTGGCTGCGCTGCTGTGGCCAAGAAAGGAATGCTTAATCTCCTTTCCCTGGAGAGTAAGCAGAACATAATGCCAGAGCAAACTTGATCTTGTCTGCTGTATTTGCTCTGTTACAAGCTGTCTTGTCACTTGAATAGCCACATTGTACGTTTTAGAGACTTGTTTGCAGGGTTTACAGCTCTTGTTCACTCCCACGTGTGTATTATTACCATGTGCACTTGCCCAGTGTGCTTACACTAATTGGAATGCGTGTGATTTTGGCCTGGGGATGCTGAGAGAGCTGTCAGCAGTTAAAGGAATGTTATAATTGTGTAGCCTGAAAGAGTTTGGAAGATTTTCCACCCAGATGCTGGTTAACCCATGATGCAAATGAGCAAGAAGAGTCGTTGAACAATGGGATAATAGCAAAAAGAAGAACTGGAGATCAACAAAACCAGAAAACAAATAAGCATGTGGATTTTACTGGACTCTTTTTCTTGCTCTGTTCTGTATCATTAGATGTCAGAAGTTTTTTCCTTGGAGTGACACAACCATAAATTATCTAATCTGTAATTCATTATTAAGGGAACTTGGATTTTTTGGGTACATGGTATCTGTAGAAGAGCTGGCTGCTTAGCACTGTTGAAAATCTTCCATATGAGTTATGTCCTTGAGTAGGAATGGAATTATTTGAAAGTTTGGATTAATTCTTGTGAGAAAGATGTGTGTTATGTGGGGGAAGTGCTGTTAGATTTTGTTAGGAGTCTGATTAAAGAATTTTTTGTGTATCCCCTGATTTTATTCATTCAGCTGGGGCAGTAGTGTGTCCTATAAACATTCTCAGGATCTTGAATGAAACAAAAGAACAATTAGCACCTCTGTGTGTTTCAGAGACTAAAAACAGTACAACTAAATGGCTGAAACTAAAATTTCTCCAGTTTTAGTTTTATGTTATCTCAGTAGAGAGAAATTGGGATCTTTATGCATACTTATTTTTAATATGCTTTTTTTGTATATAATATGCTATTTTTGTATGGGTGTAGGATATACTTTTCTCTTAGTATGTGGTTATTTATATGCATATATACTTTCCCTTCACTCTTACTTTTTAAGGCATGCAAGATCAAGGAACTATGTGTCAGAATCTGAAGTGTGCAAACTGGAATCTGTACCCCTGGATTTTGGTGATTACCATCCACTGAAGCCCATTACAGTGAGTTTTTTTGTGCTTCTGGAAAATGAATCTGAATTCAGACTGATTGTGTTCCTCTTTTTACGTCTGTTCCTTTAAAATGAAAAGGCTTTGGGGTTGATGGTGATACTTGTGAAGTTGTTTTCTGTGTTAGTGGCCTGTTTTAGAGGCATCAAGGTTTGTTCTGTTTGCCCTTTACAGAAGGTTGCAGGTGCTGTTCTGTGTCAGAAACAGTCTCCTGACAAATACAGCTCCTCCAGCTTGTAGGGTTTCTTGGTTGCATTAAGTGCCGAATAATGGATAAATTTAAAATCACATTGTTGCATCACAAATGACCTGCGTAATTGCTTGATGTAAGGTTTGGTTTTGGGTTAGCTTCCAGTCAGCTGTGTACTTTAAAACATCTATTATTTCTTTGATGTGTAAGAGGCTTTTAAAGATGTACAGAAAAAAAATCCAGCTTCAAAGAGATGAGTTATCCACTAATGAATGATAAATGGGCAGTAGCTTCTGCTCAGGAAGGTCAGTAGGGAGAGAAGACAGTGGCCTGAGGTATGGATTTGATCTTCCAGGCTTGAGTGTTGTAGGAGAAAAGATGAAACTGGCAGAGGAAATTAAATAGCAAGAAAGAGTTTGGAGGATAGAGACAAACCTAATAAAACAGAGGAGGGGTACTAGAAGTATATTCAGTGTGGTTGTTCTTACAATTTTGTACACCTAGAATTGGAGGGAAAAAAAAAAAAAGCAGTGGAAATTCTACTGAAGAGTGAATGCCTCCAGAGTCAGGGAGAAGCAGGGGGCCTCAATTTAAATGCTGGTGCTCACTCCAAAGAGTGTGTCTGATGTCTCCTTGCCTTCATTGCAACAGCACAATTTATGTAGCATGTATTTCAGTGATATAGCAAAGAAAAGTGAGGGAAGAGAAAGCCTTTTTGTTTAATAGTTGCAAACTTTTTCTTTAGGTTACTGAATCCAAGACGAAGAAGATGAACCGGAAGGGAAGTACTTCTTCCACCTCCTCCTCTTCCTCCAGTTCTCTGATGGACCCTCTGAGCAGTGTGCTGGATGGCACTGATCCCTTGTCACTGTTTGCAGCAGCTGCAGATCCTGTGACTACTGCTCCTCCCACGGTAACTCTGGGGGCAGTTATCTCAACTAAATAAAATCAAACCAAAACCATAAAGACAACCCTGGATAACATGTATTGTCTCACCAGTGAAGAGGTTAACATAGGAAATACACCATATTAATAGAATGTTCTTCTTTATTTACCTGCTTTTACCTGGTTTAAGTTGACGTATTTATTTAAATATGGATTTTTTGTTTTTTAATATTGTAACTTTTCAAAGAATCAGCTAGCACTTGAAACATTAAGTTGTCCTTTATCAGCCTTCTCTTCTTTTTCCAGATCTGTATTTTAACTTTGCACTTGTACCCCTGTCATAGGATGGTGCACGAAGGAAACGGGATAAAGATGAGAGCTCGGCAGTAGGAAGTGACTTTGAACCATGGTCAAGCAAACGTGGTGAAATCCTTGCTAGATACACAACCACAGAGAAGCTTTCTATTGTAAGTGGTGGCTGCCACCTTTTTTTTTAATTTGTACTAGGCCTTTAATGGATTTTATATATTGCTATTTTATAATTCTTTCATGAGTGAATACTGTTCCTCTGGATTTCAGTTTTAATGTTGTAGAAAACTGAATTACAAGCTCTCACTTGTAAAGATTGTTTTAGAGCTGAGTCCAAGTCTTTTCTAATTTAGAAGCCATCACTTTGTCTTTTTGTAACAATGCAAATAACTTCTGGTTTTGTGTCTGCTTCTAAATGATTAGAGGGTTAATTAGCAGTGTAATTACCCTATGCATTCTTGGAATGCTAGTGAGTGCATGTATTCTAACAGTCTGTTTTTTCTGCTTCCTCACAGAATCTGTACATGGGATCTGAAAAAGGTGAGCACTTTACCAGTAACAGAGTTTGCTTGAGGCAGGGTGCAGTGACAGCTTTGTGGTCAAGAAGAGTTGAAATGTGTTTTCCTGCCTCCCCCAATCTGGTATCATGCTCCTTGCTTTATCGTGGATAAGATGTCTGGATGTTTGTTTAAAATAATTATTGAAAATAAGCCACCCAGCCACCTTGTCTTTTATTCCTGTGGGCTAATGAATTTGTGATTATTTCACTGCACTGCCTTCCACTGTAACTTAAAACTTTCTTCCATTTAAACTGAGTAATGATGTTTTGAGGATCATGTTTATCAACTCTTCTGCTAGCTGGAAGGAAAGCAAACAAGTCCTTTGGGAACTTGTTCAGTTATTCTCTTTACATGAAAGTGAAGTGATTTCAGTTGTATGCTGGGTGTTTAAAAAAGAACCAAATATTAAATATTTCATCATGTTTTCTAGCAAAGAGAATCTGGGCTGAGTAATCATAGCATAGTAAATCAGGATTTTTATATATGAATAAATATGCAACATTTCAGCATCTGCAAAAATATAAAATCCTTTTTTGCAATAGAATGAATGGCCAAACACTGAAACTGGATGTTCAGGCAGAGTGTGACATCTGTATCCTTAGATATTGTTAAATTGACTGGATATAACCCTGTGCAACTGTTACAGCTTCAGAACTGGACCTGCTTTGAGGAGGAGAGTTGGACACAGACCTCCACAGAGCTTTTCTGTCCTTAATTATCCTATGGTTCTATGTGGTGATTCTTTTCTTACCAGTAAAGCTTGCAGGAAAATCCACTTATGTTCAGTTTTGCTTACTTGTCATTGCCCTTGTTCAAAGTGAATGCACTCTAGGTATGTTTAGATGTGTGTCTTCAGGAATAGTCACTAAATGAATCCAACCACTTGTCTCCTGTCACAGAAGCTGACTGGTCCATGTCAGGCTCCTTCAGGTTTGTTTCTCTTTAGAAGTCCCAGTGTTTAAATGTTAAAGAAACTTAAATCCGTAATTCTTTGCAGGAAAAGCCACAACTACTGGTTCAGCAGTTTCTGAAAAAGTGAGGACAAGGTTAGAAGAACTGGATGATCTGGAAGAGGTGAGAAAGTTTTCTGATTAAATTACAGCATCATTAAAGCAGTGAAAGGAATTTGTGAAATAAAAATCTTTTCTGAAACCTTTCAAAAAGGTCCTGATTCTTCAAGTGCAGTATTTAGATAAATATGTACTTTCTGTGGGAATTCTCTAGTAATCCTAATCCTTATTGTTACAGAATTTGGGCAGAATCATATTTTTGTATCACTGGAAATTTGTGATTTGGAAGTTTACTTGATCTATTGCTGTCGATTTACCTTACTGCTGTAAAACTTTGTGGAGCCCTGTAGTCTAAACATCTGATAATTCTGGTTGCCCCTATTGCAGAAGCTGCATATGTCTGCCTGAGCTTAAGTTACAATTATGAGCTTGATAGAAATACTGAGTGCTGAAGTTATTTCTCAGGCTGCAGTGTTTTACTGTGCAAAGGTGAGATATTTCATAACCTACTTTCCTAAGACCTGAAGGGAAGTAGCAATAAATTTTGTAGGATTCTCTCCCACCAACATGATGATTTGAGTCTATAATAGCAGCACTCTCCTTCCTTCCCTCCTGCTCTTATTAAGTGGGTTTGTGTTTTCTTGCCAGGGATCACAGAAAGAGCTGTTAAATTTGACTCAGCAGGATTACATGAACCGAATTGAAGAACTGAACCAGTCTTTAAAGGATGCATGGTCCTCTGATCAGAAAGTAAAAGCTCTGAAAATAGTCATCCAGGTCAGTTTTATGTTTTTGTTCTGTGCAGAACCAGGGGGTTTGCTGTTATAACTTGTCCATTTTCTTTCTTGGGAAAAGAAGGATTTCTACTCTTTTTCCATTCTTTTGTTCTTCTCTGAAATACATTTCTTCCAGAGTTTTATGACTTCTGACAATAGTTGGATTTTCAGCTTTGTTGTTAGGTTATTGGTTTTGACTAGGTTATGTGGGATGGAATTCTCAATGAGTCACCAAATTAGGATAGTTAGAACAAATAGCATGTAGTGATAGTCAGCTCTTTGTAGGACATGTAATTTCCTTTCCTGTCCTCTTCCCCTTCAGCCCCTTGCTCTCTACAAATAATACCTGAATGGCTTTTTGAACATCAGCATTTTACCCATCCAAGCTTAGTAGGGCAATTAAATAGAGGGATTTAGGACCTTAGCAAGCTACCAAAAAGAGCCTCAGATTTTTAAAATTATGTGTATGGGGTTTGTTTTTGTTTGTTTGTTTGAGAACTTGTCCACAGTCTTCCTCTGGGTCATTTGGGGTGATGTGCTTTGAGGAGGGCATGGGGAAATAGAACAGTTAAATGCTCTTTTGTTTGGCTTGGCCTTTAAAAAAGGCCAGAGGCAGAGTGCAGCAGAGGACAGATGAGATAATGACATCCTTAAAAGCTGTAAAACTGATGTAATGCTCATAGTCATCCAGTGGGGTTATATAAAAGTCAGGATTTTTTTTTTTGGTCATTCTTGATACTCTCGTGAAAACTGCTTGAAGTAATTTCATCTTAAATTGTGGTAAAGACAAGAAAGGAAATGAAACATTAATGAAGTGAGATCAAACAATTATATGTGACCCAGGGTGACTAATGTACTATTGTAATACTATGAAATCAGCACTATTATTGTTATTTAAAAAAAAAATCCATATATAGGATTGTGAAGTGTGAATATTGTCTTTGGATGAGAAGAAAAGCATCAGGGATGTACTGTACTTACAGTGCTTTGTGTGTAAATGTATATATGTGTGTGTGATAATGCAGCAATAATCTATGCATTGATGCTTTCATATATTCTTTTGCAACTGGTTCACAAACAATTTTGAAATAATACAGTTTCTAACAAGGGATCCAGTGCTTCCTTTTAGGAAAGTGGTGCCAAAGTTAAATGTGTTTATATCTCTGCTAAACTGTTGTTCACTTAGCACTTAATGCTGCAGATGCTCATCACTAATTGAAAGACTGGCTAAGAATGAAATAGGTACTTGTGTAATTAATGAATTTAAAGGTTTCATGAAGGATAATATTTCTATAGTTATAAAGCAGGATAGGGTAGAACTCTCCCTGAACTTTACTTGTTGTGCTTGTTCCTGCAGGGTTCTGTACCTTCTGAGGGAGCTGAGCAGTTCTCTTGGCATCAGGCTGTGGTTATATACATATTCTGTCATTATTATTACAGAGTAGTATTACAGTAGAATATTACAGTAAGAGGAGTGAATTTGGCTTCTGGTTAGGAACATTTCTTCACCAAAAGGTTCTCAATCACTGGACCAGTCTGCCCAGGGCAGTGGTGGCATCACCTTGGGGGTATTTAAAAGATGTGTGGATGTGGCACTTGGGGATATTTTTTATTGGTGATCTTGGCAGTGATGGATTAAAGGTTGGACTCAACAGTCTTGAAGGTCTTTTCCAAACTAAACAATTCTTTGATTCTATGATTCCTCAAGTGCCTTTTTACAAGATGCTTTACTTGTCAAGATGGAGTATGCTAAGCTACTTAGAGTAAGCTGAAGTAAGTTGATTATGTGTGTGAGGTCTAAGAAAAGTGGTAATGCTGAAGGAGAGAGAAAGGATGGAGCTCATAGAAAGTATTGTCAGTCTTAGAGACCAGAGAGGACTCAGGGCCAGAGGCTACATTTGCCTTAAGCAAGGGGGAGGTGGATTTCTCTCCCAGTCATTCACCTTTTTTCTTTTGGTAGAAGCTGTCTTTTTTTTTTGAGTAACCTTCTGCGAAGGTTTTTGACTCCAGTTTAGTCTCAGAAAACAAAGTATAGCTGAATTAAATATCTTAGAAATATCTTCATTCCTCAGTGTGTATTTTGAATTCGTACAATCAATGGACATGTTCATTCCTGGCCTGAACATCCAATGAAAGTAGAACTAAGTGGGTAATGTATTTTCAAATGTGACTTTGTACCAGCCATCATTATAGTCCAAATGCCATGATCAGGTTGTGTCCCAGTGGGTGGTGATTGATTACAGAGTCCTCCCTGGAGCTGGCTGTGGTTCAGTCTGTTTCCAGAATGTTTGAACTAGTTATGTGAGCTGCAAAAATGCATTGGAAAGCTCATTAATTACACTTCTAAAATTGTGTCTTAATTTAATTTATATTACATTTTGTGTTCGATATAGTCTGCTTAGAGAGAGAGTGAAAAACTGAACAGCATCCTTCAAAAAAGTGATTTTAAAGAAGAAGTGCTTTTTAATGCTTTGTCTGGGAGAGAATTTGTCTTGTCTGAACAAATGCACAGATCTTCATGGTCAGCTGAAACTCTGCATTGTAGATTACCCTCTATAAAGGAAAACCAGGTCTGTGTAGCTCTGGAAATGAAGAATAACTTGAAAATTACAACAAGTACCATGGTCTGTTATGTTAGATGTCCTTGTGCTTTTGGCTTCATGGTTCATATTGACCTTTTCCATCTGTGAGTATTCATCCATTCCAGCTTTTCTGGAGTAAAAACACAAGCTTGCATTGGCTTCTAAAAATGTTTCTTTGTTTTTTTTTTTCTCCTTCTAGTGTTCTAAGCTTCTTTCAGACACAACAGTAATCCAGTTTTATCCAAGTAAATTTGTTTTAATTACAGATATCCTTGATACTTTTGGTAAGTATCTACTGTGCCAGACTTGCTACACAATTGTTAATAAGATTATTTTTTTTGTAACATTAAAAACCATCAAAGTTATCCAAAAAGGGCTGAAATGACTTCTAGTTTTAACATGGAATATTTCCAACATAAACGTTTGGGCACCAGTGGTAAACATGGTATATAATTGTAAAAAATCTCCTAAGAGCAAAGTCCTTAAGATAAAAATTTTGTGGTTCTGTGCTTTATGTATTAGTGAATATCTAGAATAAAATATTAGGAAAAATCATGATCTCTGCATTTTGAAATTTAAAACACACTGTCATTATAGAGATATTTTGGATTTTGGCAGCCTTTTGACTCAGTATTTCATTATTTTTGTATTTGAAAAATAGAAGTCAGAAAGGACTTCAAGAAAGCTTTGGCTGAGTAGGAACTATGAAATGATCAGAATGTAGTTGTTGATTTTTTAAATATATTTTTAAACTTGTAAATGAAATTGTCATCCACTTCATGTGACTCTTATTTTTCTGCTGTGTTATGGAAAAGATTTACAATGGTATTCAAAGTTGAAGGGTGCTCTGGTGCCAGCAGGATGTGCTACGACAGAGATCCAATTGTTTTTTCAGGTCGTGCTTCCTCTTTGTGCTCATTGCTGCTTGCTGAAAGCTGCTGGAGATAACACAGTGTCCAAACTCAGCAAAGTCAGGGCACCAGCTGTCCTTTCCTGGCCTGGGAGAAATCTGACCTGTGTGTTACCTCTGCACTTAAGGGAGCCAGAGAATGTTTTTGTAGTGTGAGAAGTGCTAAATCACTCTGAACATTTCAGCCTCACTAGAGGGCAGCAAAATGTCAGTGTTCCAGGAAGTTTTTTCCATCTAATTTCATTGTATGTTGTAAAGGGAACATTTGTACCAACTTTTTGTGGTTTACACTTTGTTAATTTGTTTTGATTTTTTAATTTTTCTTTTTTTTTCTTTTTTTTTTCTTTTTTTTTTCCCTTGAATATCCTTACACAAATAATGCAGCTTGTGACTCTCTTGATTAAAAAAATAAATCTTATATCTTCATACNGCTGGTGTATGAAAGAATTCTGTCGATGTGTGTGGATAACAGAGTGTCTCTGCCAGGTAACTTTGTGTTTGATTCCACTGTGCTCCAGAAAAAAGTTAGTCCAACGTTGAGGAGGGTTAAACCAGGACCATTGCTACTCTATCTCTGATAGCAAAGGTTCTGATTTGAATCTAGTAGCTTTTACTTTTTAACAGAGTAAAATCCATTGCTTTCAGTTTCCACTATTCACTTCCACTATTCACAGTGTTCATGCAAGATTACATTTTAATTGTGAAGGATATACCTAAGATATAATAAAGTATACTTGTGGTTCTGCTGTTACTAAATGTAAACTGGGTCTTCCTGAGACTTGAAATCACAATCATGTAAGTTATTTAATACAGAGTTTATTAGAGGGAGGGAGAATTAAACAGGAATGAACAAATTAGATAATGACTTTTTTTTTTACTTTTTTTGTCTTAGCATATGCTCTCTTCTGAAGGTACTGCAGTAATTTAGTAGCTTAAAGTTAATGGTAGAAATGTAATACAGCTGAGAGTCTCAGTTTCTGGCAAATAGATGTTTTTATTGCTACACTGGAAGCTTGATAGTTCTGCTGTAATAAGAGAAGAATTTTGAAAGTAACCAGCAGGCTACTTCTAGCATGATCTTTCTAACTTGGGCCCTTTTTTTCAGTTTAATTTCCAACACAATGTAAAAATCTAATTTGACATTGCAGGTGAAGGCACCTCTTTAGCAAAGCCATTGAAACATTCCATGGAAAACAGGCATTTCCTTGCAATTTGGAGTGCATTAAGTGCACATCCTTGTAATGTGAAACATTCTGTAGTTGGCAATGTAAGAGTACCATTACTTTGCAGTTAAATCCATAGGATTGGAGCTGTAAGCTTGAAACCAACAAATAGTGAAATTTGAAATGAACCTAGGGAAAACAGTTAAGATGAATTTGGTTGTTGCAGATCTGACAAACTGCTCTCACAAACATTACTGAAGGCAGGCAGTTCCCATAGCACGTCAGGATTTCTGGGCACAGTTACCTCTGTTCTGGAGGGCTGAGCTCCTGCTGCAGCTGTACAGCTGCCAGAGGCATTGCTGCTGGGAACTTCCCAAGCAGCTCTGAAAGTGGGAGGGAGAAGGAAAATCTGTGCTGTGCTGACTGTGCATGTGAACCTTTGGGGATTTCAGGCCCAAACTCTGAGCTTGTCCCTTGGGAACCAAGTGAAACCAAGTTCAGTGAGAACTCCCGAGGTCCTGGATGAGAAAGATACTGACTGAGGGCAGGAGGCTCTAACATGTGGCTTCTCTCCTGTTGGAAGTTGGAAACTTTCTTGTGAAGCTTCTCACCTTCTGGAGGCAGGACTGGGAGAGCACTGGTGTTTTAAACAGTTTCACAGGGAGTTTGTAAGAGGATGTGTTCGAGTTCAGTGTACTTCTTGCAATGGTATTATTTAAAATTTCTATTAGCCTTTTAAAATAAACAATTTGAGTGCTTCAATCTCTTTTGTATGTTCTCTAGTCATTATAGATTTAAATACACGTGTTTGTTACAGATTCTCTATATTTTTTTTACAATTTCTGATTTTGGAAGAGCAGAGGCAGAGGTTGGATTTCTCAGTAGTACCTCTGAGATGAGCTCCAAGTGCTTGAATTCAGGTTCTGAAATGTTATTTACTACAAGATTGCTACCTTCTCTTGTTATGTACCCAGCTCTGACTGCTGCTCAAGAGAGCTGAGAAGCAAAATGTTTTGCCTAGTTTGTTATTGTGCACTTCATTTCTTTATGAATGGAAAGAGAATACAGTTTTAAACCTAAGATGAAAAGTAACTTGTTTCCAGAAAGAATGTAACTATTTCTGGGTTGTTTTTTTTTTCCCAGATAACTTTTCTCCAGAGAGTGTTAACGATACTGCTAAAGAAACTTGCTTAAACTGGTTTTTCAAGATTGCTTCAATCAGAGAACTCATTCCCAGATTGTATCCTTGTCAAATGAGACCCTCAGAGTGTGTCTGCAGGTTTTTTGTAGATTTTTCCAAAAGCGAGCATGTTTGGTTCACTAAAGCCCACAGGACCTGATGTTTATATTGGTTTTGTTTTGTTTGTTTCAGGCTGTATGTTTTGAATGTACTTTTGAGTCATGTTGCATAGTAAGCTGAATGCTTAATTATTCGCTCTGAGCAGTTTGGCAGTGAGAAAGTAGAGATGATGTATGAAAAATTTTGAAACAAAATCTTGTAGAGGAATTGTAAAAATCAGCAAAGTGTAGTGACATTAATTACAGAAAGCCTTCAAATAATTTAGTCAATATCCATTTGGTGTATGTTTGCTTCAGGTTTTTCAGTGGTGTGAATTTCTTCCTTAACTTGGCTACAATTTAGTTATGTGGAAGCAGCAATACTGAAGTGCAATAAGTTCCTATCCAAAACGTAAGAATAATGTTAAGTATGGGAAGGAGGTGAATGGGCAGACTTAGGAATTAATTCAGTGAGTTAAGCATGAGAGATCTGTGATTAATGGTGGGTAGGGTCCTAGTAGAACTGAGAAGAAGCAGAGAAGTTTTGGAATTTTTAATGAGAATACCATGAAAAAAATAAAGGTAAACTGTGATACACTTTGAAATACGGTAGTACTCTCAGTTTTCAAATGTATGTACAAATGTGATATCAGGTGTCACAAATCCCAGTGCAACTTGAAAACCAGTGACTTCTGATAGTGGAGGGGAAGGGAGATGGCTGACATGAGGAGTGAGGGGAAAAAGGATAGAAAACTGAAAGGAAAATATTGATATCATACTGGGAGAGACAGAGCATTTAGGAGCCATGAACCACCATCTGTTGAAAACTTTGGTACAAGTTTAATGTATTGCCAAACAGTGCCAGCTGCTGAGCAGAAAATGTTCCTTCCCTTGTAATTGTCCTTCTTCAGTTATATATTGAAATGAGTGTTGGAAGCCAAATTGCTACTGTGCTGACAACTTTATTATCCTTAAAAAGCAGTTCTTTTACTGGAATTAGTGGGTCTCATATCCAGGCACTAGTACACCTCTGTCAAAAAGGACCTGTGGGAAAATGAGACATGGAAGGAGTTCTGCCAGTTCTGCTTTAAGCATCTGCTTTCCTTACATTGAGTTACAGCTTTTCCATAGCTCTGCCATTCTCCAGGCTAGAGGAAGAGTCTTTGATTTTTGTCTTGCTCTGAATAGCAAATACTGCAATTTGAATATAGGATATGTATTATTCTACACAGAAGATTTTACTTATGAAATAAATTTTTGTGCTACTATCCTTTTTCTTTGATAGATATTTCTGTAAGTCGTGCTCAATGGTTAGTCTACAAGGCAGCTACTGAAGTTATCTGTAGGTGATACAATTCTTTTATTGACTGTTGAAGCTTTTTTTCATTTCTGATAAAAACAGGGGCATTTCGGAATGTCTCCCACGGTTAACATCTATGATTAGAGGAATTGGAGATCCACTGGTTGCAGTCTATGCCAGAGCATACCTTTGCAGGGTAGGCTGTCATTTACCTCCTCTGATCTGTATCAAAGAATTACTGCAGCCAGTGCTGCCACTGCTTCAGGGAACTCCTGCTTTTATCTCAAGTAGTCAGCAGCCTGTCTCTTCCTTTCAACAAACAAACAAACAAAGATTTCTCTTCTGTTTTACAAATGGGGAATCTGTCTTTAAGTGTTTGTAATAAGTAAGAATAATTTTATGTGCTGCTGTAGGCTGTTGCAGTGCACTGGAGTAGATGCTGATTTCCTCAGTGCTTACAGATACTTGGAGCTGATGTTAGGATTGTGTTTAAAAACAGCTGTAACCCCCTCAGGGTAGTTGTTAGTGGACATGGCTATAATAGTAAGCAAGGAAATAATCAGTCAAAAGTATGTGATTCAGTGCTGTTTGTTGATTTGATATGTGTGACTTGGGTGTATTCCTTCAGCAAATGCATTTTATCTCACCCTGAAGGAGAATTGATAGATGCCAATAAAATCTTTTTCTTTCAATACAGGTTGGGATGGAAGTGGCACCACAACTCAAAGAAAGCCTGAACAAAAATTTTTTTGACTTTCTCCTAACATTTAAACAAGTAAGCAAATAAGTGTTTTATTTGCAAAATCAGATAAATACACTCCTTAATCAATGCCACATACCTAAAAAAAGGCTTAGAAGTTTTCAAATCTAGATTTAGGGGTGTTCTTGTATCCAGATATAGTATGGGAAATTTTACATACATTCTGATCAGTTGAAACTGCTCTATTCAGCATGTTTCCAGACTTGAATAATATATTGGGAGCTTGATATCTTTTTCCCCTAGCTTGCAAGGAATGCTTCAGAACATCTGTACCTTTGTGCTGCTGTCTGTTGTCGTTTCCATTCACATACAAACTTGGACCAACTTATCATATCTCCCATTAAATTCCTTTTCACAGCAACATATTTCTGTCTCTTATTTCAACAGATACACGGGGATACAGTTCAGAACCAGCTGGTGGTGCAATGTGTGGAGATCCCTTTGTATTTGACCCTCTATTCTCCTGCTATAGACTGGATTTTACAGTGTATTGCATACCATGCTCCAGATGTAAGTGAACACAGTGCTTAATACTAAAGGAAATGTTGTGGTAAAGAGTTAATTTTGCCTACTTAAAAAACCACCCCTCAGTAAGTTCTTATATGAGTGTGAAGGTGAGTAAGAAGAGCCTACATAGGACTGTCTGATGCTCTCTTCTGTACAGGAAGAGTATTTGCTTCCACAAAGCTCAAGTGTGACCACTTCAAGTTAATAGGCAGTATTCCTGTTTGTTTCTTGCTGTCCTTTAGCTAGTTTAATCTTTTTTCCTGAGTTCATCCGTTTCTTCTGTCATACAGACAAATGATTTAACTAAACTGTAGCTTAACATAGTGAACAGGCTGTTTTAATCTCTGTTAGTCTGGCAGAGTTTTCACCTCTCCTGCCAGAGACAACTGACCTGGCTCTGATGTGTTTTGCAACTGGAGTAATGGCATGGATGAAGGATTGCAGATATGACTTCCATAAAATGGTGGTTTTGGTTGAAATGCCACTGTACCTATTCCAGAAGATGTGTTTTATGTTGTGCTACACCCCTGTTTTCTTGTATTGTAAATATAGGGTAAGACAGGACTATTGGAATGTATTGGAGAGGTAATTAAAACAGCTTTTAGTAGATTTCATTACAGCAATTAAAGCTGAATATATATGCAGAGTCTCTTTTCAGTAATTTTAATAAGTAATTTTTCCAGGTTCTGCTGACTGAGATGATGGAAAGATGCAAGAAGTTGGGGAACAAGTAAGTGTTGCAGAGTGTGGGAGACAGGAGTCTGTAATGAGAACCCCTGAGTCCCTGGAATACTGTTCTCTCTCTTTTGGAAACAGTTATGCATAGTGCAACTTTCATTCTCCCAGTAGCTTACTAAATCATGATTATGAACATCTGTTTTCCAGGGATGAATTCTGAAATATGGTAGATGACTTGTCAAGCCAAAGTTAATTAGTTTTACTGGGTTGCTGCATTCTGGCTCCTAAGCCAAAGTTTAGGACATGTAATGTGTTCTCTGTTAGCTGTGTCTCAGATTCCTGGTTTTGTTTCACTGTTCTGGGTTTTCCTTCCCTTCCTTTCCCCTGCCCTCCACTGGCTACTGTCAGGCCATATGTGCATTCAGCAAGGGAAGTTATAAAGCTGCTGGCAACCTTTGGAAGGTGGTGATACTTAGGGAATTAGTTTTTTCAACATTAAAATTAGTATCTCAGTTGTCTCCTAGGAGTCTTTGTGCAGTGTAGTTGTGTTCAGAAGATGGTCTTCTCTGAAAGTAGGATGTACTTACTGGTGATGGGCTCCTCTCTGTTCATTTTATTGGGTAGCTTGGCTGAGTTCTGTGAAAGTTTTCAGCTATCTATTTTTTTTTCTGATGTGTTTTGCACAGTCCAATTCTGCAGCAGCTGTGGAACTAAAATATGTTAATCACTTAGCTGAGGAATGCCAGCATTCTGTGGCTGAGCTAAGGTGTGTGGGGAAAGCATGATTTAAAAAATGTGCTGTGAAAATGGTATTGTATCAGAGTGTATAGAACAGATAAAAGTAATTCAAGTCCTCTGATGTACAAATTTTTTTATATAGGTAATGATTTTTCACTGTAAAGATGGGCTAGGTTTCTCTTCTTTGTTCCTGTTTGCTCTTGGAAGGAAGGATAAAATGTTGAGTACAATGAGGGTTTTTTTTTTTTTTTTTTTTAAGAAATTTGGGACATGTCTTTTTTATTGGGAAGTTGAGTAATCCAGTTTAAAACAGTAGTCTTCTCTCAGAATGGAGTTCTGTGTTTTGTGTCTTCTCATGACTGTCAAGAGACTACAAAAGAAGAGACATCAGTATATGAATCTTTAAATAAATCTCAATATGTTCCATGAGCTACTTTGCAGCCATCTAAGTGAAAAGTGACAGCCTGTTCTCTGTATTGCAAAGCACAGACCTAGTGAACTTACTGGAAGTGCTTGTCTAATGATAAAATGCAAATTCCAGTCAAATTGTGATGGGACCACAAAGGCTCAGGCAGAAACACAGAAGCTGCTGGGTTGTTTTAAGCACTCCACAGAATTTCCCTCAAGGTAAACTGCCTTGTGTTCAAACTGTTTGACAGTTTGAACTCTGTAGGGAGTTCAGTCTTCCATTGTGGCTTTGGCTTGATAGTAACACAAATACCTGTCTGAATGGTTGATCAGAAATATCTAAATATGTCATTGCCAGTTACCACATGACCATGACTTTGGATTTATTTTCATCCTAACAATGCAGTTGCTAGAAATGTGACTTTTATAATGCATATATAATTAATTAGTAAAAATTTCAATAGGGATTTGCCCTCCCTAAGTATTCTTCTGAACTGTAGTTAAACAGAGTAAGTTTCTAAATGTCAGCTACTCCTGATTTGCTTGATATTTCTAGTAAACTCCTGCCAAAATGATGGCTTGAAAAACACCTGTGTGGAAGTAGTATTTTACAGGCTGGGTTACCTTTTCCTTATCTGGTGGCTTAATGTTATCTTGTTTTGCTTATGCATTATTAATCCTCATCAAAGCAAGCTCAATTTGTGTGAAGGTCTTTTTTTCCTTACTCTCTTTCTTTTAAAATTTATAATAGATGCTGGCCAGCTGTTAGGCTAAAAAGTTCAGATTAATGCAGGTCCTACTAAGTCTGAGTTGGTGTTGAGCTGTGCTGTGTTCTTTGCAGTGCTTTGCTGTTGAATTCAGTAATGTCAGCGTTCAGAGCAGAGTTTATTGCTGCCAGATCGATGGACTTCATTGGCATGATTAAAGAGTGTGATGAGTCTGGATTCCCAAAGGTATTCTGTGTGTAATTTGTAACAGTTCCTTTTCTGTGACAAAGGTCTTTATGCTTTTAGTTGCCTACATAACTTGTGTATCACTTGAATAAAATTTTTCAAGAGGTTTGATCTGAAAACCTTTCTGCAGGCTGTACCTTGGATGGACGTGCGTGATCTGCTTTTAATTAAAAATTTCTCATTAACTTTCAGCATCTCCTCTTTCGCTCCCTGGGATTAAACTTGGCATTGGCTGATCCTCCTGAAAGTGATCGCCTTCAAATATTAAATGAAGCCTGGAAGGTTATAACAAAGCTGAAGAACCCACAGGTGAGTTACTGTCCATTCTGTTTCACTACTGATTCCGTGTTTGGAGCAAAGTTGTAGCCAGTTGTTCAGTAAGCATGTGCTTAGTGTGACATTGTTTACCTTTTCTAAATACACACAACTGCAAAAAAATGTGATGGCTGTAATATCTTTGGATGATCCCTGCTTTCCTTAGCTCTGCTGAAGCAGAACTTAATTTTACATAACATTATTACACAAACGCAGCTTTTGAGTTCTGGATGTTTATGTCTGTCATGAATCACACCTCAGGAGTTAATTCTTTTAAGTGTAATTTTTGCAAGTGTATTTCTCAGAGTCCTCTGCAAATATTGTTAATCATAAGACACGTGTATTTCTAGGATTATATCAACTGTGCTGAAGTGTGGGTGGAGTATACATGCAGACATTTTACGGTAGGTGAAAATTACTTTGTTTCCTTTGAATTTTTCTGATACAGACTAAGTGGCTGTGTTAGCAGTCTGGTATTAAAGATGGAAAGACCTTGACTATTCTGTATAAATGTATAGGAATGAAAAAAAAAAGTGTTTTCTTTCATGAAAGATGAATGGGGACAAAAGATGCAGCTTTGAAGCTTTACTACCCCACAGCACTGAAAGTTATCCTTTTGTTTTAATGGCAGATGGATCAGTTTAAGTAAGGATTTCCTGGAGCTATGGTTAAAGTTCCTGGCTTAACTAGGGCTCCATAAAAAGCTGATGCTTTGGCAAATGGAAATAAATTATCCTACTCAGTTGGTGTTTAGTGACTTGATTTATGTGCCAATTTCATTTTGTAACCTTGTTTTTTGCTGCACAGAAGCGGGAGGTCAATACAGTTCTGGCTGATGTTATCAAACACATGACTCCTGATCGAGCATTTGAAGATGCTTACCCACAGGTAAAGAGTTTATTCTGCCAAATCTGTAAAAATCTGAAATGCATTTTCTTAAATGGAATTAATTCTTAAACATTACTGATAACTCTTATAACAAAATAATTATTTTTAAACACTAGCTGTAATTTGGGAAGCCTCTTGGAACACTGTAGTATTGTGATTTATTCCTCCTTTTTTTCCATGCACATCCATCTTTTAATTCTGAGAAATGCTAAACTTGAATGATTTATGTATTTAGAGGTAGCAATAGTTAACTCCTACAACAGTGGTGTTTGTTGAAGGAAATTAGGAATAATGGTAGGCTCTTTAAACAGAATTAAACCATGAAATAGTCTATCCCTTGGCATTGTTAAGGCTTTAGTGAATTATTGTGTCCAGTTCTTGAGACTGAATGCCAAATGAGATATGGATTAGTTGAGAAGGTTTTCGAGGTTACTTGGAGGGTAGAAAAAGTGCCTACAAAAGAATATTTTAAAAAATGGTTTGGGTTTTTTTTCTTTGTTTATTTGGATGAGTTTTTCAGTGCAGACAGCTGGAGGACATGGAGGCTAAATTACAAAAAGGTGCCTAACTATGGAAGTGAAGAGCAAATAAACGCAAGGCAGGCTGCTCAGCCTCTGTTCAATATGGGTTCTGAAGGGTGTGTTGGAAAAGGGTCAGAATAGCATAGCTATAGTTTTTTCTGCTTTGGGGAAAGAAATTATGTTGATGAATGCTTGAAGCATCTTTCAAAAGAGTTTTCTACGAATAACTAGAGAAGAATGATCTCTGGTGTGGATAGTCTTAATTTAACTCATATTACAATAATTTCCCCCCTTTTTTTTCAACTTTTCATTTTTCTCCCCTTTAGCTGCAGTCAATTATTCAGAAAGTTATTACCTATATCTATGACTTTGCTCTGCTTTTTTCAGTGGTAAGTGATATTCTGTTTAATAAATTTTTAAGAAGACCTGTTTGGCAGTTTTTCTGCGTAGAGAATTTACCTTAACTGGGATATTTAGATTGTTTACAAGTTCACAGAATGCAAGGACTTTTTGTCAAGTTGCTAAGTGCAGAAATATTTTGTGAGCTTTCTGCTGCTTACTACTTAAGTACTTATAATTCCAATTCCAGTTTTCTATGCTTTTTTCATTAGGCTGTTTAATTCCCTAAGTTTGTTTGTTACTGTGGCATAAGTGACAGTCAATGGAAGATGAAATACCATTTATGTGTGTGTGTGTTAATGTAATTGCTGGTAGCTGTGTCTGTGTTATGATACATAACATACCCTCTCATAGCACTTACACTTGGCATTGAAACAAAACTTTTAAAAATAAAGTGCAACATTTGATTCAACCAGTTCTGTATTTTGTGTTCCCTTCTGGATCTCTGCAATCAATAAATTGGTTCATCTTTCAGCCATCAGTTCTTTTCCATTAGTTCCACTTTTACATCCTTTGAGATGAATTACTGTTTTCAAAAAAGTTGAAAATAGGTTTACCCAAATAGCTGTGCTTGTAAAACTTATCCAAAATATTTATTGTTTTAGTGTGTTGTTTGTAACATACCTAATTTTACTTGTTTATGTATTTTTACTTTCAGGAGAAATTCTTGCCATTTCTGGATATGTTCCAAAAGGAAAGTGTGAGAGTGGAGGTTTGCAAGTGCATTATGGAATCTTTTATTAAGTAAGTGGAGACTGTCAAAGTGAAATGCACTCTGGAGGCTCTGAGAAACTTACTGAGAGATGGCTAGGGAAGAGGAGTCAGTATATTGGCTATTTAATTTGTGAAGGTGTTCCAAACTATGGGAAAGAAAAAAAAAAAATGTGTCAGTTTTGTTCATCTATTGATGGACTGTTTGACTGTTCACAAAGAAAGATGAGTTAAGTAATTATATTGATGCTGACTTGCTGTGGGTTAACAGAATAGTTGTACTCTGAGCTTTTTTTTTCTTTTTTTTGTGCTACCTTTGTTGGTTTATGAAATTTATTTCACATTCCAGTTGCTGTGACAGCAGAGAATAGAGAGTATTGCTACAGTGGAAAATTAACTTAGAAAACAAAAAATATATTCAACTGTTCTAAAAGTCAAGCAGTCCTTTTCAAATAATTCACAGGTTTCTTGAAGTATTTTTTTCATTTTCACCTTCCCTTCAGGTATTTATATTCACTGCTAAGCCCCCCAAGCCTTCTCTCCCCTAGGGCACACAGGGCCAGCTCTCTTGGCTTTGCTCATATGAGAGATGCTGTGGCCCCTTAATCATCTTAGTGGAGCTGCACTGCACATGTGCCTCTGTACCTAAACCTGACACTGAGCCTTCCTGTCTGTCCCTGAGTAGCTGAGAAATTATATTATACCTTGGTAAATCCAGGATTGTTTTGTTTTGATGTTCTTAGATTGCCTCAGTGTATCACATGTCCACCTTGCTGTGTCCCTTAAGGAGCCAGAGTGTGTGGCTTGCAGCTGTGTATATTAAGATAATATTTCTTGGCTGGCATTAGTTGCAATTGTACACACATTAACCGTGTGATCATTGGTGTTCCTGTGGTTCACAAATGAACCTTAAACTTGTGCAGTGCCATGCAGTGCTGCTGATGGAAATTATGCATTAATGGGGTGTTACTCTAGTCACTGTTCTCCATTTTGTGGCAGAGCAGCATTTCTCATCACTTTTTCTAAAACTCTTTCTAGGCATCAGCAGGAGCCGACGAAGGATCCTGTTATACTCAATGCTCTCCTGCACGTCTGTAAGACCATGCATGATTCTGTGAAGTAAGATGAACTTCTACTAAGAGCTCTCATTTATGCAAAGTTGGGCTGCCTGATGTGGTTTCATGTTCCTGAGGCTGTTTGTTTCAAGGTGGATTAAGACATGAATCCAATTAGTGCTGAGGGAAGAGCTGTGCAGTGAAGTGGCAGCACGTACCATTTGCTCTTTAATTACTGCTCTATTTTGAATACTGAAGCAGAATTTTAAAAGGGAAGCAGCAACGGTTTTGTAGTTTTCCAGTGAAGCAGAGACACTTTACAGTCCAATCTTCAAAACAATTTGAGAGTGAAACCAATGTAATCTTTGAGTTACAGTGAATAATAATGAGCTATTTCTGAGATTCAAGTGAATGTGTAGCTACTAAAGCACAGATTGCCATACTCAGTTACACCTTTTTGTGGGTCACTGTTTTCAGCCATTACAAAGGGGTGTGAAATCTGAAAAAGGATACCTGGAAGATCTCTAGGAATTTTAATAGGGGAAGCTAGAACTGAGAAACTGTTGAACCACCTATATCTTTCCCCTAATTTCTCCTCTTCTATTTTGCCCTTGACTTTGAGAGCTGAGGTTGTTTGGGATTCCCTGTGCCCTATTGCACCCTCCCACTCTTTCAGTAGCAGTTGTGCATTGTGGAAGGCATTGTGGTTTGTAGGCAACTTGCAAAAATCATACTGAATTCTGTGTCTGATTGAAAACAGAGCCAGGATCACAATGCTGCAAATTCTAGCTCTCAAGAGGACAAACCCTTTTTTCCTTCTGGTGTGGGTTGAATTGTAAGTCTCTTTTGCCACTCTGAGCCCAGAGGCTCTTAATATGGCAGATGCTGCAAAGGAACTTCCAACTTTCTCATCTTTGATAGGCTATGAATGCAAGATTTATTGTCAATAAAGAGGACAGATTTAGCATGTAATTCAAATTTATACCAGCTAGAGTGCTTTATTCTGGGTTAGAGTACCTTATTTGGCTGTATGTTGCACTAAAAGCCACTTCAGCCTGAAATAGAACAATATATTGTACCTAAACCAGCTTATTAAAAAAAATGAAGCAGTTTATACCAATCCATATTTGGTGCTTCCTCTGACACTTTGCCAAAACAATTTGATAGTTTACTGGGGCCTTTAAAATCCCTTAAACCAGCAGTTCCTTGAGCCAAGATGGTTGTACATCTCTTGGTAAATCATCATAAATTCCAGTTATTTTAAAGTAACTCCTGCATCTGTTTTTGCATCCTGGTTCAGGAAACTCCCAGGCCATTGTGTGGGGTGTGCTGACCCCTGTAACAGCTGTTGGAGGATAACAGCCTTTAGACTGGCAGGGGTCTGATTCACAACTGAACTGGAAACCTATTACTGACCTGGAGATCTCATTACAAGCCTTCTGAGCCTTTCAGAGGCCATCAGTTGACTCTTTTGATTGGCAATGCACTAATGAGCTGATCACGCTGAGGTTTTCTTTCCTCCCTTACTGAATTTGTATAGTAAAACTATTGTTCTCTTCCCATCTGGTGTCTGAGCTGGAAATTGGTAACTGATACACTAAAGGTCAAAGCTGGAGCCAAGCATATAATACTAAAGGGATTAAATTGTATTAGTTAATTGTAATTTAACTTTCTGTTCATCCATTTTCAGTGAAACAGGTTTGACTGACTGGGTTTTCATGTGATGTAAATTTGTTTCAAAACAGATTTGGGACTCTTGGTGTAGAATAGGTATCTGTGACAGTTTTGAAAAGAAACTCCTTTTTGCATATCTCTTTGGTTCAGTTCTTACTAAAACACAAAGAAAACCAGCACTGTAGCAAGGTGAAGGTAAATATTTTTTCAAAAATTCTGAGGCAAGGTTAGTTAAAACAAAAAACCTTAAACAAAACAAACCTCAAATGAAACAATAAACTAATGTTATGCACTGTATAATATTTAAAGGGTATTTCAAAAGCATTACTTCTTAAATATGATAACTTTGTTCTAAGAATAGACTTAGTAATTTCTTTAGGTTTTTAGACTTAGTTCTTACTCAAGTTCTCATGTTGCAACACAAGACTGAAGCCATTTGTTTGCTACAATAAAAAACATTATGTGGCTTCCTTCTCCTCATGCCAAAGTGTGAGTTTTTTAAAGAATCTAAAGACACTCAGCAATTTTTACTTTTTTTAAAATCTGAAATTTAGTTTGGCTCAAGACTGACTTGGTGATATTCACATTAATATTTGTTTTATACAGAAAAATTTATAAAACGTTATATGTTATTTGAACCTTTATAGATAAATCGGATAAACAATATTCTAAAATTTATCAAATATTTTTCTTTTTCTAGTGCACTAACACTTGAGGATGAGAAAAGAATGTTAGCAGCTCTGATAAATGGATTCATCAAAATGGTGAGTGACAATTGTGTGCAACTGTTGGGTGCACCTTAGAGCTGAGATTTTTGGGTTCCATGAGGAACAGGTGCCTGTGTGCCTGAATCAGAGCCCAGTCTCTGACTTGCTTCAGACCACTGGAAACCACAGGCAGTGCAATAAGTGTGTTTGTGTTCAAAGAAATGTCACACAGTGCTGAAGCTGATAGGGTGCAAGATGAAAGTTTAAAGTACACATGTTGTTTATTTAATCGTATTTTCTGCTAGTTTTGTAAATCTCCTGTAAAACAGAGCACATATTTAAAAGTTAAAGAGCAACTGAAGCATCAGAGAGGTCACTGGTTTATGTGAAGGAAGTTCCACTGCTTAGCTCTAAATGGAACCAATAACAGCTTTCAAAAATACAAAATAAGTGTCACTTTTTTGTTATTTTATCTGTGTTTTTCCTATTTTAGAAACAAGATCATTTGTATCATTAAATTAGTAGTCCCAGGAGAACCTCAGGTGCTTTGTCTTGAAATTAGTTTTTAACCCATCCCTTGCTCTTATTCCAATAAATCTTTTGTTGATCTCTGTTGGTTTTGAGATGTCAGGGTGTTTTAGGGAGACTTTCTCAAGCTTTTTGTATTCTCTAACCACTATTCTCAATGCCTGTTTTTTTCTTCCACATAGAGCTGACAGGCTCTGTGTCTACTTGTCCTCTTTGTTCTTTGTTGCAGTTCTGTGGACTTACTCTAGATGGTTGCTTTTTCTTCAGCTGTAATAATTTGCTAATTAATGTTCTAATTTAGTTTTGTTTTATTAAGCTTTACATGCAGTATAATATAGCATAATTTCCTTTAGGAGGATTTCATGCATTGAACAAAATTTGATGAGTCTTGATAGTCCTGGTTTAGGGGGAAAAATCCCATAGCAGCAAAATGACTAGTTCTGACTTTAAACCAGCACATGTTAAGATGTGGAGGGAAAAACAATTGTTGCAGTCATCCTTACAGTCAATCTTTTTGGTGGAAAAATTTATATTTTTGGGTAAGTTTTCTTGAGACTAGGACTCAAGAATCAGCAGTTGTACAAATAGAAGAAAAGCAAAGGCAGTTGAATGTGAGAAGAAATCCTTTGTTTTCTGGTGCACTGTCTTTGATCTTTCACTGTATGGATTAAATGTAAATTTTATTCTAATTTTGTAAAAAATTCTTTTGCATGTGTCTTGAGAAATAATAAATAATGCAACCTTTACTTCTATTAGAAAAAAAAATTGCAATAGAATGCATAAACCTAGACTGCCTGGAGACTGTTCCTCATGCTCTGCTTTTAATTGACAGCTGAGACACTCTAGCTGACAGCACTTGGGTTTTTTTAAATCTACAGGGTTGGAAGAGGGTTGTTCTCACACAAAGGTTGTTTTTTGACTTCTTTCCTGCCAGAATGCAAGGTTACAGGCTTTTGCCATACTGTATAGGCATGTATTTATTAACCAAACTCAAGGAAAACCTGCTTTTCTTACTGGTTTATCTAATTAGGAAAAAATGCTATTTTCTGTCGGAGGCCCTTTATCAACTCGAAATTAGAGGAATCTGAATACAGATTCACAGATCTGTTTCTGTTTTTCTGGGGTCTTTTGTCTTATTTTCTAAGTATGATCAAAACCAAGCCTTTGTGTCTCCCACAAAGAATCCAGGGTTATGCTAGTTTTGAAAACATTTCACAAATCTAGGATTTAAATTTTCTTTTCTTGAAAAATACCTGATCTGTAAAGTAGACATGGAGGAGTATAGACCAAAAACAAAAATTCCAAAAAAACAAAATAGTAAAACTTTCAGGTTTCCCTGAAGCTCGAGTATTGCAGACAGTGAAAAGAACAGAGATTCTCTGGCTGCTGTTTGTTCTTACTGCTGGGTTTTCTCCTTAGCAATATATAGGGATTTTGACTTTTGAGTGTCTGTGGTGCATCTGCATGCAGTTTTGCATTTATTTAAGGCTTACAATGGTAATGTCTAGGAGGCTTTTTTCTTTTATAGGTTTCATTTGGCCGTGACTTTGAACAACAGCTGAGTTTCTATGTTGAAGCCAGGTCAATGTTTTGCAATCTGGAGCCTGTTCTAGTCCAGCTGATTCATGTAAGTCACAGTTTATCTACATTTCCTTAATAAATGGGGATATATTTGCAGTTCTCCCATTCCCTGCTCAGACTATTGGTCTATGGCAAAATAAATCTGAAGTATTTTAATCAGGTGTTTATAAAGTGGACTTTGATCTCATCTCTGGTTTTATCCCCTAAACACTCTGAAGTTCTTGTTTGACTGGCATGCATGGTATCATTGCAACAAAGAAAATGGGCTACCTTGCAAGAGATTTCATGTAAAATAAAACAAATGGCACTTCTGTGCATTCAGAATTCAGGTTGCCTCTTCTATAATCTTCCATCTAGGAAAGATTAGGCTGTGTCTGGCTGCAGATCCAGGCAGAGTCCTGCTGTGATTGGGAAGGTTAATCTCTTTTCTGTATTGAGTCACAGGTGAGCATTAACTGCAGCTGATTCCTTAGCAACATTGTATCTTCCCTTAAATCCTTTTGTTATTTTGGTTTATGGTTTTTTAATCTGTGTTCGCTAGAAATCATGATTTTTATGCTAGCAAGGAGGTGACAGCACTATAACTGTGAAGGAAAGGATAAGTTAAGGCTTGAATAAAACAAGTCTGCTTTCACAAATTGAGTCATATATGCTTTAAGGAACAGTCACTAAAATTCTCCCAGTAAAAAGTAAATAATACAGTGGGCACACACTGTGCCAGGGTTCCTTTGGATGCTGGCTGTTCTCTAAATGCATGCAGTAAAACGTGCAAGTTGTTATTTGCCACTGAGGCTGTGCATTTTTATTAATGGTTTGCTTTTGTTTTGTGTGTGTAGTCTGTGAACCAGCTAGCAATGGAAACCAGAAGGGTGATGAAAGGAAATCATTCCAGAAAGACTGCTGCATTTGTCAGGGTAGGTCTGACTAATAAACCCCGAGCCTGCTTTCTTTGCAGGTAATCTCTGCTGCACCTAAGTTTATAATTTTTGCAAAATCAGTATCTTGGTGTTCTTTGACACTGTTTGTAGTCCCATTTTCTCTTGCTATGAGCACTCTTTCCTCTCTGAAGCCAAGTGTTGCTGTTTAAGAAAAAAAAGACCGTCTAGTATCTGTTTTATGCTGAAAAAGAGGAGCAAGATTGACTCCCTCTCCAAAGGAGGGTTCACCAGAGAGGTGTTTGGGTGAATTCTGGAAAGCTCAGATTTTCAAATTATATTTGAAATAAAATACCAAATTTCTATGTAACTCAGTCACAGAGAGAATGGGAGATGGGGTATAAAATATACTGACTTCTGTCTCATAATATCAGTGCTGATAAGCTGAAACCAGGATTTGAATTTTAAATAAGGTGCTCCTTTCAGCTCTAGTGCCTCTGAGTCTGTATAGAAATGGTCAAATGTGCTTTGAACTGTGCACAGGCCATCACAGGATATCCAGGTTGTTTGTATTCCCTTCTAACCTGAAATGTGGCAGCCAAGCTGTGTCCATCTGCATGTGGGAAGCTGTTTGTGTGTGCAGTGGACTCCAGTTCATGGCACCTGTGTGCTGTCCTGGGCAGAGGGTGGCTGGGCTGACACTGGGCAGCTTCTCTCTGCCTGGGGCTCCTTGCTCCATGCAGGGCTTTGGGCTGTGCCCACAATTCTGCAGCTGCAGCACCTGGGCTCCATCTGCCCCCTCCCAGTGCACACAGGGCACCTGCTCTGACCACTCTGGCAGATGGGTTCTCCCTGAGGACACTAATCTGCTTTTCTAGTTGTATTTTGGTCTTGAGCTGCAAGGTGGTTACCTGAGGAGAGAGGAACTCTTTGAGCTACAGTCATACAGAGTCAGTTTTGAGCTTATCTAGTAATAGTAACAATTAAAAAAAAAGAAATTATAATTATTGAAGTACTCATTAGAAATTTAAAACTGCTGATTTTGGGCTTCACGTAATACTTGCTTTGTATTGAAAATCTTTCCTGAAACTGAGTTACAGCTTTTGATTCCTAATTGTGTATTAAATCAGTAATGATTGTTAAAATGACTCTGAGATAGAAATTTTATTCAATTTTTTAAAATTTATTTCAGGCTTGTGTTGCCTTCTGCTTCATTACCATTCCATCTCTGAGTGGTATCTTCACACGTCTTAATCTGTATCTGCACTCTGGACAGGTTGCTCTGGCAAATCAGTGCCTTTCACAAGGTAAGGCATGAATTTGTCTACTTAAAGGCTCTCTTATTTCAGAAGTATTTCTAACTGTGAATAATAACTTGGTTGATATCCTAAGTCATATGTATATTTATGATGCAATTACAATCCAGCTCTGTTTCAAACACTGTTAAAGCAGAACCCTGTCATATTAAAGCAGCTCTTCAATGTGATCTCAAGAGCCAAGACAGCTGACTGTAGCTGACATAGTCCTGGCCATGAGGTAGGCTGTCCTAAATTACTTAGGAATTATGGAAATCATGGAAAGTTTTTATCCTGCATAATTATGCAAGCACTCTAGTCACAAATGATGTGCTTTATTATAAATGAGAAAAGAAATGAAAGCATGTGTGTATTAGTTCACAGACTGACAAAATTCACCAATGAGCTGGAAAAGAACTCCAGGCTAGGTCAGTGACAGCAGAAACTTGCTATCAAAGCACCTGCATGATAAATGCTTAGCCAAGAAAATGTGCCACTGTATCAGAGTGAAACAGTGGCATAATATCAGATCATAAGAGGACTGAAAAATGTATTTTCCTTTTTTGGATCTGAGTTATTGATTGAAATGTGCCTGAGTACATCCTGTTAGTTCAGTGTTACGTAATAGGAGATTCTGACAAAAAGTGTTTTGGGGAGAAAAATGGGAGCTGTTCTGGCATCAGAATGAACATTTAGTCTGCATCACCATTTGATGTGATCTCGTTCATGTTACAAGTGGAAGTCAATCTATTCCAAATGTCTTCATATACTTTTAACTGCTTGCAGTATTTTTCCTTTCCTTTTTAAAGTGATGTCATTCTACTTAGTTTTGCAATTTTTTCCCTGAGTTTAAATGTCTGCTCCCCAGTGCTTTTCTTTACATATTTCCAGCAGAGCTGTGAGAGTAATAAATTGGATTACTTTGCAACATCTTTTGTGGTGGCTATTAATTCTTTGTGTTAGCTCTGTGCTTCTTCACCAGAGCTTGTTTTTCAAGCTCTGCATTTACCAGCAAGTTCCAGCTGCACAAACAAGCTGACTTAGGATGCTGATTAAGACTTTTTAGTGCACGGTGACTGTTGTATTTCTTTGTTTTGAATCTGATGTTGCCCATACAGCAAAGCAGAGGGATTCAGAGTAAAGCTGACTGTTGTGTCCAAGTTTGTTGTGCAAATAAAAGATCTGCAAAGTCTGTTGTTGTACAATTAGCATTGTGCAGTTTCTTTCAGAGTTTACATAAAATGGAATCACTTTTTCTCCCTATGGTGTTTTATTTAATTGACCAGCTTGCCTTATGCTGTATGTCAATTTTTGTTATTGTTGCTTTGTTGCAGAGCTTCTCTTATTGGAAGTAAATCCAAAGCAGTTTTTCTGTAATATTTGGTCTTTGAGAATTATTCCCTGACCATGTTAGGACCCACTCTGTGATTTAATGTCTTTCAACTTTCAACTATCACTATTAGAAGGATCCAGTTCTTCTCTGAGTGAGATTCCTGGGCCCCAAAAATTGTCCAGATTTTTCAGGGTGAGGGTTAGCAAATGTGCACAGCTGTTGTTTGACACATGAATACAGTGCACTCACTAAACAATTACCAGGATCCCCATCCTGAAATCTTTTAAGGTATATGCAAAATATATTTTATATGCAAAGCATTGTGAACTCAGTCTCTAAAATTCATGTTTATTAACCACACTCTCCTGAATTTTAGTCCCACAAGCAAGAGAGAGGAGCATTTGGTCCATCTCTGCTTTTGTTAAAATGAAGCAAGAGCAAAACTGATGTTCAGTAACTCACTTAATTTACCAAGGTTTTATAGTTATGCACTTTTTTGCTCCCCTAGCAAAGCTATTTTGGGTATAATTTGTACTCAGAGACATATCACTTGCATGAGTAATTCAGCATGTGTTAAACAGTTAGGCACTGTCTTGGGACATTTTTTGTGAACTGTCTTTCCATATGTTGATGCACTGAAGTCACATAATGTGTCCTTGAAAGTTACTTTTCACACAGTTTAATCTGTATCTCAACTGAATAAGTAAGAAGTAAGAAGTACTGATGGGTGAATAACAGCAAATTTCACTCCAGTCAGTTAACTGAGTTAACTGGTGCCAATTAGACACTGATCTACTGAAACCAATGCAGCATGAAGTGAAGATTTAGGAGTGTGCCATTAATGATTGCATTAGGCCAGGAAGGGAATCTGTGCCTTTTCTGTAACTTTTATTTCATGCTGATTTGGATTAGCTTAATTGGTTTAAAATTGTGAAGAGAAAT
The DNA here is from genome assembly GCA_013400275.1 of Rhadina sibilatrix. NCBI lineage: Eukaryota > Metazoa > Chordata > Aves > Passeriformes > Phylloscopidae > Rhadina > Rhadina sibilatrix. The sequence continues at coordinate 47,704 of VWYO01022118.1, forward strand.
AAAGCTAAAAGGTAATGTACCTGATCTGATAGCTCAGTCAGCAGTGGTGCAGGTATGAGTTCAGTGCATGCACTTCTTCCTGGAAGGTTGCAGTTGGTGTTTGTAGCAAGGTGAAGTCTTGGATTTTTCCCAATTTTAAGTTTCTGTGGGGAGTCCAGCTCAGTGAGTTGACTTTTCACTTAAATATATAACAAAATTGAGTTCTACAACTTCTGTTTGCAATAGGAAGATTTCTTGAAATTGCCAATGTATCTATCTTGAAAAAGGAGGATGGGCAGGTCATAACAAAAAGTGAATTTATGAGTCTGAGGATTGCACTGATAAAGTATCAGCAATTGGAGAGCCACAGTTAATCTGCTTGTAGCTGGAAAAGTTTGGGTTTTGCCTCATTCCCAGTTTCCAGGGGCAGCAGTAGTAACCATCAGTCCTTGTGTCTCGCTGCTCCCATTTCCTCTGTGCCAGCCTTGCTTGCTTGGATTTGCCACACTGTTAATCAAATCAAGTGTTTGAACTCATTCAAATACTTCAGTATTAGCAAATTGTAATTTTTTGTGGAATAACTTTTCTTTAAGACAATGGAGTTAGGTCAGAACTGTGAATTTATAGGCTCATGAAACTCCAGGATTAATACACTGATGGATGGATGTCTGGGAACATTCAGAATGTATTAAAAATGACTGCTGTCTCTTTCATCTCCAGATCCCAAGATGCTTTAAATGAAATGAATCTGTAATTATGTTTAAAACATTTTAGGTGAAATTGCCCTGGATGCATAGTTTGTATCTCTGGAGAGCCTATTAAGAGCCCACCTTTGAAAGGAAGATGCTAGATTTTGCAGAGATGAGCTTTTCATTTTTCTTAACTGAGCCACTGAGCACTGCATGCTGCCAGCAGAGAATAATAAATTCTCATTGGTCATGCTTTCTGTCGTGGGGATGCTTGGACTAAATTGAGATTAAATGCATGCTCCATTGTGTCACTCTTCTGGACTTCTGAGGTATAGGTATGGTTTTCACTGCACACATTTCCTCCCTGTGGAAATGCTCCTTCTCTCTGTCAAAAAAGAGACAGCATGAGTTTTTAATGTTTGGTCACAGCATTCAGCAGGTGGGTAGAGATGACATAACTTTCTGGTAGTGTGTGTTAAGCAGCATTTTTGTTTTAAAGGCTGTGAAACCTTTGCCTCACTTGAAATAACATGCTGAGTGAATAAGGTAATTCAGCTGATTCTGTCTGACTAATTTTACTGGGATATTTATAGAAATGGAGAGCCTGTCCCTCAGATCAACTACTGCAGACCTTTTTGCTTAGCATTTGCAGATCTTAATTCTGAAGTATACAGTGCTTAATGCACTTCTAGGTATTTGTTTTGTTTTCCAGTTGTGGCTAAAACACAGTTACACTTAGTAGATTGCAAAGAAAATTTCTTTCCTGTTGCAGAAAATGTTACTTTTCCATCAGTGTTCTCTAAAGGCTTCAGTTACACTCTGGAGAAAGTAAGGTATGGAATATGGAATAATAAGTAATTTTAAACCATAGTCTAACAGTGGTTTAGAGTATTTTCTCAGTACCATTAGATAACAATTTTTAATATTTTGTCTTAATCTCCTGAAATCTTTATGGACCTGAAGAATATAAATAGAGAGAATTTGAGGTAGAGGATTTAGAGAAATAGGAACATGAAGATATTTTCCTAATTACAGATACTAGGACTTCTTTTGGCTCATGTTTCTCTGGTGAGAATGGTATATGGTGACTCCGTTATCTTTTTAAATACTGCTTTTCTTGAAGGCAGTAAAAGAGCTTTGGGAAAAGAATGATGTCACACTGCTTTCATTACAAACAATGCTAAGTATTGCTTCATTTGGACAGAGCTGTGACCTCTTCTGTTACCTGGGACTTTCAGAGCTGGACACTTCTCCCATTCCCTGAGCTTTTTCTTGTTCCTCTCTTTATCCCAGCCAATCACTTTTCCTTATGATGTGAGAGAGGTGACATCTCTGTCTCTGTAAGCTTTTCAGACTAGTACTTTATATCAGTTTGTCAGTTCTTCAAGTCTGTCTAGCCCATGACCTGTTTTTGAAAGTGTCTTGTAGCATCTAGTAAGGAAACAATAATGTAGAATGATGCTTCTTGGCTCTCAGGTGCAGGGGGATTTAATACATCCTTCAACAAAGTACCAGACCATGGTACTTAATAAAATAGATGGGCCAGTCCTTGGGAGTTTAATATTTTTAATCAATTTTTACTTTTTGCCTTTGTAACTTCATGTGATAGTGAGTTCCACAGTTACCTGCTACTTGGAAGTCTAATGTTTAGGGATTCATTTATGTTAAATGTTGGGTGAGTGGCTCAGAGCATGCAGCTGATCTGCTGGAGCAGAATTCACTCATTCCTGATCCATTTTCTTTTTGCTGTCTATGAGATAATGTAGTCAGTAAGTTCCTGAATAATCTGCTGTCAGTATTGACTTTCCTAATAAGGGAACAGTTCCATGCCCTAGCACCCTTTTTATCTTTCTGTGCTTTTGGAAATGGGAAGATTAGGACTAGATTAGATTATTCCAGGTATAAATGCCCAACAGCAATATAAATGATACAAGGACACCTCAGTTTTCCATTACTCTCCTAGTGATTCTAATAATTACCTCACCTTTTCAACAGCTGTTTAGGATGTAGTTTTCAGGAAACCATCTATAATGATTCCAAAATCTTTCATGAGTGTAAATAGCCTATTGAGAGCTTCTCTTTCTATAGTTATAGCAAGGGCTGTTTCTTTTCCCACGTGCCATACTAATATTAGAGTTCATCTGCTGCTTTATTGCTCAGAATCATCACAGAGATCCATCTGTGATGCTTTGCAGTCACGTTCCAGACCAGTCTGCAAACATTGTCACCTCCCAGCTCATCCTGAGGACATGTCTCTGCAAAACCTTAAGGAATGCAGTAGTTATTTTGCTCCACTGTGAAAACGTTTTACTCCCTCTCCTTTCCCCATCCACCCCATCCTTTTTTAAGTTATGTGCCCTCATGAGGACCTTTTTCCTTATCAAATTTCAGCTTAGTTGTTTCAAGAGCCATTTCTATGAGGATAAATATTAAAAGGGGTTTTTTTAATCTAAGTATTTATTAACGGAATTACTTTTAAACACAATTTCACTGGTTCTTTGGGAGACTTGAGAGACTTCTGAGGAATGATTTCTCTCTGCAGAAAACATAGACTTTCCAGCCTTGTATCATATCTTTTTGTATGTCTGCTCATTTGATTTTTTTTTTTTTTGCCTCATAGTAACAGTAGAAACTAAAGTGTTTAACTGCAGCATTTATTATTTCAAAATTTTCAGTATTACTGGTGGAGCTTTCTTTAGAGACTGCTGCTGGTGTAGTACTTCACAGTCTTGAGGGATTACATAGAATTTAGAGAGGCAGGCTGTAATTTGTGGTTGGTTTTGGGGTTGGCTTTTTTTCTGGGTAGGAGGGCAGGCAGTGGGGTGGGCTGTGTGTTGCATTTACTGGTTACACCTTAAGAATAGAATATCTTGTGTCCAGTGTCCTTGCTGATACTGTCTGATGAGCCTGTACAAATCTTCCACTTACACCTCTGTATGCCTTTGTCTCAAGGTACTAATGCCTTGTAACAATCTTCAATCAAACTACACCTAAAACTGGCTCTACCAGGCTTCATCCACATAATTGCCTTTTTATCTGCAGCTAAGTCATAGTATGAAATAGTATGAATTAACATAGTACATTCCAGCTCAGCAAGCAGCAGTGCATTCATTTCCTCAATTCAGGTTTCTTCCTTCAAAGAACTCTTGATTTTTTCTGGATTAGAAGTGATGTATAAAGATCTTTAAGATGGAGAAAAATTTGCAGTAGTTTGAGGGAAAACCACATTTCAACAATGTGGCAGAACTCTCACAGTGGCCTCACCAATGTGAGAAGAAGGAGATTCAAATGTTTACAACGCTCGGTTGTCAAAACAGTAATGGATTAATTTATTTAACAGGAAAAACAGGGTAACAAAAGCCCCACGCTTGCTTCCCAATAGTTTTTTGCACTGGAGTACAAGCTTCATTAAATTTCCAACATCTGTTGGATGTGGAAGCAAAATCTTCAGAGTATTAAATTAGGTTTGACAGTGCTGTAAGACAGGAAAGTGGTGTGGAATGCAGAAGATGTGCATGGTCCCTGGTTTTGTCCTTTGGGTGGACTTAGCCTGGTGTAATTGTAGCTGTGACTAAAAATACTTTGGGTAGGTATGTTACACTCGCTCCCTTTTGCTCTTTGAAGGTGGAATTAAGGAGTTTAATTGTTTTCCCATCTCTGACTTTGTTCCTCCTCATTTTGCCTGCCTGAAATCTTGAATTCATACAGTTTATTGGCTGTCAGAGATACAGAAAATACAGTGCAAGTGGAATTTCTATATATAAANATAAGATTGTTGTGGTTTTCAGTGCTTCTTAAGTGGTTCCTTATATCTTTTGGAAGCCAGAAGAAACAATGTATGGTTTTGTTTTGAAACATCTCTACAGTAATAGTTTTGAAAATTGACTTTTAAAGATACAGAGAAACCATCATTGCATAACCTCATAATTAATGTAATTCAGAATTAAATGTTGATGCTCATTTCATACTTGAAAGAACAGCATGTCTGTGACAACCTTTTTAGTGAGCCTTTTCTCTAAACTCAGAGCATGTAATGCATACTCTGACACCTCTCTGCCAGGATGGTAATGTTTAGAGGACAGGTCATTTTCTGCAGTCAGTAATAAAAACCTTTGCATTGATATGCGTTTATTTTTGCTTCTTATGAAGCACATATCTCTTGGATAAATGTGCTTTTAGTGTTCCAGCATAAAACCATTTCATGGTTAGCACAGATTGGCAGGACTTGCTGCAAAATGAACATGGTCTCCTTTGCCAGTTCTTCTGGATGTACCGAAGTGAAATACAACTGCTTTGTGCTTTATTGCTTTCTTGGCTTGCCTTGCTGCATTGAGTGGGGGAAGCAGGGGGAAAATGCAAGGAGTGAGGATTGAGTGTGAGGCAAGAGCCTCAGTGTCCCCACTGTGCTGGGACAGTGACAGTGACGGTGACAGTGTGTGGGGTTTGCAGGGTGACCCTGTGGCCGTGGCAGCAGCAGCCACGTGGAGACAGCCCAGGAGCAGCAGCTGTGTGGCTGCCATGGATGGGGAAGACACAGATGGAAGCTTAGGGAGTTTGTGGCAGCATGGGCAGGTCTGTGGTGTGGGCAGGCACCTGCAGGGGAGCCAGGCACTGCTCTCAGCTGCCCGAGGAATGAGGGAGCTGAGGGAGCTCGTGGCTCTGAAGCTGCTCAGCCAGATGAGGAGGCAGCTCACATTCACAGCAACAGCGGGAGGCAAGAAGAGGAAATTGAATCAAATCTCAGGTTTTCAAATTGAAGGTAGGAGGTTTTGGGTTTGCACTGTGGCAGAAGTTTAGAGGAGAATGTGAAGGATTGTGATTGCTGGGAGAGCAGTCAGAAAAATAGGGTGAGGTACTTTGCAGCTCTTTTTCACTGTGGATGCTGATTGCTGCACAGATCATTCTCATCCTGTTATGAAATAACTTCAGAAGGCAGGAGCATTCCCTGCACAGACATGGGTACTTCTGTATGCAGACTATTCTCTAAGGCACATTTTTTCATTTGTCTGGTCACATGTTTTTATTGTATGGTGATGTGGGACATACACTTTCTTTTTTTTTTCTGGAGGAGACAACTGTGGAAGTGACAGCGATTCATTTACTTGTGCTAGAATGAACATCTGCTGCTGCCTTCCTTCCTCAAATAAAGCTCAGAGAAAGATTACTTACCTTCCATTGGGTTATCTGTCTAAACTCATAAGTTGGAAGTAAACGTTCTTTCACCTCAAAACAAATGTGCAGAATAAAAGGAAGGACAATGTTTCATGGAAGAGGTCTGCATTCTAAGCACTAAAAAGTCCAGAAGGGCTTCAGCACTTATGTGCTGAAAAAACATGAGTGAGAAGAACTACAGTTTTTCCAAAGCACATGTTTCTCTGGTATTCCTCATAAGCTTAAATTAGATATCAGTTGGTACTATATTTAGCAAATTTGCTTGGAGTCTCAAATGAATTTTTCCAGAGCAAGCTGTGCTCCTGGAAATGCCCATGCCTGCCTGTCAGTGGTATCTCCATCCCAGCCATGTAACACCTCTTGGCTTTCACCAAGAATTCTCCTTTTGCCTTTGATAAAAGCTGATTACATGGCCTGAGTCTCTGTTCCTGTAAAATAAAGATATGGTATTAATTCTGAAGGATGTTTTGAAGTATATGGTGAACAACTTGAATGGGATGTGGCTACTTGGATATTCTGAAATGTTGCCAAGGAAGTGCAAAAGAATGTTGCTGTCAGAAATTTTTTTGTGAACTCAGCATATATGGGAGGTCTTCCAGTGTAAGAGGGAAAATATTGTTGCTTTTAATTTGTGAATATTGATAAATTGAGGAATAGATACTCTAGTGTTTGGAATTTATGTTTTTGTAAGATTTGAGACATAATAAAGAGTTATGAAATACCTCTTAATAGCTATTTTGCCAAGGCTGTAATGGTGGATGGTTTCTCTAATTTCTGTATTGTAATTCTTGAAAAAGTCCTTTATCTAGGTAACCAGCAATACCCCAGGTTCAAGTACTATATTAATATTTTACCTCTAGGGATTATAAATAATTAGAAATATGAAGTTGTTGGTACTTCCTTAGAACTTCAGCAGCCTTTTGTGAATGAACTGGTGAACAAGATAGCATGAACCTTTTCCCCTCACTGGATTCCCCATTCTCCTGTCATAAGCATTTCTTTGATAAGTCAATTTTGAATCATGTGCCAATTTCTTATTGTATATGCAATACATATGAAATGATGGTGTCTCCTTGTTATGCAAAGGAGAAGAGTTATATTTTCAGAAGTTTGGAGTTATGTGGGAAATTCCTTTGGAGAAACAGCATAATTTGAATTAACACAGATTTCTCAAGAATCAGACCACTGCTGAGTCTTGGGTTTCTCTGCAGTTAAGCACGTTCATTTTCTGTAATCTATTTGAAACTAATTCAAAGCAACCACTGGGTCACAGGCATGGCTGCCATCACAGCTGGAGTGATATAACAGCAGCTCTATTTTTATTTCGTAGCTGATGCTTTTTTCAAAGCTGCAGTGAGCCTTGTTCCTGAAGTGCCAAAAATGATCAGCATAGATGGAAAGATGCGACCTTCTGATGCCTTCCTCCTGGAATTCCTTTGTAATTTCTTTTCCACATTATTAGTTGTTCCGGTAAGTTGAGTAGCACATAAGTTAGTGCAGACTATTTTGACTTTCCTGTTTAAAAGTTTAGAGTAGACTGGGGTTCTGGAGTGGGAGATGCAAGGATTAGTTTTCTGTGAGAAGATAAACTGCTCTGCTCATTGGCAGCAAAATCACTCACCCCCGTGCAAAATGGGGAGGCAGAATAATGGTGTGGAGGTGGAGGTACAGCATTGCCACTCTCAGTAACATCTCTCACTAGAAGTGGATTTGGGGTAGAGTGAAATCTCACTATCATTTAATTGTGTAAACATCATTTAGTGGTTTATTAGCTAAGCACTGGAGAAACTAATACATGAGGGAGGGAAAAATAGAGAGCTATAGTTCCTATTAGTTTCAGTTACTTTGGTATAGGTTGCCTAATCCTTTGAGTGAAAACAATAATTAGAAGATGTGGTTTGGCATGGTCTTGCTCTTCTGATGAGTATTTCACAAAGTACTACCATTCTATGCCCATCCAATTTTTAACTGTCAGCTTTAGAGACAGATGTAATTTTCCCTCTGAAATATTTTCAGTTATATCTAAAAGATGAGGGGAAATTGTGAATTAACCTGGAGGAACAGAAAAAGTAGTTCTAAGTATATTCATTTGTTCTTGGAGAGAGTGAATTTTTCCTCCTCACTGAAACCTCCCTTATGGTTTTCTCCTTCCTTTTTCCTTTGACTGCCTGTCTGGTGAAGCAGCACACGGTGTGGTGCTGTTCAAATCCTTCTTGTCAGAGCTGTGGATTCCCCCTGTTCCAGTGGCAGGGGTCTCCCAAGCCATGCATGTTCAGAAACACGGAGGTGCTGTGTTATTAGAAGGGAGGGAAGGCTGCCCCTGGGATGTGTCATTGCTGTCCACTAACTGCAGGAGTCAGGCTGTGCAGGGAGGCTGTGGAGTGACTTGGATCATTAACAGGGGCTTGAAGAAGGGAGTGATACAACCTCACAGATTCACTCATGAAAAATAACTTGCAACAAGATGCCATGATTCAGAAACTGGCTTCCTTAACTTTGTTCCCTATTTGCAGAAGATCAAAAGGAAGTGTCCCCAGTGGACTGTGATTTGTCCTGTGTATCTTGGTGCTGCTGCTCCAACTGCCAGCTGGAATTAGCTGGGTGCAGTATTAAAGCTGCTTGTAAAAACTCCCAGCTTATGTAAAGCAGAGTCCTTCTTTTCATTTCATGTGAAAAGATTGTTGATTGTCTGTAACTGACTTCCCAGTGTAGGTGTTCTTCTGAAACTCATAATTATATGAGTAATAACTACAGCTTACTGATACGATTTTAATAATGAAATCTACCCAGTGTTTAATTTTAGAGGCTTAGCTGTTAAGAAGCTGACAATTAATTTTGTACTGCTCCCCTGTGACTGCAAAACAAAGCATTCCAAAGTTTGTCTGTGGGGGCTGCCTGGATTGTGTTCTGATTATGGGCCAAATGGGCATTTTAGATGGAAACTGGAAAAAAGTTTTTAAAGGATTTGCAGGAAGCACACTTAAGAAAAGTAGCTGTCAGCTTTAATTATATTGTAGTTCTGTTTTTACAGAGCTCAAACTGTGACTCTACACCACTGAATGACTGCACGTAATCCTGTTTTTGTCCCAGGCTTGTGGTGTAGTTTTGACCTATCTTTTTTCTTCTCTGCAGGACCATCCAGAACAAGGAGTGTTGTTTCTTGTGCGAGGATTACTGAATGTGATCCAGGATTACACTTGGGAGGATAACAGCGATGACAAAGTCAGGATTTATACTCATGTTTTGCATCTGCTGTCTGCAATGACTCAAGAAGCATTTATCTACCATGTAGATAAAGGTAATACCTAAGGAAGGGGGGGGACTCTGGCTCTTTGCACCCCACCAGGACAATTGTAGTATTGTCTTATCACCATAGGCAGTTAATGAAGAGTGGTGGTAATCAGTCTCACAGAATGGATTATTTTTCTATCCAGTTCCAGGTATTGTAATTTAGAATAATCCCAGGAGTTGGCTTCTGAACAGGTGCAGTCTGTTCTTTAAAGTGAATCCGTGCAGAGTGGGTTACTTAGTTTGCTTCTGGTGGGGTTGGTGCAGATGCTTATAAATGTGAGCTTTTCAAGTAAAGATTATGCATATGAAGGGTTTTATTTAAGTCTAAAGTATCAACTTGATTTATACTTATCATTGGTGCTTCATCCACATTTATTAACAACTCTAGTTTCCAGAATGTAAAGCCTAGTCTTCATTATTTAAATGATGTATTTGCTGCTTTGAAGGCGGGCTTTCAGTTTTGGAAATTGCACTAACTTACAAAAATATTCAGAATAGCTAGAAAATTCTAAAGATTATACATTTTGTAGAATAGCTGCCATCTTTTTTGTAATAATTTTTAGAATATTGTGATATGCTCTAAAATTTGATTATTTGTCTTCTGATTATAGATTACTAAAGTAAATAAAAATCTTTTAAATAATTAAAAATCTTCTAAAGCATCCTGGAAGATTAATGAGTCAGAGAGGCCAAGATGGTTTTTTTCTTTCAGTTGCACAAGACTTTCACAGGCTGGAATGTGTTCTGCAGTTCTTCTGGTGAATAGTCTGTCAGATTTACCATCCATGACAAAATAGCTCTTGCAGTTAGCAGCACAGAAAATAGCTGTCAGTGGAAGTGCTACTCTGTAGTAAATCTGCTGTTCAAATCCTGTAAGGAAGTGTGCTTTAGATTTTTCTTTCACTCAGTTTTTTTTATATGACAAAAATAGCTGCATAATCCCAAGATGAGAAATCTAAATTAATTAGATTTTAATGGAGACAGGCATGGAAATATAAATCAGTAATTTTTCCCCTGTAGTAGGGCAATGGGTTTTTTTCTAGGTGGACCTTGTACCTTAGCTTCTTACAATGAAGTTTACTTGGAAACAATTATCTTTTGTGCTTTCTCATTTACCTAGAATACATTTAAACCTAAAAATTTCTTTTACCCTGCTTCTTAATTGAACATAAATAAATCAATGCAAAAGACATGTTTAAAATCACAATTATATAAACAGTAAAACCTTGAAGAGTTTCTCCCTCCCAAAGATCCTTTAAGATCTTTGAAACTGAAAATACACTTTTTGAATTTCTATCCATGACTTTAAGATAATCATGGGTTTATTTTAAGGAAAAAAAAATGCAGTTTCTTTTGAAAACCTTGTTATTTTCACTAAATAAAGCACAAATTGTTTGGCCCAGTGCTGCTCCCATTGAAGATGATGGCCATACTCCTAAAGTGATGGGAGGAGGGACTCTGGCTCTGTGGAGAACTTGAAAATTGACATGATATGTTGCTTAATATTAAGTCTAGGAGATGCTTGTGAGCCTGGCTGCATCCAGGAATACAGGACTGGCTTTAAGCTAAAAGATTCTTCTCAGTGTTTTGTTCCTAAAATCAAAAGGACATAGGAGGCAACCAGGTGGTAGGCACTTAACAGAGTTCTGTTTGTGTTTTGTGGAAGGTCATTTTATGACTTCCAAAGGTGATCTTCTATCAATATATTTTCAATAGCAAATAAATGTATAACTCTTTAGCCAGACCTAAGCTTGAATTCATCTCTGCAGTTGATTCCAATGATACTCTGTATGGTGGAGACTCCAAGTTCCTGGCTGAAATTAATAAACTGAGTGAAACAGTGGTGTCACAGATCCTGGATCATCTGAAAACCCTGGGAAAGGAGGAGGTATGTTCTTACTCAGGCTGATTTAATACAAAACCAAAAGTAATTTGGACCTGAAGAAAAAGACCACCTTTGACCAGGACTTAGTCTTTTCAAAAGCTTCAGGAACCTCATAACAAAAGGGAATTGGGTATTTTTACTTGTTTAGAAAGTGAGACCATCACATAGGCAGGCTTGTGGTGGAGACACCTCATGATGTCCAGTTCTGTAATGAGCAAAGTGAGAGTTCACAGTTAGTCTATTACTGGGGAAAATACAATGAAAGCCACCTATCATATAAAAAATTCAGATCTCAGGCACTAAAATGATGTCAGGAGAGAGGTACAGAGGGAGGAAATAGTTGTTTTGTCTTTACTCTGACTTTAGTCTATTTGTTCAATATAAAATAGAAAACTCTAGGCAGCTTATTGGATTTCTTGATTGGAATTCAGAGGCTCTGAGGGATCAAATCTAGCTTAATGGATTGTATGTGAAAGGCAGGTGACTGATATTTACTGAAATAATGAGAACTTGCTGTTCTGTTAATGTGCCTGTTTCTGAGGATGGACCCTTCCACAGCTTCCCAATCTGCCCTTCTGATGGCTTCTATTGATAGAAATCTTGTGGCTCCTGGCCTGGAATGGGAGGGCAGGGTGTGATTGATTTGATGGAATTTTTTAGATGGGCTGTCTGCACAGTAGCCCAGAGTGTTTGCCAATACAGAATGTGTTAAGTGATACATATTGGGAGGACACTGTGCTAAGTTTAGCCTTTTCTCTGCTTTTGCTATCCTGCTTGTCCTTCCTTGAGCAATGGCAGAGATGTAAGATGAAAATATGCTTTGCTCAAATCCTCTATATCATTGTACACATCAGCAGAGGGAACAGTAGTTCTTTTTCAGAACAGAAGCAGCAGAAACAACTATTCTGGCACAGCTAAGAATGTCCAACCAGGTCTTGGAAGTAAATGTAAACAGAGTTTTCAGGACTGTGGGTTATGTATTAGAGATTCTTTTGCATCTTACTCCTGTATGGAATTTGTGGGTGGGAATGTTTGTAGAGCTTGAAATCCATGGTTTCTGAAAGGCCTTTTTTTGTTTGTTTTCTCCTTTCAAGCACGCTTTGAATAAGGAGATGCTGTGTTAGTTCACTGAGGCTGTTGTTGCATAGAAAACTGGATTTAAGGCTAAGCAGCACAGATAGAGGTGCTTGGCCTGCCTTTACCTCTGCAGCCTTGGATTTGCTCCTCTGTCCATCATTATTTACAAAGAGGGACCATTTGTTTTGCTTTGTTGAGTAAAAGTCATTGAGAGATTTAGATAAAAATTGCTTTGTAAGAATGAATAGTTGTTTGAGGAAGCTGCTGAGGAAATAGAAGTGATGAGACTATTATCAGAGATCTCTAATTGTGCTAAAGTAAAGCTGGTCATAAAATCACTGTGTTATTTGGATTGCTTCAGTGTTGGTGACCTTTTATTATTCATCTTCTTGGCTGCTCATTTAAATGAACAAGACTCTGTAATGATTTTGTGTTTTTATTGGTTCATTTCCTTTAAAAACTATAAAGGAAAATAAATTTTTCTCACAATAAAATCCTTTCACCAAAATGGGAACTTGGAAGAGAACAATGCATCTTATTGTTAACACAGTGTGGTCTTTTCACAGTATTAGAGAATGCTTCATTTATGTGACAGTGCTGGAATGGAAATTCTTAGTGCTGGGCAGTTCTGTAAAGTTCAAGCTGTTTCTGGTCAAGAGAACACAGAGCAGTGAATCCTCTCTGCTCTTATGCTCCTTAAGGTCCCTCCTCAGCAATTTTAGGGGAAGTAGCTACAAATATGGTGCAAATGTGTTCATATCACCAGAGTTTCAGTGAAATAAAAGCAGGGAAAAACATCTTTGGTTAAATAAATAAATAAATAAATAAAAGTAGAATAGACTGGCGGGGGAGGAGGGAGGAAAGCCTGAAGTTGCATTAATTCAGATTGATGAGAGTGGTTTCTATCAAAATTTACAGCTAGGCTGGTCTAAGTGCAAGGGTGGTTGGTGGGAGGGTGATTTCTATGCAGTTGTAGGGAGTCTGGAGTTGTAAATGTGTCAGACCTACATACTGCACTGTGCCAAAGTGGTATGAGACATAGGAGTCTTGTGTAATTATTTTATTTACAGCAGTTTATGTTGATTTACAGTTCCTGCTGTTTGTTGCATTTTGAATGGAATATGAAAACTGTGACTGTATTCTTATGTCTGTAGCTATTGCTGTGTGTTACAAAATGAGTGCCCTTTGAAATTCTGCGAGTTCAGAGAAGCTGGTGAGGTTAAGCTGGGTATTTTGGGATGAGTGTACAGTAACATGGGAATATTTTTGTTTTCATTTTAGACCCTGAAGCGGCAGAGCCAGCTGGCCCTCTATTTCTTTAACACCATTCTGGCTCACGGGGACCTACGAAACAACAGACTGAACCAGCTTTCAGTCAATCTCTGGAATCTTGCTCAGAAGCATGGCTTTGCTGACACCAAGACTATGGTAAGGGAGGGAGACAGATAATGCAGAGAGGTTTTAGTTTTTAATATATTTTTCCAGTCTTTATTTGGGAAAAGGTAACATTTCCTTGATCTGAATAAACCTCATCTCTTTACGTGCTACTATCTTAAAAAAATTCAAATTATTTTAAAACCCCAACAACTTATTTTTCTAAATCCTTCTTAATACACAAACAGCTTCTCTTTCTTTAAGTGGTCTGTATCTTTCTAGCATTTTAATAGTATGACAAGCATTAAGGAACCTGAAAGTGTTGGTTGTTCTTAACTGTTTGTTCAGTACAGAAAACTAGCTTTAAGAGAAATACTGCATTTTTATTTTGTGGAGGAACTGCTTGGTGAAATCTTGTAAAGTGGCATTTGAGAGCCTTTAAGAAACAGCTACATAATAATGAGCTCTGGAATAAGCAATACCAAATGCTCACAAAGCCAGTGAAATCTAGAGAAAATCCTGAGACTGGTTAAAACCCCTTCACAAAGATGAACTGATGGCTATGAAAAGAGAAAGGACACTGAAAATCTCCAAGTACCTTTCTTTTAAAATGTAGGTGAAAACCCTAGAATACATCAAGAGGCGGAGCAAGCAACCTGAAATGAGTCATTTCACAGACCTGGCCCTTCGGCTTCCCCTGCAGTCCAGGACATGATGAGAGCCTCTCCCAAGGAGTCACCTGCACAGGGGAGCATGGAACCAAGGCCAGAAATCACTGATCTACATTCTGACTGCAAGGAGTCCAGTGCATTTAGAGAGACACATTTACTTGGGCACAGTAAAGGTAAAACTGTTCTGAGTGCAATAATTTGAGTTTCTGTATCCAGTTTTACCATAGTATTGCTATTTTAAATGCTGGTTTACATTCAGTAAACAGTATTTTGAACCTGGATGGTTGCAAAAGCCTTTTGAGATCTAATCTGTTGTAATTTTAACAAAAAAGGAAGATAATCTGTACAAACAGCCTCCAAACTTCATCCCTCTTGCAGAATAGTCTTTCTCCTCTGCTGAAAGCAGCATTTCAGTATAACAGACTAAGTTGTCTCTCTGCTTTGGGATGCTGCCAGCTTTTGTCTGGCTGGTTCCAGTAGCAGAGAAAAATGGCTGAGGTGTTACAGTTCTAATTTCTACAGTACATTTTCACAGACATGTTTATGTTTTCATTTTAGTCCAGTGGTATTTTGTAAAATGGAAGTGATCTTTAAGTGCTGCAAAGGAAAATGGAAATTATGCAAAGTCCTCTATATTTGCAAAGTACACTATCACTGAATAAAACAATTTGCAGTTCATCTGTGTGTTCTGGGGGAGTTTCTTTGTGTATACAAATCTATCACTTACCCTTGTGGAATTTAATTACATGTACTGTTTTATTTCTAATAAAATTTCACCCCATGGTAAGGAACCATGTAGAGACCTTATAGCTATTGCTACTTTTGCTTAGTGGTTGGTTGTTTTTTTTTTTCTTGCCAGGCAGGTAGCTGAGGGCTTGAATTGAGCATTTGTTTCAAACCAGAAGAGAAAAACAGAACCTGAACTACCTGAATTTTAGTAAAACAAGAGCTAAAACCAAGAAAGGCCTGGTGGAAGTTGGTGCTGAACACTGAGAGCACGGATGCAAAACAGCCTCATGTTGAGGTGGTGGGGGTTTTAAATGACACTTTAAAGGAGATGGGTTTCTCAAAGGCAAGTTTAGACCCTGCAGGAAGAGCATCTCCCTCTTCCCAGGGAATGGATTCACAGCAACCCTGTAAGATGGATAATTTTCACTTCCTCTCAGGATTTGCCCAAAATGCATCAGAACCAAATGCTGTTTTAAGTGTGTTTTCTGCTGGAGGCAGATGCTTTCAGGTAGAGCAATCCCCTGCAGAAGAGTATTGTGGCAAGTGAGGCTGTCTTAAGGAAATGGAGTAGTTCTGTTGGTGCTATGCTCCAAAATGCTTATACTTTCATTTTTAGATAACAGCTGCTGACTGAAAATCCAACTGCCACAGCATAGTTCAAATACAGAGGATGTTCAATGCTATCAATTATTACAAAGAAGATGTTAGATTTTTAAGAACTACTTCCTGAGTTAAAAGTCTGCCCTCATCAAATCTGAGGGCACACCACTAGTGTGTCTTCAAAGTAAAGCACCATCATTTTGTACCACTGAGTGTAAAAAATAAGAAGATTTTACAGAACAATAAAATCCTTTTGGATCACTGAAGATATAGATAAAATGAAGTTTATTATATCAGCATTTTAAAAAAATAGTGAATTTCAATTAATTGCAGGCATGGCACACATCTTGAGTCTTTGAAGGAGGCTGTCTCTTGCCTTGCAGAACATGACAAAGGTTTCAAAAACTTACTGTCTGGATGAAGTGAGGACCCAGTTCCACTGGTACATGCAGTTGAAAACTTCAAGTACCTCATAAACGAAATTTCTTCAGCATTTTGTTATTTTATTTCAAGTAAAAAGAAATTTCACTCTTTTTATTACTTCCAAGTTTTAATCTTCAAATTTTATGGATCTAGATGTGTATTTATCTATGTATACTTTTTTGTTGGCAGTAGGTCGAAATCCAAGACCAATTCCTCTGTGTTGCTTCAAGTCCATTGCTTTGTCAAACTCCATCTTCAGTGCCTGCTGTAACTTCTCCTCCCCTTCCTTGTTCAGAGCCATGTTTGCTTTGTTTGTAATTACTGAGGGATTTTGGATAGGCACAGAACCCTTTTTAAAGCCACCCATCAGTCTAAAAAACTTTGTTTGTTCCTCAGAACTTTTAAAAGCAGCTGTACTCCACTGTCCAAGCTTCAGATCCTGTGAGGCAAAACAAACACAAAAATTACAAAATACCAAGACCAAGGAAGACAATTTCTGGCTGTGTACCATGAGAACAGAAGCAGCTACAAAAGCCTGACAGGATGGCAGAGCTGGGAAGCTGTTATTCCATGGGCAGCACCTCTCAAGGGATATGGTAAAAGACTGACCCAACTCTGCCTGAGTGCACCTTCATTAGCATTTCAGGCCATTTAACCTGGAGCCAGGGGTTAATGTGCTTTGAGAATCTCCTTTCCCTCTGTCCTTAGGGATCTTGGCTTTCTGCTCTCTCTTTACTCAGCCCCAAGAGCCAGACAGCATCTCTTATTCTAAGAAAACTGTCAGGCTTAATCCTCTTTTCACTGTCACTTTGTAAGGTTATCTTTTCATTTTCCCACTGCCCAGTTTGGGAGCTGCAGTTTTCAGCAGTGTTTTGTTAGTTGTGGACTCTGGTCAATCTGGTTTATAAGCTTTTAAGTAATACTTGCATTCTCATCCCACTAATTTCAACTAATATTGCAAGGCTGCAAAACAAGAGAGCCTCCCCTATCCAACAGGACTAAATCTAGTTCTCTTAAAGCCTCCCCTCCCTTGCAGTTTGCTGTCTTCTTTGTATTTACTGTGTTTGCATTTAACTGTATTGTGAACTAGTTCACCCCTTCAGGACTTTTTTTCTGTCTGCAGATTCTTGCTCCTTTCTAAGCAGACAATGTCCAGCTAAAATGAGATTTCAGCTGTTTGTGGAAAACCCCAGACACACCACAGGATTTACAAAGTTCATGAACTTTTGGCTTACCTAAGAACAGGCTTCATTATTAAAGGGTATATTTGACTCCTGAGTTAGAGCTATGCAGTAATTTATAAATATTTTTGGCAGGATTTCTACTCAGAATTTTTTTCTTTAAAACTGGGCATGATAGTAAATGGCAGAATGTATGATTATTAATTAAACAGACTAAGATGGCTACATCAAAGGGAAAAAAAAGTGAATTCAGTGGTATGTTTATGTCAGCCTGAAATCCTTCCAACAGAACAGTTGCAGCTTGCATGAAACAGTCATCCTCTCCAGCAGACAGCCAACATGACACACAGCACACTATACAACTGCAGGCAAGCTCCAGCAGGGGTTTTTAAGGTGAAAGAAATGCAAGGCTGGAGTATCATTCACTATCACAGGCCAGAATACCTGGTACTGAAAGAAAGCTACCCACAATACTTCAGCTTTTTAACCTTGCACAAAGGCAAATTGCTGTACAAGCCCAGTCTGTGACACAGATACATGCACACATCCAGATACTCAGATAAATAAATAGAAGTCCTCCTTTTGCAATGGGAGACCTCTGCACAGATGCAAATATAATTATGGCTTGTCAAAACTCTGTTTTTAAGTGAGCTGCTGGCAGGCACTACACACAGCTTTTGCTGAAGCATTTCCAGCTCACTCTTTGTGGAGCTGATGAATTAGTTTTCACAGCTTCTATTCTTCTGCATAATACTAAACAGAGCCAGATCAGTGCCAAAGAACTGAGATCTGCTGCCAAGGATGTCATTTTTCTCAATGACTTCAGAGGCTATTAGACAGTTGTAGTTCCAGAGCTACACAGACTCCCTCCCACTATGTTAGATCTACAGAAGTTGTTTCTGGCATTTGTTTGAGGCATATTCCAGCTTTCTAGGCATTCTGGCAGTCCTGCAAAACAACAGATGCCTGAATTACTAGCAAAGCTTTCTCTCCACCTCAATTTTCTTACCCCTGGCTAAACACTACTCCAAGTTGCCACTACCTTACTGTGAATCTGTCAGGAGCCAGGCTGAGTAGGACACAAAAGCAAAGAAATCAGGAATCATCAAGAGGTGGAGGAAAGCTGCAGAAGCCATGAGAGGACTCTAAATATCACACGTGTGTGTTAATGGTTGCCACCCCTTTACCTTCCCATGTGTGTCCCTGCTGCTGAATGTGTGCAGTCTTGCAGGTAAGAAATTGGATACACTTCAATGACTGCTGCATCCATAGCCCCAAGTTTGCTTGTATTTCACAGTGAGCAGAAAATGCTTCAGTAGCAATTTCTGATGGCTCATTCTCCAGAGGAACCAGAGAAAATGTTGCTTTTGAGGACTGATGATGGGAATTAGAGGACTGTACAATGCCAAGGAGTTCACTGCTCAGCTGCCAGACTCCTGGCATTGTACCAGCTTGTTCTAGAGCGTGGCCTGAAATCTGCACTCAGAAGGAACACTGTTGTACCTGAGCCACATACAAAATAGAGCACAGTGTTTTTTACAGGAACTTGCCCTGGGACACAGTATTTCCATCAGGCTGAGGTCTAAACTCATACATTACCTGTCCCACTTTGGAACTGAAAGCCTTGGTTTTGCCAGATTCTCTGTCGATTTCTTCTTGCAGGGCCTGCCGCCTCACCTAGCGTGCAGAAAAATTACACATGCAGCATAAGACTCTGTCCTGTGACCATTAATTCACAATGAAATCATGTTAAATGACAATTCACATTGAAATAATGAGAGAAAAATAAAATAATTAGTCATCTTCAGAATTTTGCAAGGATAATTCAAAGTTGCACGGGATCCTTCCACACACTCAGCATGAGAACTGTAATTTTTTTGTGTATGTTGAATGAGTTTTGCTGTATCAGGTAAGTCTTAATTCTCTAACTGCAGGCAACAGCTACTCTGAAAGTGCCAACATTGATGAAAGGCAAAGAAGTGTGTATTTAATAAGTTACTTAGCTCTGACATTGACAAGAACTGTACATTTTGGACAACGCATGCATAAAGCACATTTTAAGCAGAGCTTTATTTAGGGAAATCTAGGCATAGATAAGCAACAAAGCAGGGTTTTTGTATCAATTCCTATGCATATGTTAAATGCTGACTTGTTTTAGGTCTTACCCAGTTAGGACAAAGCATACCTTGTCTATGCTAATTTCATCACAGTTTCCTTTCTTCTCCTGCACAATAATTACACCATCTAGATCTTCCTGTAAAACAGGAAAAAGCTTGTATCATCATTTTTATCCATTCTGGTTAATTAGAATTTACACAGCTCTTACATAAAAGTAGTTAAAACACCAAGCAATCAGTAGTATTGTTCTGGGGCAAGACTAAATAGATCTAAGATGAAAATGCCAATTAAATCTGTGTATTCCTATGGAAAAACCTCACAGAGAGTTTTTTTCTTTTAATCAAGATAAATGATTTTTAGATTTATTAAATGGGACCTGCCAACAACACTGGCACACAGAGTAATGTTTGCAGGCAGAGTAATTTCAAATTAAACGGTTTTGTAAAAGCTTAAATTTATTCTTGAAAAAAGGCACAGAGAGAGTGAAAGTTTAAAAAAAAAATTAGAAATTGGAGGTAAAATAAATAAAGGTCTCTCTGAAACAAATAAACAAACAAAAACCAATCAAGAGGCAGCTGCACCGTGCTCCCTTGTAGATGATGGTCCCCAGGGAGCTCCCAGTCTGGAAGGAGCCCAGGGAGAGGCAGGACACATACATGAACTGTCTCCTACAATGGCAGCAAACAGAACATTATTCCACATTTGAGAGCAAGGAACAGGGAGCTGATGGAGGAGACAGAGCAGCTTCAGGAGGAATGGATGGGCTGGATGGCAGGAGGCAAATCTGGGCAGAGTCCCCAGGCAAGCAGACCCTGAGCACACTTCCAGGAAGCACAGCCCTTCTGCAGCTTTTGCTCCCAGTGACTGGTGTGCCAAATCACTGCCACCAGCCTTTCTCTTCCAAATTTCTCATTAGGAGAAGCTTTTTGGGCATCCAGTATAACAGGGTGAGTAATAAGTCCAGGATAGTGGTAAATGAGAGCCATAAGCTTTAGACCAGCCTGGAAAAAGTGGCCAAAGGGAAGATCTATTGATACAGCTAACATAATAAACCAAGCATGAAACAGCCAGGGAAACGACAAGGAAAAGATCTGTAACATACCTCTGTCAGCAGAACCTGCTGTTACTGTTTTAGTTCTATTAAAAGCCATCAGTGATTTACCTCATTTTCCAAAGCTACCTTTTATACACTGCTTTTACACACACACAAGTGCATGCACTATTAAAAATGTGAGAACACTGTCTGCAGGAAGGAGAGCTCACGCTCTTGGATGAAAAGAAGAAACCAAAAACAACCCCCAATTTACTTCTAGATGGCCTGGTACTGTCTTTTCAGATCTATTAAAACAAGCAGAACTGTCCTGACAGGATTCTGCAAACAACTGCAAACAACTCTTTCTTTTTAGCCAGAAGGAGGGAGCACCCTCATCCCAGATAATTCCCAGCACAATGCTGACCTGCTGAGGGCTTCTGAGTGGAAAAAACTACCCCCATGGAGGTGTGCCAAGCTTCCTCCAACTTCATGGAAAAGGAGCACATTCTCATGTAGGTAGGGTTATGCTGCCTGCTGGCAAACAACATCAAAGCAGTAAACTGAGTCCTCACTCCTCCTCACTCTGCCTGAGTTGACTGCAATGGCATCCAATGAGAAAAACACCCATCACTGATATTAAGTGGGTATCACTCCACATTGTCTTTAAAATTTGCTCTTTTACTTGCAGGGCAAGCCCACCAGAGGATTTTTCAAGGCATGCAGAGCATGTGATATGCTGTATGTAGATGAAAACATTACAGGGCTATGGCACAGTCAAATGCAAGTTAAATGCACATTATCAGCCATTTATTAGTGCAGTATCTTTTGGCCTGGCAGGAACTAGAACTTGACAGAACTGATTAATTCAGACTTCTCAATTTTCAGATTTTCTTTTGAGTAGTTTTTTTTTTATTATTAAAGGAGTTGCCTTTGGGAAAGAGGAACAAAACATTCATCACCCTACTCCCTTCTCAACAGCTTGCAAGGTATTTGCTGTGGTTTCCATATTAACTGGTCATGAAAGTTTACATGTCATTGCAAGGCTTATCTTGCCTTTACACAATGTAAGCAGCTGCAAAATACAAATAATGTCCAACAATCTCAAAAAGGCAATGTCAATTTAATTAGAAAATATATCCAGCAATAAAACCACTTTGTCCTTTTGAAAGGTCAAAAGGACAAATCCAACTTGAAAGCCCCAAACATCTGCTCACCTCAAGACTGATAAGCATACACACACTCCCCTCACAAATCCCTATGAAAAAAAGCCTGTATCTAGGTCTGCACATGAATCTATATTTAATTATTAGCACTAGACACCAGACAGCTGCCAGGTTTCCACAGAACTTGAGAAAACTGCATCTGAGTGCATGACAAAGCAAAGCACACCATGAAGTGAGCTCGAGAAGCAGCTCACATTATGGTCTGCTCTACCCTTAGCTTACAAAAATCTTCCATGATACTTTCTTAACTAATGCTTGACATTTAAATAAGCCAAGCATTCAAAATTCTTGGTAGAAAGGAACTGGAGTGCAGCTTCCCATTACCTACAGAAATAAAAACAATCTCCTAGTGGCTTGCAATGTGATGTTTTCAAAGTTAAGTTTAAGCAGCTAAAAATACAGATAGATACCTATTTATTTTCTGAGCATCTCACAGCTTAATTCCCAATGGTAACAACAGAAGTTGGGCATGCAGGTAAGAACTTTTGGCATCCTTAGCTTTAAAACATGACTTTGATCAGATAAAGAAAAAACGTCTGTATTTCAAATATTTCATCAGTTCCTGCCCATGTTCATTTTACCTCAGAACTGGCAAGTAGGTGCAAGACTCTGGGATGGGATTTCCTTTACCAGTCAGTCAGGATACAATCCCAATTACAATTTACACAGTTCTTACATCTACTTATTTTCTTGCACAGATTTATTGTTTTAATTAAAACTGTGTGCTTAGGTTTTTAGTATTTTTCTATCAGCAGTTATTTTTCAATGTTCTTGGCCAGCCAACACTTAGGATTCCTAGGATTTTCTCTGAAGTTCTGTCAGAATTAGTCAGCAGGTTTTGGCTAACTTTCCCCTTTGTTTCTAACATTGCATAATTCCAGCACTGACAGCAGCAAAGCTCGAGGAAAGCCTAATAAACAGTTAGATGAACTCATACTGCCACAGTTACCACCTGCTCAGGGTAAATGACATGGTACTAAACTCCTGTTTTATGAAGAGTGTTGTTGCCACACTGCTAAGAGCAACCAGACATTTATGACTGTACAAACCCACTTTTTTGGGCCAATACTTGCTGCTAGCTGTAATATTTACATTTTCACAACTGAAACACTCTGTGATTACAGCAGCAGGCATCAATGCCTCCCCACGTGTGCCAGGATCAGCTCAGCTGGAGCAGGGTGCTGGCAGTGCCCAGGCTGTGTCTGATCCCTGGCTGGGCCCTTCACTGAAGAGCTGCACTTGATGGTCCCTGTGGGTCCCTTCCAGCTCAGGACATCCCGTGGTCCTGTGAACTGTGACACGCTGAAACAGATCAGCTGAGCCTGCCTCCCAACACCCAGTGGGGGCCCTCACTGACCTCACTGTTATGAACAGGCAGAGCAGGGAGCTGCCCAAAAGGCTTTCAACTCCTTAGCAGGGGGGTGCAAAGCTGCCCTCCTCTCTACAACTTACCGGTGACTCATTCCATGGTGATTCTGTCTTGATCTTTTCTGTATCTGCTTTGGAACCTGGTTCTTCAGCAAAGTCCTGTGGTGGCACTTTTTTCTTTTTCCCTTTGCTGTCACACTGCACAGGATTACTATTGCATAATGCCCCATCTACAGTGTCCCCAGTAACACACTGAGCTCGCTCCATTTTACTCTCTTTGTTCTTTTTATTGCTTTCTAGTAGTATTTTTTGGCTTTTAGAGGCACTGTCATTGTTTAAAGAAACTTCTGAATATGTTGTTTCCTTCTCCTTTTTCTTCATCTTCTTCTTTTTCTTCTTAATGACTTCATTATTATCCTTGAGATTCTTCCTGTGTTTCTTTCTAGACAGCTCTTCCTCCTGAAGCTCAACTTCTTGCTGTGCTGGGAGATACAGATCAAGAAAGCTGTAACTATAGTCTGGCTTATCTTCTCCATAGGTTGAGGAAGAAATATCTTTTCTTTTCTTCTTCCTCTCTTTGGTACTCCCAAAGTTCTTAATTTTGTACTCTTTCTCTCTGCTTGTCAATGAATATTCCCAGGAATTATGTTTCTTACTTTTTCTGAAGTCACTTAATGCAGTGAGGCTACCAGGAACTGGATGTATGTTGTCCTGATTATCTGCCAGTGGTAAAAAGCACTCAGACTTGTCTCTCTTTTTCCTCTTCTTTCTCCCCACACAGCTCTCCTCACCATTCTGGGCATGACCTGAGTCATTGTTTTCACCCATAAAAACTGCTTCTCGTGAAATGTATTTGTGAGTGTTTTTATAAACTTTTGCAGATTGCTTTTGTTCACTGTCCTGGATGTCCTCTAATGAAAAACTGCCTTTCTTCTTTTTTTTCTTTGTTACCTCACCATCCAATTCCATATCCAAAGCAGTTTTCTTCCTCTTTTTTTTAAAAGGCAATTCATTTTTCTTAGTACCATCTCTGTGATGATTTGAAAGCTCCACGTCACTACTCTCATTATTCTCCAAGGAAAAATGACACTGGACTTTTTTTTTCTTCTTTTTGAGTACTTTAATTTGTTCCTCTGATTCTTCTTGAAGTTGTAAATCCACAGGACCTTTTATATTCACAAAGCTTTCTAAATGAGTTGCTCTGAATAATTCAGAGCCAACTTTCTTCTTCTTTTTCTTGTTATTCTTTGGTTGCAATTTGTCTAAACATTCATCTTTTAAATTTTCCTTTTTCTTTGTCTTCATTTTTTTCTTGAGATGGCCATTGTCCTCAGTTTTATTGACAGTTTGAACACGTTCCTCAATCTCAATTACAGTCTTCACCTTTTTCTTTTTGTGTACATGCTCCTCATGAAATTCCTTTCTCTTTTTCTTTATTACCATTCTAAAAAAGGAAATGAAGATGTTAGTGAACTGCTTCAAAGAGATGATGCAAGTCCTAATCTACCTGGTTTTCTTTTATTTTGAAACCACTCCTTATCTCCCATTGTCCCTGACACTTTCTCATTTTGGTCTGCTTTCCATGATGGGGACCAGAATATACTGACATACAGAAAATACTCTTTACTGGGGTGATTCCCTCTATCATATTGTTTGGTGTACCTTGTCCTAGTTAGTTTGCAAGGCTCTATTTGTCTGTTTCACAGCAGCAGAGCATAATGTTTTCATAGAAGTATGTACCCTCTAAAAACCTTCCCAAAACCACATCCTTGTGTATATATACAAATACAATAAGAGTGGTTTTCCAGATACCCGTGACTTTTCACTTAACACTGAACTTCACACCTCTTTGCTGCCCACTCAGCATTACAAGATCCTTCCAAGGCATCTGAATCATTACCTTAAATTTGCTTCTCTCTGTGATTTCTTATCTTTGCTCTCCGTTTCTTTTCTCGGGACGCTTATCCCAATGAACTGGCGTAAGTAATTAGCGTAATTCCCTGACGACAGAGAAGCCTTTAACCCCTACTCGCTGAGAAACCCAATTATTCCTACTCGGCCTGCAATAACTGATACCCAAGATGTCACCAAGGCGCTCTGTTAAATACCCGTGAAGAGCATCCAGCCCAGCACTGCCCCTCTCCCTGTCTTTCCGGGCCTGCCGCCGCTCAGCCCGTGCCCCGCCGGGGCTGTGGCGGCCCCGGGCAGCCCCCCGTGCCCA
>VWYO01022118.1:72839-97747 GCA_013400275.1 Rhadina sibilatrix
CGCGCGGGGGGTGGCGGCCATGGCGGCCCGGGGGCGGCGCCGCGGCCAGAGAGCAGGTGGGGGGCACGGAGCAGGTGGGGGGCACGGAGCAGGGAGGAGCCCCGGCTGCGCTCGGAGCCCCCCGGACGGGGCTCCCGCGCTGCCTTCCCCGGCCCTCGAGGCCCCTCAGGCCGCTCTGGGGCCGCCCGCTGCTCTCAGCGCCGCTGCGGGCCGGGGCGCGGGGCGCGGGGCTGGGCCGCCCCACAGCGCGCCCGAAGCCGCCCCTGTCTGCGCCGACACCGAGGCCACGAGCGTTGCTGCTCACGGGCGCTGTGTTGGTTTTAGTGTCACAAGCTCCCGACAGACACGACCTTTGTGTGTGTGTGTGTGTGGGTGCCCCAGCCTGTTGCGAGAGTGCCAGGGCCGCTGGTTTGC
This sequence comes from Rhadina sibilatrix, assembly GCA_013400275.1. NCBI lineage: Eukaryota > Metazoa > Chordata > Aves > Passeriformes > Phylloscopidae > Rhadina > Rhadina sibilatrix. The sequence goes on from VWYO01022118.1 coordinate 73,254, forward strand.
CCGGCCGTGACCTGCCCCCCGTGCTTTGGGGTCGTTCTGTAACGCTGTTAGAAAATACCGTGGGGAACNCACAGCGCGCCCGAAGCCGCCCCTGTCTGCGCCGACACCGAGGCCACGAGCGTTGCTGCTCACGGGCGCTGTGTTGGTTTTATTGTCACAAGCTCCCGACAGACACGACCTTTGTGTGTGTGTGTGTGTGGTGCGCCCAGCCTGTTGCGAGAGTGCCAGGGCCGCTGGTTTGCCCGGCCGTGACCTGCCCCCCGTGCTTTGGGGTCGTTCTGTAACGCTGTTAGAAAATACCGTGGGGAAACAGGGAGGCCGCTGTGTCCTCGCTGGTACAAAAGTTAAACGAATACAAAACATCTGTTCTCAGAGCACCATTCTAATAGCAGAGCCCCTTGACTTCTCCAATAGTCTGAGAACATTGAGGTTGGAAAGCCGGGAGACCAGCACTGCACTTCCTCAGCTGGGTTCTCTTCATTCAGTGCTTCATAATGCATGTTGAAATCATTTTGCGTTAAAATGGCCATTTTCAGCATAGGACTGGGGTTGGTTATTCGATCTCGAGGCACCTGCAGCACACGTGGACTTGGTGATGCTGTTTAACCTAATTAATGGTTTGGCTCTGAGTGGTCTGTACTGTGCAGTCTGTAGGTTTTCTCATTCAAGTTCACTGTCTTAGTCCTTTATTTTCTCATCCTGAGTCACTCAGTCATCCTTGAGGGTCATGTGCTGATTTTAGTTTGGTGGTTGTTTGTTTGTGTAGGTTTATTTTTATTTTTATTTTTATTTTTATTTTATTTTTTTTTTAAGTGGAGACAGTAATACTTAGCAATGTCCCTGGGGTTTAATTGCTTATACAGGAATCCACTATGAAAAGCAGCCTTGTCTACTAGTAAAAACAATGGCTAATTCTGTGCAAGTATGTGCATTTTATTATGTTGAAATATTTTGAATGATTATTTTGGTTAAAAACCTTTTTCCCAAAAAAGGGTTCTTTTATCAGGGAGAACCTTGCACTTGACTTAAAGCTCGAGAGAGGCATGACAAGAGTCTCTAAAGTTGTTGCTTGTTTTAAAATGTTAAATTTCACGTTAAACAAATATTTATTGCACATTAACTTCTTTCAAGCCTAAATACCTTTAAAATAATGTTTGTTTAGGCGGAAAATAAATATTTTTTTAGGGTCTCCTGGTAAATGTTGTACACTTTTTTACTTTTAGAGCGTGAAGCAAAACAGCCTCAACTTTCAGATGTTCCTCAATCAAAACAAGATCCTGAAACAAAACAAGCATCAGTGAGTATAGTTCTAGTAAAAAAATCTGCATAGAGATGGCTTTAAAATATTTTAAACAACTAGATGTGAAAATTTGGTACCCACAGGGTAGACTCATTCATAAACTGAAAACAAAACTATTATTTTTCAAATAACTTCTTTGAACCAACAAATGTAATATTCCAAATAATTGCTTGTATTTAAAGCAACTTGGGTAATGCTAACAAGAAAAGTTTCTTTTCTTTAAAAGGTGAATGTCAGTACTTCTGAACACTATGAAAGAGATATTTAAGCTTCTGAGTGGAAAATACTTGTTCAGAAAATGCTACCAGTATTAATTTCCAAATAATTACTATTTCTTACAATAGATAAAATATTTTAAAAATTGTGATATCTCACCATATTCTGTCAAAAGGAGTCATATACCTTCTGTTAGGTTTGGATGATTTTACTATGCTAGAAACTGCAGAAGTTTTTAAAGTCCATTTATATATTGTCAAGTATTCAGAAAACACATAAATAATACAATATTGGAATTAGAAATTATAATTCCATCATTTTAAATTGACTTTATAAATTTTTTTCCTGTAAATTTTTGTCTAGTCTGTTGGGGTATTTAAACAGGATGCATTCATTTTGAACAGGTGCCTTTGGAAGAAGCAACATTACAGCCAATTCCAATGGAAGAATTTTTTTCTGCTCCTTCCACCCAATATCTGCTTCCCATACTTGGGGAGGTTCCCTCTGGAGAACCCCCTGATCCAAAAACATGTAAGTAGGAGTATGTTATCTTGAACCCTGCTGTGGCTACCTTTTCTTGCATATGGCAAGGGTTTGTAATTTATTTAATTTAGATTGTTAACTTTAGCAGCAACACTTTGGCTTGTGTGGAATTTGTGTGGTTAGGCCTCTGCTCTGAAAACAGGGAGCCAGCTTGGCCACTTGGTCAATGGAAGAAATATCAAATTGTGCATTACAAACCAATAGCATTGACTAGCCAAGGTACTTCTCTGCTCTTCTGAATAAGTGACTTTTTATTTAGCCACTTAAATCAGAAATGGCAGGCATTTCTACCTCTGATTTAATAATGCAAAGCTAGGATCAATAGACTAAGTAGACAATTGGATTTGAAAACTGCTGTCTAAATACTCTTTACTCATCTGATTACAGATTAGAATGGAAACAACTCTGAAGTTTTGTTCTTCCACTTTTATCAATTCATATACTTTATAATAAACTTACCATGCAGCAATGTGTTTTTATTATGCATTTTAGCCCTTCATTTTGTCTTCTCTTCCATTAATTCTTCCTGATTAGGAATTCTTGTGCAAGTCAGAAGCAGTGTTACCCTTGGCTTTTATATAAATAGTGTCCCCCCAATTATGAGCATTTTCTGGCAGTATATGAACCAATTAAAGATATAAAGCTGAGAATAAATTCAGTGTTTCAGCTGTGTTGCCAGAAGAGAACACTCTTATGACTTAATCTTTGCTGATCACACCAAAACCTGAATACTTCCTGAGTGGAGAGAGGTGCCAACCCAGACAGCCCTCTGAGAGGGGACAAGTTGGATATATGGAGTCATGTTAAAATCTCTGAAGGATCTGGCAAGTATGAAGCAATTATGACAAAGAAATCGCAGCACCACTAAAATATAACCTTTGGTTTTTCCTCTGTCTAGAAATTCAGTTTTATGACTAACTCTGATAATGCAAATTGTAAAGGGCATGAGATACCAAAGTGGTCTAACTGCAACAGCACTGAGTTCAGCACAGGCTAATTTCTTCCTGTCAGGGTACATTAATTCACAGAGCTTTTCACTTCTGTGACTAAACTGCTTCTGGTGTCTGAGTTTATTCACTTAAAACTAAATCTGACATCTCTGAGGCACAATGAGTTTGCAGTGTTGGTGCACCTTTAATTTGAAGTTTACTGAAGTTTGTGTTGTGTTGGCTGAGAAGGGAGGACAGACCAGTGTCTGTCAAGGGATTCAAGGGAATGAATCTGCTTTGTCCAAGCTGTGGTGGTATTGACCAAATGACTGGTCCTGACTTCATGATATCTAATGGCTGTGTTTTTGTGAAATCCAAGTGCTTAGCTGTAAGTGAAGTCCTGTTTTGCTCAGGTTCTCCTCGAGAATACTTGGAGTTCTACATATTCCCAGTGCTCCTGCCTGGACTGGCTGCACTTCTGCACGAGGCAGAGAAGGAGAACTGTTTTGAGGTTAGTTGGGAGTTCTCATTTCTAATCACAGGCAGGAAGTTACAGCCTTTTATTTCACAGGCAGCCTTTTTTTTTTTTTTTCAGTTTGGTCTTTTGCAAGAACACCATCCACAATAATATGATATAACATACCCTGGGTTGTTTTGGATCTGGTTTTAAATGTGATTTTCTCCAGTAATTCAGAACAGATTACATTCTATAGGAACTTGATCATCATGACAATGTCTAGCTCCCTCCAAACCCTCCTTAAATATCTGATTGTATCTACCCCAAATAGTGTTGTGTTTTAGAGGAACAGAGTTCCTTTCAGATTAATACATTTGACTCATTTGAAGGTGCTATACAGAACTTGAATTCTTCTTTGTGCCTCAATTATTTTTTGCTGGTTCTGGCATTGTAATACAGATAAATTTTCTATTTTAGCTTGTTTTTCTCTATAAATTCCATTTAACTAGAAGACAGGGCATCCAGCATGAATGAGCCTATAAAAATGCAGATTTAAAAATAATTGTTTGCTACATGGGGTTTTATAAATTTGTTTTCAGTGTGTGTCTAGAGGGACATTCCTCACTGTCTATGGGGAATGCTTGAAAGCCTGCTAGAACTGGTGCAAAATGAAGCATAAATACATTCCTCATTGTATCTGCAGCCTAGCAGAGCTCCTGCAACAGCTTAGGTGCTGGGAGCTAGGGGGATTCCCATCATTTCTGCTATTTTCTCAAACCATGGCAATTTGAATTTCAGATCCAAACCTGCACATTTGATACCAGTTATTTCAAATTTTTCTCAGTCTTCACAAAACTTGTGTGTGTCTATAACTGTGTGTCTATAACTGATGGAGGTGTGTGTATGTTTCTATAAGCTGTGATAAATACAGGTGAAATAGGAAAATGGTTCATTTACATGACATCTGTCTGTCATTCCTGCCATCACATTTACATTATCTAGCCAAGAACAGATTGAATATATATATTATTCATCACACTTTTAATAAGATCTATATTGATTTTTTTTTGGAAGCATATATGCTTTAGGAGAAAGGCATGTCCTACAAGTTTTAAAATACAGGCTTTGATAGATGATATCTATTTCTGAAGACAATAAAACTTAAATACAAAGATATTTTTAAAATAATAAAATTTTTTAGAAATATTCCCATTTCAAACTCATAACAAATCTCAGGTTACTTTGTCTATTTTTAATCTGAGAAATTTTGCAGATCTCCAGTGGTGTATATATTAGAAAGTGTGTGTGTGCTGAAAAGGGATTTTGTATGGGTCTGTGTGCTGCTTTGTAGAAAACTACTAAAAGCAATTATTTTCTAATGTATAGAATCTTGATAAAAATGAGTTCAGCTTATAGAAAACACACTTATGTGGAAAGATGCCCTGCTACTGAGGAGCCAAGCTTAGGAAAGCAAGCTGATGTCAGGTGATAGTTTTCCACTGTGATCTCATTTCTTCCTCCTTTGGAACAATAACTAGGAAAACAATAGCTCTTTATGCTTGCCATGTAATTGAATATTTGTGTTCTTTTCCATTGCTGTCCAGGTGCCTGTGCTTGCACATTCTGCTTTCTTATCTGATACAAATTTGTGATTTTTAGTTATCCTTTGGTTTGGTAAGAAATGTGTTGTTCCATATGGATTTGGAGGGAAATAAAACCCCAACTTGCTATAATTTGTGTTAAAATGGCTAATGAAATAACTTGACCTGAATTTTAGGATCAAAAACAGAGTCCTTAGAAACCCAAAGCAGGAACAGGCAGGAAGGATCTTGTGATAAACACATTGGAATACTGCTTCCAAAGATAAGAGGACAACAAAGATTGAAAAGATTCATGGAATTCATGAGACAACAGGACATGAGGAAGATTAGTTGTGATTAAACTAACTGAAATCATGAAGGATGAGAAAAGAATACTGGGTTTGAATAAAAGCTAGACATGAGTCATTAAAGCCTGTAAAGGGCAGTTGTGTAGAATAATCCAGTGGAAGATAAATGGAAGAAGCACTGGAAGGAAGGGAGGAATACTCAAACTGACTGCAATCAGTGTTGAATGAGCCCAGGAGAAGAGAGAGGGTAATGGTGAGAGAGAATGAACAGTGGGATTTTGATAAGAGGGGCTAAAGGTTTTCATGTTTTGAAAGGAAATTAAGATGAATGAGAAGAAAAAGTTAAATAAGTTCAATTTTGAGCAATGAAATTGTGTTAAGGAAGATCAGAGATCCTGGGGCCAACAGAGGATTTCAAGGGAAAGGCCAGAGAAGGTGCATCCATGTCTGGAGAGGAGGAATTGTACAATCACACGGGAAAGTCAGGAAAGGGAAATGGTTGTGCTGGAAGAGGGGATTTGTGTAGGAAAGATCTTTTTTGAAAGGTGATAAAGAAGCATAACAATTTACACATTTGATTTAAAATAGGCTCTCTTGCATTATGTGATGCATACAAAAAATCTGAAAAGCTAAAGCCTGGAAAAGCTACCAGCTGATAGATATATGTGCAGACTACAAACTGGCAAAAGTATGAGAACAGTCTGCAGAAGCTTCATTTTAAAATTAGAGATGAAAGAAACCTATTAGGTTGCCCAGTGTACTCCCTCACTGATTTTTTTTTCCTACCATAAGTTCTCCTGTGTTTTATCCCATCTGCTGTCAAAAGCCTACAGGGGAATGACTATTTTCTTAAATCTTTTCTCTCATGAGAACTGACTAATGCACTCATTTTTTCAGCATTAAACTGAACAATGTATAAATGTTTTTATTAGAATAACTCTGACTTTTCTTTCTAGTTAGCTGTCACAGAAGGAGGAAACTATATCTGGCTCTATAATGGAATATATTATATTTAATATATAGATCAGGAAAGGGAAATGGAAGGAGGTTTCCTAATGACTTTGCCATCTTCTGATCACCAGTATATTTTCATGATTATTACCAAGCACATCATATTTAAACTGAAAAATGGAAAATGAATTCTGACTATAAACAGTTTATAAACACATCTGCCGGTTAACAATGCACATTGTACAGATATTTCCTGTTTTTTATCCGGATTCATGCAGCATAGGAGGAATGTGTCAAAGGCAGGTCAATTTATGTAATTTTTTCCCTTTATAAATGTTGACTGCTGTGCAAGTAATGATTTAATTCGCTAGCAAAATAAACTGTTTCCTGGCAAAGAAAATAAAATAAAAAAATATTCAGCTTGATTGAATTCCTCTCTGCTAAGTTCACTGCCTCTAACAAGGATAAAACAAGATGAATTTGATTCCTTTGGTGATAGCTGTTTTGACAACCCCGTTCTGATCGTTTTTTCCCATTGCAAAGGAAAAGCAATTTACTTAAAACAGATTAAATTACAACTGCTAGATTAAATTGAATTTTGTTGTCAAAGTGTAGAATTTATTCTCTGAAACAATTCCCTAAGTAATGGGACACATTTTCATCCTGTGATTGAGAACAGCTTGCTTACAGATTCTGTGCAAGTCAAGATTTGTCCACTTAACATCTGAAGTGACTCATAGAAAGCTCTGCAGTGACGGTATTGGTCTCTTAAAATTTAGGTGTTTGGCTTCTTGGAACAGCATAAGTGTGAAAATTGCATGAGGAGCTGTGTTCCTTCCCAGCCAAGCACTTAATGGAGCCCTACCTGAACCCCAAAGCTTTGGTTGTCACAAAACAGATCATAAAGGCACGTGTGGCTCAGGATTAATAATTGTTTTATGATGATCTCATCTTCTGCCCCGCAGTCCAGCACTAAACTTCACCCTTGCCATCCCCCAGCTATGTGACTGCCCTGTGTTCTTCCCTGGGCAGTCAGCACCTCACACAATGTTCCTCTTCCACTTCACCTGTGGCTGACCCCCAAATTATGACATGTACCATGAACTGAAAGAATTAGGCTATGTAGAGCATTTTTTCCTGCCTCTCTGTTCACGTCTGAGGATAATGCATAGAGCAAAGTAATTTTCAATTCAATGACATGTTTATTGTGTTTTCCTTAGCAAGTGGTAGTAGTATCTTCTTATATCTTAATCAAGACTTCAGCCTCTTTTGTGACATTAAACAGTTTCACAAAAGCACTTGACCACTGTGAATTGTTTTCCTAAGAAGCAATTATTACAGCTGAATCTCCTGTTTGACAGGGTAAGTGTTGGGATGGGAGCTCAGCTTCCTTTTGGCTCAATGGCTGCTGTTGTGATGAAGCTCTTGGTGCCCCGGGGCTGCAGGGGCTCAGTGTTTTTTAGGGGTTCACTCTGACTGTGTGCATCCAGAACACATGTCAGAGGGGTTCTGAAGATGCTGATCAAGCTCTTCTGCTATTCCAACCAGAACTCCATGTTCTATTCTCCACATTATGGTTGCTGTGGTTTGTGATAAGCAGAGTGAGCACCTGTACTCATTTATACATTCAATCTGTCAAGATGGAATGTGGAGAGGAAATCCTTAAAAAAAAAAAGGGGTTTCCTAATCCATTCTGGCTTTATCAAAATTCAGGCTCTGAATGGCTGGCTGTGGTACTGGCTGCATGAGTCCCTAAGGATAACCTGCTGCAAAGCATTTTGCAAATTTCTCTTTGTTGGTTAAGATTGAGAACTGGGAGCAAAGGGCACAAATGTTTTGCTGTGAAGCTCCATGTTTTGAACTTTTTGCCTGGTTCTCTGTAATGTCTGTGGTTTCTGTGGCTGTGGACAGACAAGAGCCTTGCTTTGGTTCTGCCTTCCTTTCTGGATCACCCAGCAGATGATTTGGTCAGAGCAGTCATACAATACTTGCCTGTGTGTATTCACAGCATCTTCAAGCTGGTTCCATGCAGGAGGAAACAATATCCAATCAATGTTCCTTCTGTGTTTTGGAAGAAATTAAGTGTTTTGAGTATGATAATAGAACATTAAACAAAATGGCAAAGAATTGCAACGTATTTGCATGCATGAATGAGTTCTGTTAATTTCTTCACAATGACATTGCCACTTAGAGCACCATTCAGAGATCTTTGTTCTGGGTATACTGCAGCAAATATCAAGATAGTAAATGTAGAATTTTCTCACTCGTAGTTTGCTTTGAAATCATTCCACAAAATTTCTAAAATTTTGGCTGAGCCACTGACTGTTGGCAGTAGCAATAAAGAGTAGACAGAGTAATGTACTGTATATTTTATTTAATAAAAGCAGTCAATTTAACTTAAACATATGACCAATCCAAAGATAATAAATAATTTGAAACTATCTTCTATCTTTAGGGAAAAAGAACCAAATTTATTCCCTCTGATTTCCTAACTGAGTGGTTATACAAGTAAGTTAATCATGTTTTTTGCTACTAAGTATGTTCAGTGATTCCAAGGCACTCATTTGCAAATTGAATAGCTGAAATTTAAATTAATATAAGTTGTTTTCTTTTTTTTTTTAGCAACAATCCAAAGAGGAAAGATGAGTCATTCACAGAATTGTTTTCCATTCCTTTTGTTAAGGACTGGCTAAAGGACCAGTAAGTTATTGCAGTACTCAGAATAATCTTTTCTCCTTTTATTCTTTTGCCCCAGCTATCCCAAAAAAGTAATAGAGCCTCAATGTGTTGCAGCTGTGCCCTCAAAAATGCCCTTTACTGTGTGCAACAAAGAACTATGTGATAGTTTCTAACTGGCTGCTGTATTACTTACAAGGTATTTTGTACCAGAATTGTTCACAGATAAATTAATTTTGAATTCTTAAACATTTTAATTGTAGAATGTAGGACATTTGAATAGTCTGGTAGTATTATGAATATCTTTGTACTAAGGAACAAAGCAATGTTTTCAGTGCTGCTTCCTCCTGTGCAAATCTTCAAGAGTATGGTCAAGAAATTCTTCTCTAACTGTAAGCAGCTGTTTTTGAAATACCTGTAACAATCCTCGGTGTCAGGATGCATTTCTGCAGACATTGATGACTTTGAGAATTGAGCACTTGTTTTTGGCAGCCTCAATCATATATTCTGTGTTATTTTTGTAGAACCAAGCAGCACAACAGTCTTGAAAGAAATGCTACTGTCCTTGAGACTGCATTTACTTTAAAATATAGCTGCCATGTGAGAAAAGCATGGATTAGTCCACAGTGAGGGAATAAGGAACTAACAGAGGTCAAATTTTAAAGAAAATTTTCAATTTGAAAACATAACTGGAATCTGGATTGGTAATTGGTGAAAACATAGATATTAATATCTTTGTAGATATATTTACCTTGTTACACGATGTAGGTGGAAATGGAGCTTTTTAGAATTCTTGACATGTGACACTTGGAACCTGGAGACACCAGTGGAGCAAGAGGAAAGCTCCTTAGCACAGGTCTTGGTGGCTAAGCTGGCAATTGTGTCAAAAGGGTTAACTTTGATTCCCTGAGAAGTGGCCATGTGGTCAGAGTTGTGCAGTACAAGACTCCTTTGGAGAATGACCCATTTCATCTCAACTCTGATCCCTTCAGCCATCGTGCTGTCCTGCCACTGCTGTTCAAACCTGCCTCTGGTGGGACACATCTGCTTCATTCTGTCAGACACAGTTCTTGCCAGCAAGATGCCCATTGAAGGCTGTGGTTTAGTGCTTTGTGAAGTGAGCATGAACTGCAGCCTGGCTGTTGTACCCGTTTCTCAAGCACACAGAAGAGCTCTTGGCCAGTAAGGTAGTTTTGTTACTGTGGGTTTGTGAGGATAGGTGTTTGTACCAAAGATAAAATCTCTAAGATCAGTTTTACAAACGTTTCTTTTGGAGGTGAGGCTGAACAAAACGTTCCCTGCCCTCTCCTGCTCCAACCTGCTTGTAGGCACCCTAATACCACCTTGTCTGTTTGGTAGGGTGCTTGATTATTGTGATCAGGGCCCTGCTCTGAGTTAGGAATCTCTGCTAAAATATGTGAGGAGGGTTTGTGTACAGCTATTTAAAACAGATAATTTCTCCAGTCCGCCTCACCTTGGAGAGTGGCAAACCTGTGTATTGGCACAAACAACAGATTTAAATGAAGGGCTCAGGGCAAGGTGAATAGAACAAATGAGCTGCTAAGATAGAGAGGTGGTGGCAGGAACTGCTTGAGTCAGCTTTGCCAACAAGAGAAATACACTGTGGAATCACAGCCTGAATGACTCATAGCTTCTGTTAGTAGTGGTGCTCCTAAATAACGTAGTGACAGCTCCACAAGGACACTGGTGTGTCAAGAGTCCTGCTTAAGTTGATACACTTCATCTTAAATCCTCTAAACAAGTAGGCCTTAAAAATAATAATTATTAAAATTATTATTAAATAACTACTTTTAGTGAGCTTATCCTAAAATTACAGGTTTTTAAAAAGTGCTGCTTCTGAAGTAAATATTATTAGAGCAAAGTGAAAGGCTGCAATATTAAATAAGAATAAAAATAAGAGAATTTATTATGATGTCCTGGATATGTCATAAATAATTTATTATTATATCCTTCCAGCTATCACACTTAAAATGTAATTGATTCTATGCTTTTTATTGTCATTTCCATTTCTATTTTTAAAGGAGTTTTCATTTTTTTGTCAGGATTGAGAATATATGAGACAATATACTAAAAAGTGCTGGTCAAATTGTGATGGGAAACATCCTTATGCCAACTGTTTAGATGGGTTTATCAGTGCCAAGCAGCCTTAATGCTTAAAAAAAACCCAACAAAAACCACCAAAACAAAAAACCCCCAGAGGAAAACTGTTTTTGTTCTATCAGAGATCCAGCTTTTTTATTTAAAATATTCCATACTTGAGTATGACTTTTTTGGCTCTCCTCCAGTGCCTCCAGTTTCTTCTTTGAAGCTCAATTTTATTTTTTTTTTAAGAATAGTCAAAGCCACAGTCTTATGAGCTTCACTTTCTGTGCAATGAGATCTTGCAGCCTACTTTTCCCTAATCAGGAGACCTAAATGCTGCGTCGGTTTTCAGAATTTTAAATGCAAACCTTGTACCTTCAAAACCTAGTTATTGTTGGTGAAGGAGCTTGTAAAATTCAAATTTGTTGCCAGCTTTAGTGTAATAATTGCTGTGACATCTTAGTATAGGTGCCTTCTCTCCCACTGAGTTCTGTGTGTTACCAGTAGTGCTGACAAAATATTCCATCCCTTGGGAATCTTCCCATCCCCAAGCAGATTTCAAGAGCAATAGAAGGAGGAGCAGCTTCAATGCTGACTGGTAATCCTCCTATCACATGCCAGACATTTCTGTTGCCTTAAAGGACAGCTGCACCTTTCAGAGGGCAGGAAAGTGGAGTTTGAACACAAAACCAGCACAAGTTTGTTGGGCACTTGCTGAGATACAAACTGATGTGTCTGTTCCTCCATTTGAGGCTGCTGATAGAACCAAGTGAAGGAAATAGAATTAGAGCTGTGAATGTTTTGTAATCCTATAAATATGCTAATGAGCACCACAGTTGTCTTTTGTCAGCATTTTTCAGTGGTGTTTCTGGTTGAACAGCACTGAAGCTCAGTTTCAAGTAACCAAGCTCTGTGTACTGAATCAGGGCCAGGAAAAGTCAGTGAGCTCTGATTATGCTCTGATCCTTCTGAAACTTTGCTTTTCTGGCATAGACGGTCTGAGTAACATGGCAGCATCATTTCCCAACCTTCTTCAGCATATTAATGAAAGAAATATGAAGAAGCACATAAAAACACTGTTCCTCTGCTCTGAAAAACAGTGATAGCCTAAAAGTCTGTCATGTAAATTTAATAACATCACAGCATTGTTCACCATAACCCCTGATCTTACATCCAGTGAGAGAGAGTGGTGTCTGGTATATACACCTGTGTAAGGAACAAGCATAAGAATATCCTGGCTTTTGAAGTTCTGATAAAAAAGAATTCACAAGATTTTTTTTTTAATCTGTATTTCCTCCTTTTTTATTAGAGATATTTACTTGCTTCCCAGTTCAGAAGGACACATTTTCTAGTTTAATTTATCTGTGTGTACCAAAACAAGTGTACAGACACAGAGAAAAATAACTTTATTGTGGCTTTACTGGAGTGGGCAGCTAAGATATAAACGATTACTAAATCTGGAGTAGTGGCTCTGTGCCAAATATCTGTATACACATATATACACATTGATTATTTTTTACTCCCTCCCCCAGATATTTTAATTGGGTGAAGTCTGCTGGTCTCAGCTGCCTTTACAGTTGACTTCATTGTCAGCTCTCAGATGGCCAATAGGGGTAATTTTGCATGGGTGACTGATTTTTTTTCTTTCCATAATATGCCCAGTTCCTACAGGCTGTGCTTTCTGCACATTGCCATGTTTCATTGGTTTGTGTCTAAACCAGCCATGTTTGGAGTATGCTTGATTTGCCTTATATTTTCTTCTTTAATTTTCTTTAATAATTTGAGAGCTTTAAATAACATTTTATTGTAAAGTACAACAAATACATCTCCATGGATGTTAGTCTGTGTGTTTCCAAGTAAATATTGCCATTCAACTAATGTGGCAGAAATCAAGTTAACAAAGGAGAAGTTTTTTATTAAAAAACTGTATGTTAAAAGACTGCAGAATTTTTCTGTGTAAAATATTTACATTTTGTAATGGTGCTTTATGGGATTGAAGGTTTTATGGCTATAATATCTGATGTATTAAAAATGATTTAATTTATGTAAAGATTGTCAAAATGGCAATGAGAAAACTGAAAACTTACTAGTGCTTTGTGACATCTTCCTAATGTTGCTGTTGGAGCACTAAGGGGAGTTTTTCATGTTTTCAGCATACAAAGGCTGACCTAAAATACACAAACATAGATGGAAGCTTTCCCGTTGACACGAGTGGCCTTTGGAACAGGTCCATGTTTGGTTTCCTTCAGTCCAGGCCCACAAACACTCTCACAGACTTCATAAATATTGGTCCTACGAGTGAGAAAGCTGAGGCAATGCTTTGTGACTTCCAAAATATGTAGCAAGTATGCAAGCACAGGAGAGCTGAGCTGCAGCATTAAAATGGGCACGTCCTCCCGAGGAGAGCGTGTTGAGGCAAGAAATCCACTGGGATTTTCAGACAGAATTGAAAACAAAAGATTCTTGCTCTGCTATTTTTTGGCACGTTCTCATTACAAAGACTTCTTGCTGTGCTTCCTCTAATTCCTCTCATATTCTTGTTTCAAATCACCTGTTCTGCTTCAGTCTCCTGTTGGTTATATGACTCTGCCTCCCCACACAACAACTTTCTCATGTTAGTTCCACACTGTCTTGTCTTTTTATCATGTCTTTCCTTCATTATAAATAGATAAGCAAGTATATAAATAGTTGGTATGTGTTTAACAGCTGAATGCATATTGTCACTGTGGTCACTTTGATAACACTCTCAAATGTATTTATAACATTTTTTAATTCAATTCACTATTGACAGTATAAAAGAACTTTTATTTGGACAAGATGATAGAGAAGAAGAGTTCTAGTTAGCAGGAGTCACACTTTAAGATGTCTACTTGGTTGCAGTTCCTCTTTTAAGAAGTTTAAATTTGTTTTTTCCCACATTTACAGTCCTTCAAAAATGTACTTTCCATAGAATGCACTAAAATGTTTTCTTGTATATTGTAAGGGTTTTTTTTCTCAAAGGTGAATAATCTTATTCTAGTACATTTAAATTGTTGCAAAAGAAAACTAGTGATTAGGAATTTATTTCTGACTATGGAATAGTTGTATTAATGCTGAAAATGTTACAAAGAAAGGTCTCAGTTCACACTCTGTTTGATTTGTGAAAATGTTCAAAGGTATTTTTGTCCAGTGTTTGTGGGAATATTTCCCTGGAAAGCTGAGAGGCTCATGCTGTGCCTATGTGATATTTGATCAATATATGTAATTGATTTTAAATACCAGGTCAGATGAATCAGTTCTTCAGTGTCTGATTGCTTATGAACCACCATTTCCCTGCTTCTTGGGTAAATGACCTTAGTAGTATTTAGAAGTAGGGATTTTTGAAACATTTATTTTGAATCAAAACAATACTTTTTCATTATTGCACACTTTTGAAGATCTGAGTAGGCATGTAAAAAAGACCTAGAGAAGGCAGCTGTTGCTGTAGTGTTTCTAGATTCTAAGAAATACTGCAAATATGAAAGATAACTACTTAGAGAAATTTTCAGCAGAGTTTTTTTAGTTGTTCAGACAGCATGTGATTTTTTTTTTAGTATTTCCCAAAACAAAGACTTTCTCAGAATCCTTTTTTTAAAGAGCTATGCAGATCACCATGATCATTTACTTGAATGTCTTATATTTACCCCTATTCTGTGGTGTCTTCTTCTAAATTACGATTTTTTTCGGTGACTTTGTCATTGCCTGTGTTCATACATGATCTAAAATACTCAAGAACAATTACCACCACAGTCAAACTAAAGGTGAAGTGAATGTGGCTGTGGCCATTGTATTGAAACTTAGGAGGCTTCATCCTTTTCATTAGAGTTGCTCCAATATTTCTAGAGGAGAGCTTTCCTCTCTGAAAGCAGAGAGAAACCCATTCCTCTCTAAAAGCAGAGAGAAACCCATTCCTCTCTGAAAGCAGAGAGAAACCCATTCCTCTCTGAAAGCAGAGAGGCCATTCCGTGCCTGCACCTGGAGATTCCACTCTCCCCTGCACCCCAGGAGCCCCAGGCACTGCTGCTCTCTGCAGGCACCTGGCTCTAAGGCTGCTGGTTAAATGTGAGGGTTGTCTGCTGCTGTTAGGAGCAGATTGGAACAGGAAGAGCCATTACCAAACCCTGAAGATTTTCTTGATTAATTTTTTTCTTATATTTTGTTTCCAAGGAAGGAATCAGGCCTGTTTGTAAGACAGATTGGGAATGTGAAGACAGAGTTTCTGGACATTACAGTGTGGAAATACTGCCTGAATTCAGTGCCCATCACTGTTACTATGAACCCTCAGATTATTTTATCTGTCCCTTTTCAGAATTCATTGAGAAGCCCATCTTCTGCCCATGAGGAAATCAGATACATGTAGTCTTTAAAAACCTTTTTCAATGCCTCGTACATTTATTTAATGCAAGTCTGTTTTGCATCTTCTGGGTGTGGAATTCCACTTGCATGATTTCATATAAGTAGTGAATATCTCACAGAATCGAGATCTGAACAAGTTTGCTCAGAAAGCAAGAAACATGTTTCTGGAATTTGACTTTGATCAGTGTCTCCTTTATGCAGATTTGGTAAAATAAAATACTTAAGAAAAATAATTTTTCTTATGTTCTTTTACAGGTGCAACTTATGTTAGACAATATACGTATATCTAAATAGATATCACTGTTTCATATGTGGGCTTTTAAGATTGAGCATAATCAAGGACTAAATAAGCAGAATGTAGTTAGTGTACATTGTACTGTCACTTTGCATCTTGGAGGCATACAGCTGTCTTCTGCCACAAATGACAGACTCCTCTTGCCCTCATTCCCTGCTGAGGGGTGATTGCTTCTGCTCAGATTCTATTTTTATTTGACCTGCAGACAATTGTGTATATTCTCTACTTATTCCCTTAGACCAAACTGGACCTGGCATGACTTCTGGCCTCTAAAGCTGTGCCAATGAAAGGATTGATATCTGCTAGTGACTGTCATACTAAAAATTAAATCCTGTTCTTGCTTGATTTTTTTTATATTGCTTTCTCAGTTTTAGTGTTGGATTATAAGCTAGACACTTTTATAATTTGAAAGTGAAAGCAAAGAAGTACTAGAGTTGACCTTGCAGGCTAGGAGAAATCTCAAGTTGTTCTTTGGAGATGTACTTGTTCTTAGAGAAAGTTCAGTGTCTTTGATATAACTGCTGTAAAATATGTAGGTCTTCCTGTGATTTTCCCTAAGTTTTGGTTTTCAGAAAGATCTAAAATAGAACAGAGGATGAAAGCCTATCAGGGAAACCAGCAGAGTCCAACTTCAGATTTTTAGGTCTGATTATAAGAAGCTGTTATCTCAGGAAGCCTTGCTTGTCCAGCACTTATGATTTCCCTTGAGCAGGAGAAATGCTAATTAATGTTCACAGAGCTAAGACGGTTTAGCTCAATGGAGAGACTGCTTTTTATTTTTGCCTTATTTCGACTTTTCCAAACAGACCAAGGCTTTACTTCACATTAAAATAAATGTAGGCCAAAACCCAGCTGACATGATGATGAGACCAGTTTAGCTGAGTTCACAGACTAAAACAGTGTAGCATTAGATAAGAGGTAAGGCTGTGCTCCAAGTTGAAATGCTCCTGCAGTGACGACAAGCCCTAAGAGAAAGACATCAGAGAGCACAGGAAGCTTACTAGGGCAGAGACTAATATGAATGAAATTAAGTGAAAGGAAAATGGAAGCTGTCAAGCCTCCTAGCTCGGGCTGTAATATGCCATAAATAAACGTCCAAAAGATATTGCAGCATTTTAGCCAGAAAATGTAAGACTGCATAAATAAATAGCTTGTTATTGATGGGCTTTGCAGTGTACGTGTCTGTGTAATATAAATGCTGCAGGTCATGTTCCTGCATGGGCTGCCTGTGTCTGTAGGTGAATTTGGATGTGCTGCCTCCAAATTCATCATGTTGTGTTCTTCCAAGTCAAGGCTGTGTTCAGTCTGTTCCCCATGCAGGGAGAGTGGCTCTTGGCAGCCATTCTAATGCTGTGCCAAGGCTTCTCTTTAGAGCTGGTATTTTCATGAGCTGCAGTGTTATTACCCTGTAATTCATTGGCTGCAAATTACATTTCTTATAAAAGACAGTTATAGAAACAAATTTTGTTTTGTCCTTTCCAATGGATGATTTTTTTTTTTATCGTTGTGTCTGAGAAATAAATCAACACCCCATAGAAAATGGTTTTTCAGGAGCAAGGTTTGAGATTTTGCTAATGATGGCTGAATTTAATTACTAGCTTGTCCCCATTAAAATTGGTAGCAACAGAATCACCAAATGTGCTTTCAAACTACCATATATTTTGGCTGAAAATGGTTGAGTTCATAAATGTATTACATTCTTTTATCACCAAAAGAAAGTATATGGTATCAAAAGTAAAATTCCAGCATTTTAAGAACTTGTTTAGACATTTCTAAACATGGATTCACGCTATGCAGATACAATAATCATTATTTTTCAGCATGTTTTAATTTAAAGTGACACCATAATGTAAATGAATGTACTAAGATACGTTTATATTCTGTGTATTTCATTAATAAACATTTACATCATAAGTTCATTGTTGCACACACACTAAAACTTTCCCTGCTTTACAAATGGCAGACTGCTTCCCTTGCCCACCTCCCACTGCCACCTCAAACCTTACCATAATAGGGGGAGTTTGAAATACAGCTAGAAGAATTAAGCAAGATGACTGTGCTTGATATGCCATTTGTATATTATTGTTTTAAGAAGGAATTATTGTAGTGTATATATAACAATATATTTGTTCAAAAAAAAATATTCTTCGTGCATTTTGTTTTCAGAGCAATAAGAAATTGTGTCTTTCAGGCTCCTGAACATTTCTCTTTTTGATAAAATAGACTGTTAGGGAAGGAAGTGTTTTACATTTATAAGCTGTCTGTTAAAAAAAAAAAATATATTTTTTTTAAGTCCTAGACCACCAATTCCTCTATCTCTGCTTCTGTCTGAAGAAGAAGCAAGCATACTAATTCAGTCCTTCTGGAGAGGTTATCGGGTAAGAGTAATCTATAATTATTTTGCTTGATGCTGAAAACTGTAGGACTGTGAAGGCCCCGGGGAAAATCCTTACATAAATTTTAAGTAGGGGATACTATAAATAGCTGCTGAGACCCCTATGGTTCATTGGCTTTGGATGTTGTTCTGCCTTATGCCTAGTGACTACAATTTTTTTACAGGCATTTATACTGATGTAATCTCACTCTTTTCCTCAACAACAAAAAAATCCACAGAAATTTGATTTTCCAAAGTACAATTAACACTGAACAATTTTCTTTCTTTAATTGAAAGTTGCTTTGGGTAGTTCTCAAGGATGGAATGTTATTTTGCTTCATGCAGGGGATATGTCAGTGAATGTGGAGATGCATGAGGAGGATTGGTGAGATCTGTTATAAGTAAAAGCATACAGAAGGACAAGGAATTGAGACCAAGAATGATGACAGGAGATTTCTGAGAGGCTGTTCAGAAGGCTGTTATTCAAGGAAAAGGGAAACAAAATGTCAAGCAGATGTTGTGAGGCATACTAGTAACACAGCACTAGTGCCATTCCCAGTTTAAGGGGGAAAAGCAAGGTGCATAAAACAAATACAAACAAAATTGACAATGCTGTTATTTTGGAGGTTAACAGCCATGCTAACCCTAGGATACTAAATAAATTATTTTGAAAATCCTGAACAAGTTCTGTCAAATTTATTTTTTAAAAGCTCTAATACCTTCGCACCTCAGGGAAAAATGGTATTGAAATTCAGGTGACTTTGGTGATGAAGAAATGCCTTTGACTTCCTTTATCAAAACTTAAGCTTCTAAGTAGCCTCCAGATATAGCAGCAGTTTTGTTGTGATGGACAGGGAGACATCTCTGGATGTCAGATGTTCTTTAAATAACAATCAGTATAAAACACTCTCTGTTAAGTTCTCTACTATTTTTAACAAGCATGAATATATAAGTGACTCCTATAATGTGCTGTGCAGCCAAAGACAATGAAATACCTTGAAATGTTCTTCTTGACTGATGGATTTTTGCTACTCTTTATGCTTGTTTGTTTTCCTTTATTTTTCTTTTTTTAAACAGAGCGTTGACACTAACATTAATTAGCACTGACAGTATCCCTGCAGGCATCCTTACAGTGGAGGCAACCATTATCCAATAACAGTTATGTTTGCTGAACACTGCAAGGTTGCTCAGATATCTTCTGCTTCTCTGAAAGCTTGTGAAGGGCACAGTCCTTCCTTGTATAGATGAGCTTCAGGATTTTCACACTGGTATTTATCATTCTAAACCAATTCCCAGAAATGAGAGAGAAACTCTAGCTATAAAAGCTAGGAGACATAAAAAATAATTCAGGCTATAAAAGTAGCTATTAATGTTTTACCTTATCCGAGGGGAAAGAACATGGGGTTTTAAAAATTAAAAATTGCAATCAGAATATAAAATAAAAATCATTAGTAGCAAATTACTGCATAGGGCAGTGTGTTATCCTTGGGCTTGCAGATTAAGAGAACACTAAGCTGAAATGGGATTTCATCACATTGATGATAAGGATGTTATGAAAAATTATCAAAGAATTCAGATTATTTGCTTTTAAAATAAATAGCTCAGTCAGCTAATGCTGATTTAATGTTAATGCTGATAATAACTGAATACTTACAGAGAATGCTTCTTTGCATTCTAAAGATACTATTGTATCAAAATTTTAAACTATTTTTTGAAGTTTTTCATTAAACCTTGTTTTATAATTCAGAGGATTCAGAACTTTGAAATACTGCTTGTGAAATAAAAATTTGCACAGTGTGATAATACTGGATAATTAAACGTGAGCACACAGATCCGTGACACTGTGATGGAGAGACAGGATACTTCATCCTTGGTCTTCTAAGGCACATCTTCTATGGATTCAGACCATTTTTTGAGGTTTGTTGTTGACCATATTGGTACAGGCAGTAGAGTTTATCTAGTTATATAACTGACTGAGCATCATGTTCTTTTGATCCTTCACTTGTTTGTGCTATCTCCAGCTGTCTGAGCATGCCAGTATCAAAAACACATGGCAAAAAATGCAAAAATGGATCAGGCAGTAAAGGTTTTTCTATGTAAAGGGGGGAAAAGGAGCTATAGGTACAGAATCTTGAGAACACTATAATAAAGCATGATCAAAACAGTAAATTCATCCTTATCTGCAGCACTTTTCAGAGAAACACTTGTTTAGTTGTTGTAGTAATTGATTGTAGTAATTAATGGCTGTCATCAACCAAGTCCTTGCTACAATCTTTCATACAAAGACATTGATGGGCACTCTGACAATTATTTCATGTTTAATCAAGAACTGAATTCCAGAACAAGTAGCAGTGGAAAATACAACTGCTGAGTTCTCTGAGGAGATCACAGACAGGAAGACAGCATCTTGAAAGGGCTTTTTGAGGGCTAGGAAGAGCACTCAAATAAGACTTGAGACAGCTCTGCCCTCAGAATTCTTCCTTTTCACTTTCCACCATCCTTTTTATGGAGGCCCTTTTTCATGGGCCAAGGCAGTATTCAGCTAGGTGTCAATTTTCCAGGCACTTTTCCAACAAAAGAAGATACATTCCTTTACCCCTGTACTTCAGAATCTTTGCTTAGTGCCATTCTTTTTAATGCACTCTACTGCAGAATCTTTGCTTAGTGCCATTCTTTTTAATGGGATCTTTTTAATCTCTAAAATTTGCATAACTATTCTACGCTAACAGAAATTTTTCATTAATAGAATTTCCTCTGATGTCTGTGGGGAAACCTTTTGTGTTATCCTTCTCTGTTGTGCTACATGTTCTCACCTAGCACTGAAAGCATGGAGTTTCTGACTAAATCTTGTAATATCTCAGAGTTGAAATTGGACAGCATTATGTAAATATTCAGTGCACTTTTATGCACTTACGTCCTTTGAGCAAAAGTTGAAGATGAAAATGTTTCAGTTTTGCTTTGTATCTTGCAAAGTGTAGTTGTGCTTTTGCTATCACAGTTTATATTGCTTTCCAGCAAGCTGTGGCTACCAGCAAAGGCTTAAACCCAGAAGGTCACACAAATATTCACTGTTATGTACAGCAAGTGTGGGAGTGAACTCTCCCTTCAAAGCTGAGTCCTTCCAGGGCTTCAGGCAGTGCTGGTCTGCAGGAGAGACGTGTCAGTTGTTTGGACAAGATTCTTGACTCTCTCTTTATTTGCCTGGAGATTTTGCTGCTAAGTCATGGCTTTTTCATCATGCTAGCATTACACTCTGGCTTCAAAACAGAAGAACTTTCTAAGGAGTTATCATTTTATGCTAAACTACATCACAACTATGCTAAACTATAACCTGTGAAGCATATTTGGAACTTTTAAATGTATTTTGTTACATTCCTGTCTCATGTTTTACTGCAGGTGGCATATCTGTGTTCTTTTTTCCTTTATTTGATCACTTTTCTAAAGAGACACTTTGTTCTGGGAGCTCATTTTACTGCTTGGATTTAAAGCTGACTTTGAGTATTTGAGTATCTGACTCTGCCTTTATCTCAGAACTCTGTATTTCACTGTGTATTTCACTGCACTGTCACTGTGTTATTTGCTTTGGGAGACTATACAGAACTATCTTTTAACTGTTAAGAATTATTGTCTTTATTTTCAATGTACAGAGACAGCTCTGGCCCTGTCATGGGCCAGAATACAGGTCTTACACAGCTGCAGTTGTAAATGGACACATCATGGTTTCAGAAATTTTATATTTAGATACAGAAGTATTAATTTGTCTATCTCCCTGTCTCTTGCACTTCTGTCATTTATATGTTTGTGTCCCATAAGCATTTCCTTAACCCTTTCCTTTGCAAACAAACTGACTCCATGTAATAAGGAATGATTTGGCTTATAAAAGCATACATGGCAGCATAAAAGAAAAGATGTCTCTTGCAAGCCTAAAGAAATTATCCTGTGTTTGGATTGTATTTTATTTTTGCAAAAAGTATTTGATGGATTTAATAGAAAATGATCTTATTTTTTTGTATAGCTGAAGATGTCACTTGTAGCTGTAACTTCTTCAATTTTTAAAATTTCATAGCAACCTTGTAAGAAGACGTCCTTATAACTTTTATAGAAGATACTACAGAACTGTATCAATATAATGGAATATTATTGGAGGTGTAAGATGTATCTGATCTCAAGTCACTGAGCAAAAGTCTTGGCTGTTTTTATTGATCAAGTCACCTTGTATTGTATTTCTGCCCTGCCAGTGCACTGTCTGAAACAGCAAGTTATCTTCTCCTAAGTGGATTGAAAAGTGTTATGGGAGCTCAGCTACTGTTTATTGCATTCTTAGTTGCAGCACAGAGGAGAAATCCTGGGAGGAAAGAATACTTTTGCTAAATAATTTATAATATTTTCTTTAAGGTCTGGGGTTTTTATAACTAGTGGAAGACTAAGCCGTGCTCTTTTGCTCTGTATGTGTCTTAGCAAAGTGGGAGAAAAGCAGAGTGTAATGGAGAAGAGCATATAATAGAGCTCAAGTCACAGAGCAAACTCTTCACCATATCCTGTAGGAATACAATAAATACAATGTTATTTAGAAATTTTCTAGGGAACTAAGTGGTTATCTTCCTGCAAGCAAAAACATGTCCAGGAGAAACTGAGCTTATTGCTGCTCGTTTCTACCATGTTGTTCCATTTCAGACTGAATTACTAGGATATTGAATCTTAGACCCATGGAATGGTTTGGGTTGGAAGGGATCTTAAGGATCATCCAGTTCCAACCCTGCTGCCATGGCAGGGACACCTTCCACCAGACCAGGTTGCTCAGAGCCCCATCCAACCTGGCCTTGGACACTGCCAGGGATGGGCCAGCCAAGCTTCTCTAAATGTAGTCCTGAAACATAATGACATTTTTATATGTAACATTTAGGGGAAAAAAACCCTCCAAACCTCAGAAACTGCATTTTAAAAATAATTCTATTACAGTTTGAGTATGACTCTAAGAGAATAATCACCAGTGTAAGGTAATACTGGCATATGTCCCTTTCCACTGTTGTTCAGGACAGTATCTCGTGCACTGGAGGTTGTAATTGTGTGAATGCCAACAATGGGCAACACACTGCTAATTAATCAAATCCTGCTTACAAGCAGAGCTAGTTCATTTCTATGTTAGTAGGAACTACTCCAGTACAGAAACAATGCTAGAAGAATTCAACTTACATCTAAATGAAATCAAGGCCTTTGACTGCTTTGTGGAAGCAGAATTATGCCTTTCATGGGGTGATTGACAAAGAATAGATATCATGTAATGCAGTCCAATTACTTTAAATAACAGATTAATGGCTCTCCTGATGGTGAAAATTGTGTGGGTGGGATTGCCAGTCAGCCTATTTGCAGCTGATGGCAGGTGTGAATCAGGTTGATGGAATAAATTTTCTTGTGTATGACCCTTCATGCTCCTCTTCTGCTCTGTTATTTTGGTCAGTGGGTTGGTTTTATAATGTTACGCTTTTCTAAAGGCACTAGTACCCTTCAGCATAAGGCTTTAGATTTTAATTAACTCAAAGAATTAGCATCTTACTGCAATCTCATTCTCAGGAGTCCTTTGTAATCAAAGTCATCCCCTAATAGACATATTTATATTTTCAACTGGATTTGTCAATTATGTGGATTTTATTTCTGTGTAAGCTGAAAACAGTAAACCTCTGGGATTTTGCTTTTACCTCAGGCCCAACAAAGAGGATGGCTGTCACATATTTGCCCAGCCACAGCCTTGTGAAAAAATAATTGTATCCTCATCCTGGGTAGCACAAAGGTTATACACAAAGGTATATAATTTCAGTTTTCTTTTCTGATTCCACTTTCACAGGTTCGCTGTGATAGTGAAATACAAGAGCTACGTCAGTGGCAAAAGAAGCTCTGGGAGGAGAGGCACATTACTGAGGTAGTGAAAAAATTCTGGACTAAACAGGAAGCCAAAGGTAAGTGAATTAAATTGTGCAGTTGGTTGGTTGGTTCGTTGGTTTGTTTGTTTTTACATTGTGTTGAATTTTTATACTTGGAGTTGTATTAAAAAATAGGCCACACAGTAGGACACTAATCCCGAGAGAGAAGGTAATGTCTGATGGAAATGCTTGGCTGCTTCTTTACAGTCAATACTTATTCTACTTGAGTTGTATGTGCAGCTGAAAGTGCTAATGAAAAATACAATCTAGGGCCTAAATTCAATAGTTTCAGAAAACTATGGCAATTTTCTGGCACAGTTATTTTCTAGGGCAGGATTAGACACTTACCAGCTACTCATCATGTAAAGCTGATTTTTACCAGACAATTTGTTGTACAATTTTTCTGAACTGTGGGATTTCTATCTGGTAAATATTCTACTGGCACTTTCCTGTATTTATTTACAGCAGAA
>VWYO01022118.1:97923-127167 GCA_013400275.1 Rhadina sibilatrix
AAGGCTTTACTGACAGGGCCAAGTTCCCATTCACTTAGGCACACAAATAATCATGATCAACAAATTATGATTATTTGCCCAGCCTCTTTGTCTGCTAATGCAGGATTCCCTGGCTCCTCAACCAGCCTGCATTTTCCCAGCTTCTGTGGGCTGACTCAACCCTGATCCATGCAGAGAAATGACCTCCACACCCAGGGCAGGAGCAGAGGAGGTGTGAGGTGTTCAGGTGTGGTGTTCAGGTGTTGAAGGGAGGGAAAATGATGAAGCAGACAGCACTGTGTGCCCTCCAGTCTGATGGCAGTGTCACAGGTGTGCTCTCAGAGGGCCAGGCTTTGCCCTGAACTACAGGAGAGTGATTCATTTTTGGTGATAGGACTTTGTTACAAGGGCTGTGCAGAGATTCTCCAAACATTTATTTATATTTATGTTGCAGTTTAAATCTCTGAAATACCAGGTTTTATTTACCAGTGCTTGAAATTGCCTAAGGGATATTTTATAGCTGAAAAGAATTAATTCTGAGGAACAAAATGATACATCACACCAGGGGAAATCTCTGTGTATATGTGTGTGTGTATATATGGGGTGTTCATATGCAGTAAGGGAAGTAGAATTCTTGGTTTTAGTAGCTTAGACCTAGAAGATTAAATCATGTAGTAACAGTGCACAGAAATGATGAAAAGATAAAATCAGTGAGACATTGTCTTCCAATAGACTTGACTGACATATGAAGTAAATTTTGGCAGAGCAACCAAAGTGTTCTTGAAGTGGGATTTCACAGCCTCTCTACTACAGTTTATTATGAGTTGATTTGGTAAAAAAAAAGTAGGCATCTTTTCCTTTTAAAAGAAAACACAGATATATCTGGTTTAAGTATGTGAAAACAGTGAATTCAAATTTTATATATAAAAATTATTCTCATTATAAATTTAAAACATAAAAGATGACTTTTTCTCTTTGTAATACGTGGTTAATTCTGTCAGTGTTAATTGGTGGAAAATTGCATTCCTGGAGATAATGATAGAGGTTGACCTCACAGGCTTGCTAGTGCCTTTTAAGTGATTGCAATTTAATGTTCATGGCTTGCACTCAGTTTTCAATTTGTTAATATTTTTATCATCTTATCAAGGCATGTTTTTTCACACATTCCATTGTCCATGATACCAGTAAAAGTTAAGAGATGCTTATTTCCCACTGATAAGAAACAAACCTATATATTCACAACACACCAATGTGAAAAAGGATAAATATGATATTAGATGATTACACAGACATAGTTTGCAGCCTTCATGCATGTAAAATCTTAAAGGTGAAAATTACAAGTTCAGTTTCAGAAGACAAGGTGAACAATTCTCAAAATGCTGCAATGAAGAAAAATAGGGGCTAAAGGTGGACCCTGTCATTTGACAGTTGAATTGATTAAAATCATTCCTGTGTCTGAAGAAATTTAATCTTTCTATAAACTATACTTAAATTGTTTTGGAGACTTATGTAGTGATAAGACTTCCTTTGCCAATTGTTTCAAAAGGAAAAACAAATTTCCTCTTAATCACTCTCACAGAGCTTTCCTGTCATCAGGAAATTTTTTTTAATTTATTTTAGGACTCTAGGACACATAGCTGTTTCATCACTTCAAAGAAAGCTGCAAAATTGCCCCTTTTCATTTTTTTTCCTTAAACCAGTGTAAGTTTATATTGCTTATATCAGCTTTCAGTATTATCACACTGTTTCTGTAATTTCTTAACTGAGCTCTGCTAAGTTAATTTAAGAGTATCCACACATCAAATAGCCTTGGGGCCCAGACAGATGGCTATTTGGAAACAGCTGTACTAGTTTGAGAAGTTACTGTCCAGGGGTTTTCATTATCAATCTCAGCTGTGATGCCATAATTCATTTTGTTAGTGCTCCAGCTGCTCTTTTTTTCTGCTGTTATTATCCTGCTGTTTATTAGTGTTGTTAAACCCTATTTCATTGTAAAGTCAGCAAGGTTAGTTTAACTGCTTTTACCAGTGATTCCATCCAACCCAGCTGACTTTGTGCTGAAGTGGATTGTGAACACTCACACAATGATGAATAGCATAACACAACTATTTTTAACCTTGTCTTTCTAAGCATTTGGTTTAACTGAATTCATTAATTTGGTTAATTCAATTAATCCCCTTTAATTAAACCACTGAACTCCTTGCATCAAGCAGACAAAGCATTTATTGTTACTAAAAACTCAGATCTCACAAATAAAGCATTGAGGAAAAAAGAGTAATATTTTAAAGTAGATACAGCATCTTGTTATGAAATTAACCACATTAGGAAAAATAATGAAGGATCTCTTTAATTTGTATATAACTCACTGTGTTTATTAGATGCTGTAAACAGTGTTGAATCTAACTGTAGGGGATGAATGGTGAGCTGCCAAATAGCTTTTAGAAAATGATGACTCCAGCAGTAATGTGATTCTATTGACACTACTAGAAAGATCAGCATACCTTCCATGGAAATATCAGCCAAAGACTCAGTTAATGTGAGCTAACAGGCAGAGTCTGCTTTGTTGGGATTTTCAGCACAATGAAGCCTTATTGCAAGGCTATGTTTTATGTAAAAACATAATTTTATGAGAAGGTGTTTGTGTATGGTACTTCAAAAAAAGACAGTAAGACATTAGAAATGTAAACTGATTGTAATTAACAAATCCAAAGTAATTCTTCATTTATTTTTTGGGTTTCAGAAAGTGTGCTAAAACACGTCCATTCATTTTGAAACAAGCAGCTGAGTTTTCATTTGAACTACACCAGAACAAAATACTTCTGGAGGGTCTTTTCTTTTCTCAGTAGAGACCAAAAGTCTCATTTTTATGGGGTGATCCAGCCACTTCCCCATGAAAAAGGCAGCCCTGTGCTGCCCTGGCCCAGGCTGCTGCCATCCTCCCCTCCCTTGGCGCTGGTGGCTTGGCCAAGGAGCTCTGCTCTGCTGCCCCTTGGGAGGCTTTTCTGCTGCATCAGCCTGAGAAACTCACTCACTCACCAGTAATGACACGGCCCCTACACCCACAGGAAGGGATGCACCAGCCATCCAGGGAAGGAGAAGAGCCCAGCTGTGATGGGCACTCAGGCTCAGAGAGCTGCTGTGCCCTGGGAAGGCACAAAGGCACAGGGTCAGCGTGGTTTGTGGGCAGGGCTGTGGTGGTGCCCCTGCTTCCAGCATGTTAAACTTCTCTGGTTTTTCCTGTGAAATTCTTTAGTCTTCTCTCAGCCCATCTTTTATGCTCTTTGTTACTAGTTTTGCAAAGTGCTCTAGGATAGAAAGTGTGAAAATTACTTCGTGCATTAACAGCACCTTGCAGGACTGTTGACCTCTTTTAATGCACATGCTGGCAAAATTTCTTTTGGAGTGCAAAGAAAAAAGTGTGTTCCTTTCAGCATATATCCAGGATCATAAAGCTACAGCATTCTTGGCTGACATTTTATTTGCTGTACTGCTCCACTGCTGTGTAAAATTACATTTCCACAAAATGATCTATATTTAAGGTATGACAGTCCTTACTCTGAACAATTTCAGACTGAAAATGTAGAGATAAGCACAATACTTAACACTCATTTTAGTGGCTCACAGCTTTAGACTTGAAGGAGGAAAATTTTTCTCTAATATAGCACAGCTGATGGGATAAATTTGTTCCAGAATTTTTTTGCAGAGTTAAAAAATTGTTTGCTTTCTACAGAAAATACAGTTATTTAAAACTCAAACTCCAGAGAATGGGAGTGAAGAGCAGACTGTGGTTTTGAGAACTGTTTTGTGCAGATTTAGTACTGATAGGACAGAACTAGAAATGAAAAAGTGTCTGTCCTACAATGAAAGGAATTTGGAAAATATTTAAACTTTTCAATGAAAATACCAAAATCTTCATTAATCTCTTATGTGACCAAAACACTCTGTTGCAATGGTTACTTCTCTGCTGTTGGATAGACCATTGCTGCTGTTACACAAACAATACTTTCAGCTGTGCTATGTCCTAAGGGAATTTTTTACTTGTTCTTCTTCTTATCTGCATAAAATTTGTAAAATTTCAGTATTAAAAATCAGTATTCTTAAGGAAAATAGTAAAAGAAATAAATATTCCCAGGTTTATGGCAATACCAATTGTGACCCTATTAGCTGGCAGGCCTTATAAATCAACAACAGCCTGGGCTTTGCAAGGCACTTGTGTAACAGAGGAAGCACAGTGTGTGGAGAATGTAGTTAAATCAAAATAAGACAGAAAGTAATCTTCACAGCAGGTGAGGGGGGTGATTTTCCAGATACAGGAGGGAATATTCTTTTACATTCCATTCAATTTTCAAGCTGTATTTTTCCTTTGGCAGTATAAGTTATTACTTACCTATCTGGAGAGATTTTAAAAAATACCTCTTTCATGGCAATAATCATTTCCTTTGGGAAGATGTATCCAGCAATAGCCTGAAGAACTCAAAATGGAGGTGTTCTGGAAAATCCTTGCAAATATGAATGAGCTACAAGGGAGAACAGGCTGCATATTTATGGTGCTGGGGCAGGAACAGATGCACAGTGTCAA
Source organism: Rhadina sibilatrix (assembly GCA_013400275.1). NCBI lineage: Eukaryota > Metazoa > Chordata > Aves > Passeriformes > Phylloscopidae > Rhadina > Rhadina sibilatrix. Next base: position 102,482 of record VWYO01022118.1, read on the forward strand.
GAAGCAAAGAAATGCAGTAACTCACTCCTTACACAGCTGTGATGTCTCCACCTGAATGATGAGGAAGGATTCAAAAGCTTAATATCAAGTTGAGCTGAACAGGGGAAGTCTAGTCTGCATACTTTTGAAGGATGCCTGCATGCAATCATGTCACATCAAAGCAAAATTAATTGGAGAAAAGGAAAATGTTAAATTCAGAACCCAGAAAAAAAAAAAATGGCCACACTGTGAAACTTCTTTAAGTTTATTCCATAAACATCCCTAGTATTGGGGCCATAAATGAAGTTACAACCATATTCATGTTTGTAGGACTGAGTTGTTTCCCAAAGAAAATATTGAAAACAGGATATATTTATAAATGGGAAATCTTACACTAGGCTTAAGAAAATATTTTAAATTACTGCAGGTAATAATGTTGGATTAGGAAAAGGCATAGCCTGAATAGCTAACAGATTTCTTAAAGACTACATCTCTGTGGTTTATTTAGGAAAATTCAGCTCTGTAAAATATAAGGAATTAATCAGTTTTATGTGAGAGTTTCTTTTTCCCCCTGCCACTTTCACCAAGGGTGATTGAAATAATTGAGGAAGATTTTAAACAAAATAATTTGTTTCTAATTTCATCTGCCCTCCTTTTACTGCAGCTGTAATTCTTTAATTAATCTCATAATGGAATTCTTGTAAGTAATGACCTCCTCAGATTCTGTGGTTTTACACTTTTAATCTCTGATATTATATAACAGATTTATATACACACAGATATATATTAAGATCTTACATGCTGAATGTATTTTTTCTAATAATTTGGTTTCAAACTAAACTTTAGAAACAGGTTAAAAATGGAAGGCTGCTTGCTGTCACTGGGCACTTAAAAGAATTTCACTCTGCTTTTTTTAAAAACATGACCATTATTTACAGGTATTTGGTTTTTTCTTTCTGAAACCAAAAGTGCTGCAGTCAAAATGGTTTCAAATGGAGGCACATATATGATTGCTTTTGATTTAAAAGCACTTGTATAAAATTCGACTTATATAGAAGAAGACCTTAAAACTTCTTTTCTTTTCTTTTAAGAAAACAAAAAAAAGAAAATCAAAGAACAAAGCAGTACCAAAGGCCGAATATGTGCTGGTGGTTTTCATCAAGCCTAATTCAAAATGCTTGAGATGTTTCTGAAAGTTTAATCTTGGCACTAACAGCTGAGAATGTAGTGATAAAAGTCATAAGACTCCTGATACAGAATCCAATTTATTGGTCCACACCCTGGACTCAGACATCTTTGAAAATCTGTAAAGATTGCAGTAACATTTAATTTCTGCAACTACGTTGGGAATGTTTGAAAAAATAAAAAGGGAAGATGATCATTTAGATAAACTCCAGCACGTGATCTTCTGAACTGTGCTTACACAGGCACAGCAGTGGGCCTGTGAGCACAAGTCTGAACTAATCCTCCAGTACCAAAGCTGAATTTTCACTCATCACTCTGCAGTTGTTAATAATCATTTGTAATGGGAAAAAAAAAAAAAAAAAAGGACAATTGCAATTTGGTGACTTTTCAGTGATTATATAAGCTTTTTTGTTGTTGTTGTTGTTGTTGTTTTTTTTTTTTTTTAAGCTGTCGAAAAATTCTTCATGGGTTCTGCAATCTTCTTTGTTTCCTTTTTCCGCTTTTAACCTTAAAAGTGAAAAACGTTGGAGCATTTTTACTGAAAATGCTGCTGGTGTTTTTTGTAAGCCATATAGATAAGCAAACCCCAAATTTCTGTTTATAACTATGGGATGTGTTAGAAGCCTGGAGAAAAAGCTGTCACCAGCTGAAAAATAAAGCCTCCAAAGCAAAACCAGATTTGAGACTCTTGGTTAAAAGCAAGACATGGGGAAGTGGGGCAGGGAAAGAAAGACCACGAGCTGTTAGTGAAGTGTTAAAATACGACTCAGAGAACACAAAGAAAGGGGTGACAGATTGCAGAACACAGGAGCTGCTGGCCCTGAGTCCCTTGAAACCCTCCCTGTGGCATCAGTCACCCCGGTGTCTTTTCTGATGTAACAGTCTGCTTTCTTACCTGCTGCTTTGTTTTAGTCTGCACAGGAGTTTAAATTCGGTAACTTCACAGAACCTAGCACATTTTGCAAGTTGGAATCATGTCAGAAATAAGAGGGGCTAATGGGTATAAATGCAGTTTTCTTGAAGCTGCCCAGCAAATCTGGAATTCTGGGCTTCTGCCTGTGTTGGTTTCTGCCTGTTAATCCCCAAATGCTTTTAGCTGAGGACCTGCCACTCTGGAATGATTCCTATTTCTGCTCAGTTCTTTCTGTTTGCATCGTTCTCTTTTTCTATCTTGACTATTTACAATGAAAAATACTGCATTAATCAGATGCTCAGGAAATGCACTGGTTGCTTTCATTCTGGATTTTCTTCTCAGTCCAGGGCTGTGTTCCATAAACTGTTGTGTTTCTGTGGCTGTCTCTCCATAAATCTCAGGTCATTGAATGATTTGGAGGACACTTGGATAAGCAATACTCTCCAGTACATCTAATTCTCTGTAGTTTTTTCTCTCCTAACTGAGCAGTTCATGTCAGTTGTTCATCTACTCTAATACTTGTATCTTCCCAAATTTCTCTTCTTTTTGTACACCTTGAATTGTAAAAATGCCATTCAAATATATTCCAATGAATTCTGAGTCTTCCTGTCAAAATATGAAGAAAGCAATGGTGCATTGCACAAACAAATTCTGCTAGAGATCTTTCAGTCCTTATTTCCCAAATGCTGTGCTGAATGTTGGTGTTTGGAAGCCTCCTGTATTTCAACTCTTGCTTTGCTAATCTGATCCTAAGTGAATTCAAAATTGCCCTGAAACTTTTTGTCCTCTACAGTCATGAAAGCAAGACTAAGCATTTGACAAACTCTTCTGCTGATTTGGAGAATTAGGTTTGTCCTGTCACTTTTAAAAATCCCTTTTGCAGAAGTCTCTTCTGCTGAGTGATCCTCTAACAGTTCCATTTCAGACTCATGACTTGCAGGAGTGTCTGTGGGTGTAATTTCCATTTTACCATTTGTTTGGTTAATATATTTATATTCAATAGATCATTTTCCTATCACTAGTGACTGAGTATTTCCTGGAGTGAAAGGTTCCACTAATAATTATATACAGGCAGACTTCCAATAGTAAGAGGCTAAAATTATAAACACTTTATAAAAAAACTGTCTCTTTAAAAGTCAGGTCTTATTTCAGCAAGATTGCTGGTGGCTCCAATTTCATGTTCAGGCTTCTTTGGCATTTCATTGGGAGGCTAGGGTGAAACTCCTTTCTATATATATATTACTCTAAGCCCCTGCTAATAAGTTATTCCAATAGATTTTCTTTAATGGATTTTCATCTTCTTATAGTCCGAGTCTATAGTATTTTTCATTACTGTTTTCAACTGTTTAAATTACTAAATGTAGTTCTTAGAGTTCTGTGAAGAAGTGCACTCTTTATAGAGTGTGGGAGCATAAACCTTTCCTAAGCTACTGTCACAAGCCAGTTGTGTTGTACAGTAGTGCCCACAGTTGGTCATGGTTTATTCACTGTTATGCTGAAACAACCAAGTGTCAGACCAGAACATCAGCCCTGTACATTAAGATGAGGGAAAATGATGTCTGCCATCCAAATTGGATTATAAGGATGTTTGAACTTAATGCTAAAGCTCCAAGTTTCTGAATGTTACCTTCCTGGGAGCTAATGAACAGTAAATCCAGATACATTCCAGTGCTTCCTTTAGCCATCATCTGTGCCTCAGCATTGCAGCACAGACATGATAAACTGTGTCAAATGAGCTGCATTCCCAAGGAACATGGCACACCAAGTAGTGGATGACTTTATTGTAGTAGGAGTAGCAGGTCAAAAATAGCAGTTAAACAGTTGTGCTCCTCAAGAACACCCCCACCTCACCTCCAAAGAAATTAATCACAGTCCCCACTAGTGCTTATTATTGCAGTGGTGGCTATAGTGTCCTATGATTTAGAACCTGCATGTGACTAAAGCATAGTTTAACCAGGTTTTCTCACTATGAAAAAATAGGAGTAAGGAGTAAGAAGACTGAAAAATACAGTAAAGAGGCTGAAACATAGTGCTAAAAAATGCAACTCTTCTGATAGAAGAAACATTATGACCTAATCAGGTAGAAATACCAGTAACAGAAGAAATAAGTGAGATGTGAGATTTTATTTATTTTTTCTTAACTTACACTGTTACAGCACCTAAGGGCCTCAGGACTCCAAACAGGTTTAGTTTTAAAAGTATATGAAATACTGACCATGCTGCCAGGGAGCATGATTGTGTCATTTAATTCTAATATTGTGCTATATTAAATTAGGCATTCTCTGCAGATAATCTTCATACATTCAGTTACACAAACATCTTGGGATTTAAAGTGCTTGTGTTTTTCCTGAATGCAGCTTTCTGTGAGAACAGTTTTCTTGGCATCGCCCCGAGACTGGCAGCAGCGCTCAGTTGCAATCCCCACTGTGTAAATGGCATCCTGGGGCACTTTGTTCTGCCCAGTTATGTCCAAATGCCTTTCTCCAGCGTGCAGGGAAATCTCAGCAGAGAAAAGGGAATGGTTGCCATTGCAGCAGAATCCTAGCTGTGATTCCCACAGTGTGGTGGGAGCTGGCCCTGCAGAACTGCACACGGAGAGATGGAGTGGGAACAGCGCTGCTCAAGTTCACATTTTAATACTTTTTAAAATGCAGCTGAAAACTGAAATGGATTTCTCACTCTCTTTAAAGAATGATAGGACTTCTAGGAGTGAAATGGCTAAAATTCAGCATAAGGAATGGCACAGTCATAAGCCAGGTTGTTGATGTTGACATTTACATGTTCATTGCTTTAGATATGCATTGTCTGAAAGAAAGGGACTGGATTGTCAGGTGGTGTAAGTTGTTCTAAACATCTTCCTTAGGCATTTCAAAATATTTTAAGCAAGCTAGTTCAGTTTGAGGTGCCACAGCCTGAAAAATATATTTCTCCAATGGAAATTTCTAGCAAAAAAAAAAAACCAAACAAAAACGTAGCCAGGCAGCTTCTTTCTCCATCTTTCCAGCTTATCTGAATCCTGAGGACATCTTACTTTTCTGTCTGCATAGGAAGCAAGTCTGTGTCAAAAACTATTTAAATAACTGCCTGAAATCCAGATTTATGCTGACAGCCTGTGCTTCCTGCTTGGTGTGATGTGATTGGAAATTGTTATGCTTAAGTAACACAGGTTATGATAAGACAAGGACTCTAGTGACTAAAAGCACTGCTAGTAGATACCTAAAACACCTGCACATTTTAATGTGAAAGTGTGTGAGCCCTGAGGTTTCTGACTTGCCATTTTTATTAAATATTTGCAAATGTCAGCCTCATCACATCAAGGAATATTAGATAAAATTCAATGCAATAGAAAGTAATTTGTTTACAGGACATTCATTGTCATATAGGATATTAAACCCACTCTGGATTTTTCTTCTTAACAGCTGTAAAAACAGAAGCCCTAAAATCCAGAAAGGTCTTGTGCCATCGAGGCACTGGGCATGTATTGCCTTGACCATGGTAAAATAGGGTTTAACCTGCTGCTGCAGTCTCAGTTTGGGTTTCTAAGGGGTTGCTGTGTCCCTCCTCACAGAGCACTTTTCCTGAATGCTTTCCATGAGCTGAGGTTCTCCAGGTTGGGAGCACACTGAGCACCTTAAATTAGCACATGGGCCTGTTGCAGCCCAGTATTCCTGGTATGTACCAAGAGGATTTTGTTTGCTGGTTTTCAGTTGCATGCCTTGGAAGGGTAACTAAGCTCTCCTGAACCTGTACGTTCAAAAGGGGATTTCTTGGGGTTTGTTTGGCTTTCTTTGCCTCTAGCATAGCTTTTATATATAAATCTCCCAACAAACTTGCTTGATGTAAAAGCTGTATAGTACAGACACATCTTCTGAAGTGTAGGAAATAGAAAAGCAGATTTTTTTTAAGTTGAAAGGCAGTTTGTAAAATTTTAAAACATCAAAACCAAAATAAGATAGCAGAAATCACACAAGTAAAATGAGGAACCAGACTCTTGTATCAGCAAAAGAAAAATATTAGGTTAATCTGTATTAACAGATGTAACATTCTGAAAGAATACAGAGCTTTGAAAACAGCTTTCACTAGGGGGTGGGACATTTTTCTTTTATGTAGAGCTTTTGTTCATTTAGAATTGTTTACTCCAGCAAGCAACCCTGTGCTCTTTGTTTGACTGATTTTTCCCATTTGGCAGACCCTTTGCAATCACATGGATAACATTCTTCTTTCCACTGAGACATAAAAAAACTATTCTTTATTGACCTTGCTTGTTGTCCTAAATGACAAAAATATATTTATATTCTAGGTGAACTGTATGACTTCATCACTGACTTTTAATTGAAAATTCTTCAAAGCAGAAACCTCAAAGAGCTGCTTTCAATTTTTTTTTTTTTTTAACAATCCAGTGACGACTTCTTAGCAAAAAGCTCTGCCCTCAGCTACACATGCACAACTCCCACAGCTGGCACAGAGAACTGTGTGCAAGTATCTGAGTGCTGAAGCTCTGTCAAAACGTGGAAAAAAAAAAAAAAGCCATACAAAGAAGAAATACACTTTTTGGGTTGGGCAGGGGATTTTTATTTATTTATTGAACACTAGAGTATTTGCTGTGGAAGTATGGATGTTTTCTTTTTTGTTTCTGTGCCTGTTAATTTCTTTTTTTTTTTTTTTTTGGTATGGTTGCAGTGAGAAGCAAATCAGGAGTGCTGGACTAACGTACCCAAAATCCTCCAACGTTGCAATTTTAGTTTCCTCACTGAAACTGCAAAGCACAGAGCTCATGGACTTTGTGATACTGCTTTAGAAACGCTCTTAGCATTAAAGTTTTACATGTGAGGTATTGTAAATTGTAAAGGCTGGTTATGTAAGGACCCAGCATGCCAAGACAAAATTCAGTCTTAGTCTGAGTGAGCACAGTTCTGTTAAAACAGATGGAATGGTGCATATCTAGCCAAAAATGCTGAATCTGTGTTCATCCTGTGTTCCTGAATGCTCACTTAAAATCTTTTCTGACAGGAACAAAACTCTGGATGAAATTAAATGGGGTTCTACCTACATGTAGGCAAGTGTTAAATCTTCATTGATCATAAACTGGACTTCTCTGACTCCTGCAGAGCTGTGACAATTTACACAAATCCAGGCTCTGTTCAGAATGGTCTAAGTTGCAGAAACAGTGTGCCCCTGCAATTCCAGTGGAAGGCAATGAGAGCTGGGGTTGCTCTGAATTTCTGCAGGGGAGAAAAGTCAAAGGCCCTTTTGTTACCACTTAGCACATGTGCTGAGAAAGTGTAGAATTAAGATCCCAGTGTCAGCATTTTCAGCAACCTTATGCAGGCTACTTATATCAGGTCCAAGCACAGTAGAAATCAGATTGGGCCCTTGCTAAGGAACCCTTATTATTTTTTTAACTTAGCCCTGTCAGTCCTATTTATACCTTTATAATTTCACAATTGGAGAAGGTAGTAGCAGAACTACAAATAATTCCATGCAATTCAAAGGTGCAGTTGTTTTGATTGAACACCTAATAAAACGTGGGTGGTCTCTAGCACTTGGTTCCACATGGATTTCTCCCATCACTTGCACAGATCTTTGCTTCACTGTTCCACCAGTACCCACCCCTTGGATTCTTTCCTGGTTGGTGATGATGGTTCTTACACCAGATCTGGAAAACCAAACCATCTGAAGAAAAAACTCTCATCCTGCACTCTTCAAGCCCAGCTGTATTCTCCTGTCCCCTCCTTTTCACAAGCATGAGCAACTGAACCAGAACAGGAAACTGCTGAGCCAACAGGGGGGGGAAAAATATCCCTTCTGTGTTAAAGAGTTTGGCTGCTGAGCTCCTTGACTGGCTCACTGTGGGCTTGATAGGTGCTAGAGCTAAGGGTGAGCATGGGAATGTGGCCAAAGGTGGAAGAATGTGGTTTAGGAGCCCTTTCCTTCAGTTTAACTTTTCTGCAGCACTGCTCACTGCAATGGAAAAAATCTGTGTGGATGTTAAAGCCAAGTGGACGCAAACATTGTAAGTAAATAGTAAAGCCTTTATTCTCATTAAGAACAGCATTTTGAAAATAAAACATTTGCCCATGCTTTACAACCTTTGTAGTTTTGTATACTTATGTACAGTTCATCATGGTACACATTGATTGTCTTGAAAATCTTTTAAAGATGTATTTAATAAGATACCAGTAGGCAACAATCAGCGGAAAAAAGGGTACGTTATAAAACACACGTTAATACATTTAATAAATATATATTATATATCAAAAAGGAGCTTTAGCTCTCATCAATTAATAAAAAGCACCTGCTCTGTAATCCTGTAAGTTGGTAGAATAATCCAATTGTTTTATTATAAAAGCTACAATGCTCCCTTTTGTATGGCCTTTGGTTAGAGCCAAGGCATCGAGCTCAAACAAAGCCAGCCAAGATGCCTGTGTTTAGACTAAAAGCAGAAACAGCTAATTGTATAGTATTTCATGTACCTTGTTTATAGAAACAGCTGGATGTATTGAGAGTGTTCTTCTGAAAATGCTACATTTTTTTCTGGCAAGTGTCAAACACCCTCAACCCATCTGAAAGCAGGACAGGATCTGTATGACCTTGAACTCTTTTCCTGCCATTGATCAGAAGCCAGTCATTATTAATCTTGTTTTGGTAATAGATGCTTTTGTCAGATGCTTTGTGATTTCATTTTTCTGCATGGAAACACCATGAGCACATAACCATCAAGGGACAACATAGTAGCTTTTATAGTATAAAAGCTAATTATAATTAGGAGAACTGTGAAAGGCTTGTGCTTACTTACTTATTCATGTTGTTCACAGATGCTCTACATTCTAGCAAACTTTCAAAAAAGGCAAAAGTAAACACTGTAACAAAAATATAAGTCAACATAAAGGTGCCTTTCTTCAATTACAGTTTTATTTTGGGGCATTTTACATCACAGACTAGTGACTTACAAAAAAAAAAAAAAAAGTTGCTCATTACTAATTGTATAAAGTTGGAAAATAAAGACCTTCCTAAATCTATTGCCACACTTTCACCACCACACATGAAACCCAATCCTGCTAATTTTTAATTCAGTGAATAGTCCACATGACTAACCCAGTGAGACTAGCCACGTGAACAGCAGTTGGTAAAATCTGACCATCTCTTTGCATAAGCCCTGAAATTCCAAACAACTTCATCAGAAGCAGGATTGGGAACTCTATTTATCAATTCAGTCACATCTAGGAAAAGGAAGTTTCTTAAGATAAATATGTCTTGTATAGATTTTGTCAAAGGTCTGTAAAATGTGTATTTGAATTCATAAGTCTTGGTTGTAGCATGATAAACTTTTTAAAAGAAAGCTGTCCTACCATTTATGCCATGGTCATCTTATATGTTCTTATGATAAGAGTTTTATGAGGGATTTTTTTGAACTAGTTTTTAAAAGCAAAATTCTGCAGGCAAGTGATGGTAATAGTGTTTTTATTGTTCCAAATTACACGTCTTCTGGGTGGCTGTCATTATCTTAAATATTATCTTATTTGATCAAAGCTCTGCTCATAACAAGCAAAATGTATTTCTAAGTCACTGGATAGCATGCAATATTCACCCCTACCCTACTTGGTTACTAAGGCCATCTAGTTACATACAAAATGAAATAAAGGATCCCTAAAACAAGCACATGCTTCCTTTGCCTCGAGAAGGGGAGGGCAGGGGGGAGCTGACATACTCCTTCACTCATGCATGACAGAGAAACATTGCTTCTGGAGGAGAAGGGCTTTGAAATAAAACCCCATAAGATGATCATGGCAAGAATGGCAATATATATTTTTCCATATATATATATACATATATCTGTGTGCAACACTTAGGGACTGGTCTTGCAGCCTCTGTACTTGTAGGTAGACCTACTGGTGTCGATGGGGCTACTGGTGGGAGCACAAGTCTGCAGGACTAGGTTCCTAATTCAGTAGAAACGGAGGTACGTGAGGAATCAGGAAGACTCTTGAAAAATAAAAAGCCTTTCTTTCTTTCTTCTGCAGTATACAGCAAGTAACTTCTCTCTGTGAAGCTACTAAGCTATTCAGTTATTTGTACATTTTATTTTTTTTTTTAGTTTGAAAATATATATTTTTATTACAGCATATGCAAAGTTTAATTGTTATATGTTTCCTATGCCTTCAAGTAAAAACAATTAGCTTTTAGTATTGAGGAAAGCTAAGATTAACATTGGCCAAACAGTGAGGATACAGTGATGTTTTCAATGTCCGATATGTATTAAATGTTAAAGAAAGGAATGATTGCTTGAACAGAATGAAAAACCATGGCACAACAAATGGGCAATGGGAACCGTTTAAATAACCCGGAGAAAACGAAGATGAAAAGCTTTGAAAAGTCTGCCTTATATATCAACTCAAGAAAATGGATGGGGAGGGGAGGAGTAGGGAAGAAACCACCTTAAATAAACGAAAACAACAACAAACCACCTCCAGCACAGAGATTCTACTCTCTAGGCACTAAAATGCACAACCACATTTAAATGCACGAACAACTGCAGTCGAGGGGACCGGACTGCTCGTACGACCAGGGGGGTCTGACCCTCTCTGCTGCCCCGTGTCCCTCCCAAGGGTCAGCGCTGCCCAGCTGCCCCCGGCTCCTGCCTGACCCCAGCCCAGCCGGCTCAGGAGCGCCTTCCTTCCCTCCAGCAGCACCGACTGCTGCTGCCAAGGCCAGCCACGTCCTCTCCAGCCGAGCCCTTGCACAAACACCCCCCTCCGAGGGCGCTTTGCTCACACCTCGGGGCTGCGCATCGGGGAATCGGAGAGAGAGCTGCCCGTGCCGGACCTGCGCTTCTCCTCTCTGCCCCGAGGAGCTCCAGAACGCACATGAAACACGCCCAGACCTTTCATCCCTCCAGAACTGCACCTCCTAGGCCAGCCTGTGAAGAGCAGAGTGTCAGCCTACAGAGCGACGGGGCCCGAGTTGCCACAGAGTGACGATGTCTGACTACACACGATGCTGCGTGACTGGACAGCACAGCTAGGGAAGGAGCAAACGGGGGGCTTCTCATGGCGTTGGAAATGACAGGAAAAGGAGCAAAATGGAAAGAAATCCTGCGTGTTTTCACACTGTAGTGGCAATCTCTTGTGGCAACATGAATTAAGTTTAGGTGAGAGGAGGGTATTTTGCAAGCAACTGGCAACCACCAAAACCAGGCTTGCCTGGCACACAATTTACAGACAAGAGAATATCTTACATTTCAGAATACAATATCCCCTCTGCCAATTTAAGGTGTGCCTGCTTCTGTTTCAAATTAGATTCAGCTTCAGTTTTGCAATTTCGTTTCTGCAATTCTCCATTCAGTGGTGTTCACATTTAGGCAAAATCCTCTGTAGGATTTAGAAAGATCCTGGATGTTTTGTTGCTTTGTTCTGGTACTGTTATGGATTCCTTCCCTCAAAGACACACTGCCAGGGAACAACATCTGCAACAGGGATTCTTATTCTCTACAGCCTACAGCCTTTCACCAGAGGTGTCGTCCAGTGTAACTTGGCGGAGCAGTTGGTATCTGGAAATAAGGATAATAAACCCATAACTGAGAGATCTAGACTGTTCAAAAATCAGTGTTATCACACTACGTGTACATGACAGCTTTCCAGATGGTAGTTCTAGAGCAAAGTGACACAAAGAAACTCATCTTCCACATATACAGTGCATTTATCTCTCTGTAAAACCATGACTATATACACACATGAGCTTTGTGTCCAACTCAGGATAAAGCAAAACAAACAAAAAACCAAATCCTCAAGCTTCTCATCCTTTAACTGCCTTCTCCCTGAACTGCACATTCTGGTATCAGAAAACAGGCAGAGGTGAATTAAAACATCAGAAGGATGCAATCCATTACTGGCAGCAAAGACAAGCCTTTTCATTTTACTCAAGTTGACATGTTTCACACAGTCTTACCCACGCAGGAGAATTCTTGTATCTAGTCCCTTTTGTTCACTAAAATCAGCCAAAACTTTACTTACTAATAAACAAAACCAGACCTGCAATCAGTTCATGTTATTTGGTTTTAAATGTAGAGATTGAGTTATGGAATCAGCTCATGATTCAAAAGAAAGAAAACCCAACTCACATGAGTACAAACTGGCTCATGAGTAGATTTTTAAGAAGCATGTAGATATGCATGAAAAATGTGGGGATGAAAATTCTTTTTTCAACAGTATGCCTGCTATATGAAATGTCTTAAGTGAAAATTAGACATAATGTGAAAAACATTTGTAAAGTCCGTTTGGCATCACTAAACCAATTTTACAACAACCAGGCTGCAAAAATACAGGTTTGTCAAAGAATGACATGCCAAACCATTGTGTTATAAGGAAGAAAAATTGATGCTAATAACATTAAAATATTCTATAGTCCTCTTTTATGAATCCTTTTTAAAATATGTACAAATTACAAAGAATTACATGTATTTTACAAGAAAATGGAATATATGTGAGAGACCACCATTATCTGCAGCAATTATTTAAAGTAATGCACTGCCTGAAAACATCTGTGTGACTCACACCATCTTGAAAAAAATCAGGTTAGAAATGGTGTCACTTAATAGTTATGTTAAATACCTTAACACAAATTTAATTTGAAAGGGCCACTGAATATGTTGTCTCACAAAAAAAAAACAAACAACTTGGTTCACTGAAGCTGCACTGCACAATGTGAACAGCCAAGTAAACAAATGCAAAATACTTGTTAATTACATCTTTTCTAGAGGGAAGGGAAGCATTACATGCATACTTGCTGCCTTAAATTTTCATTCCTAGCTTTCCCCCTGCTGTGAATAAGCTAAAGCAGGTTTTCCAATTAGCAACGGTTGTAATATATATCAGTACATCTCAAAGATCTCTGAAACCATCACATTTTGATACTTACAGTCCCACCATTTAGCACAACTGCCATCTCAGTTGGCTGATAAACATTGCTTCTAAAAGGAGCACTGGGCCGGCTCCCCAAACTGCCGTTCCGGAATCCTGCCGTTCTGAGCGCTGCGTTGGGAAAAGAGAGATCACTCTTAGAACACAATGAAAGCTGTGCAATCACACAGGATCTTCCCTCCAGTTCACTTACTGGGAGCCTTGCCACTGATTTGACTTCCACGTTGCTTTGGAACAGCTGTTTCTCTTACACGTTGGGAACGGATCGCAGAAGAATCAGATTTACATTAAATGAACTGTTTGTTAGGGAGGGGGGGAAAGGAACCAAATTTCTGAAGTTTGCTTCATCTCATTTGAGTGGGAGCTCCATGTCTTTAGTCCCCAAACCTGTGGTGTATCTTGGGCAATGTGTTCTGCAAAGTGTTGGTCTGGATACTGTGGGGTTAAGTAAAATGTGTTATATTTTGCTTTCTATCAAACTGGGTGGACAGGGATCCAAAGCCTTGCTCAAGCCAGTGAGCAATGCTCACAACCCCCTGAGCATTACTTCAGCATGACTAGCATATAAGGATTTTCCAGATGTTTCAGATTATATTTACTCTGAGAAACTAGAAAGATGGAGTAAATATTGCTTTCGAATAGCTTAAACATGGCAAATCACCGAAGCCAAAGAGAAGACACTGACTGTCCTTTTGGATGTTCATGCCAGGAATAAATCAGTCTCCCCATTAATTTCAGCAGAAGTTTGGGTTCAAGATGTAAATTCTGAATGAGACACGCACAGTGAGGGATATGCCGCTCTCTCTAAAGCAGTCTGGGGATTGGCACACACAAACTCCCTCTTTAATTTTGAGGGTAAATAATGACTTCACTGAACTCAGACGTGGCCAGGGAACAGAGCTCATTTATCCACACGGCGTGCGTGGTCACAGCGGGCAGTACTCATCTGTCAGCTGCTAAACAGAAACATGCCCACTTCAGGCACCTGGGGCAAGAACTTCTCTTAGATTTAATTCAAATTACACTTCTCCAGTCTCTGCCTGAAATCGTGAATGAGCTGAAGTTTATGAGAATTTCAGCACAGACTTTAATGAAGTCAGGATTTATCTCCAGTGTAGTTGCTCTGTGTAGAAGAAGATTTAAATGGATCCTACTGCTACTCCTCTCTTTGGGAGTTGTGCACCAAGATGAAGAACAATATTGATTTAGCATGGAAATTTAGAAATTCCACCCTGCAAATGCTCTGCTGTTAACTTCAGATACATATGGACCCTCACTTGCTCTCTATCTGAAAATCACATGTTTTTGCTGAACACTGTGAGAAAAAATTATGAAAATGGCTAAACTGGAACTAAGTATTTTTTATTAGATATTTAACCACCTCAAGGTCAGTAACTTTTTTTTTTTTTCTATTTGACTACTTCTCGTGTAATAAACACACATGATTGCACTGGTATTTGCTAGTACACACAGACACAAAAATTCCTTATCATGCACGCCATTATTAAAATATTTATACAGAATATTTACACAAAATATACACAGTCATTTCAAAGCTATCTTAAAGGGCCAGAAAATTCAATTTCATATTGCTAAATTTTCTTTCCCCATCTTTTCCTATAGCAAACATCTACACTTTTTTTTTGACATGAGAATCTGTGACAAAGCTTGTAGACTCATTTTGGGTTTTTTTCTCACACCAGTTTTACCATTTCCCCCTGTAATTACTATTAAATAAATCCACATGCATATGTATAGGTAAAAACCACAATACTGAGGATATTTGAGCAAATGTGTCAAAGCCTCTTTTTAACACGTTTTAAATTTTGTTCATTTTGCTTTTAAACAAAGCTGTGATGGTGACTGGTAGTACTAAAAGTTATTAAATGAAATTTAATGATACCAGAGCTGCTTGGACTTGGCTTTCCTGACAGCTGTGGCATTCTACATTTCACATCCAGATTTCTCTTCTTTAAGGCAAACTCCCTGCCTACAGAGGTTGCCTTGCTAGTGTGCACTGCACTTCCAGAGAGCACTGAGAACTCAGCCAACTGCTCTTTGTCCGGGCTTTCTAAATACTTCAGTATAATTTTAGAAGGCACCCTATGAAAATAACTCTTCTAAAGAGATATTTCAAATTACCATATAAATATTAAAATCCCAGATTAGTACGCTGCTTAAATGATGTTTAAGTTACTGACTTTAAAATAGGTTTGCTTTATTAATGCTTAATGTTGTTCCTGGAATAGGGCAGCTCTTGTTGCAGTGCATAACTTGAAGGTACATTTTCACTGAGAAAGAAGGAATCAGGGAGGACACATGCTTGTTTGAACCTGAATGCTGTTCAGATTCTTAAAATGCTGCTTAAAGTCTTAAAAAAGAGCAAATTGATGAAATTATTTTATACAAGTATTAGTGGAAATAACAAGAATTAATGAAAAATATGTTTGTCCAGGCACGTGTTCTATTTAAAGCTATTTACTGAAAAAGTAATACACTCGGGGACTGTTTCCTGCTTCCCATGTCTTCCAAACTTTACAACTTGTAGGTCTGCCATTCTTAAACATCATTCTTAAGTATGAAGTAATTGAAGAAAGTACCCTTCCAATAATTTCTAAACTCTTGATGATGAATTCTCAAATTGAGTCTGATTAAATGGATGAAAGAAGAGAACATTCTCAACATACCTGCAGAGCCAATTGCTAACAGACTGCAGGTGCCTTGCCACTGACAACCATCAGCACAGGGGTCTGACTCAGTGACTTCATAAAAAATTATTATTGCCTGTATTTACTTTAAGTCTCTACCATGCTGCTAAGTTTTGTCTCCAAACCCTGCTGTCCCAAGCCAGTCCTTAAAGAACTGCTGTAAAGGAATATTTGACCTGTTTTGATGTATTAAAAATTCCTATATGCCACGGGAATAGGAATGACAGGAAGTTATTACAGTATACATTAATATGGGCATCAGATAAGGAAATCTATTTTGTATTGTACTATAATTCAGATAGATTAAAGCAGAACATAAATTGCACTATAATAGACAGTATAATGATTTTATAGCTATCATTCATCTATCCATTTCACAAAAAAACTTAATTACTGAATGATTAGACCAAAAAGGACCTTCCAGTTCTTTTTTTAAAATGCATCCATGAATGGGAATGATAACAGAGTGTAAGATCCAATTTTGTTCTTAGATCTGCCTTAGCCAGAAATAGCTTCACTGAAGCCACTGCAGTTACTTTACTATGAAATTAATTTAATGGGGGATGGAGCACAGTAAAAAACAAAACAAAACAAAACAAAAAAACCACCACAAAAAACCCCAGTGTTTTTAACAGTCCATGGTGCAACTGCCTCTTGCTTTGGAACATTAGTAATAACAACCATTCTTTTATTCATGTGATTATCTTTTTTGTTTTGTTTTGTTTTTGTTTTTTTTGTTTTACCACTGCCCTTATGGTATCTACTCACAGAACAAACTTCCCTACCAGAAGGAGATCTTTAAAGTTCCTGCTAAATAACTTAAGAGAAGAAAATGCCTTCCTGACCCAACACTGAGCCAAACAAAAGTGCTATTTTCCTCCGTGTCTGGTCAGTACCCAGGGAAACAAACATCAAACCCAGAGGAAATCAAGGACACAGAAGGATGAATAGGAAGGTGAAGTGCCTGGACCACGTGCCCTGAGCCACCTTTCAGGGGCTGCCAGAGCAATGTGGCAACTGCTGCCCGAGACAGCAGGCCAGCACTCTTCCCAATTAGAGTGAATAAATCATCACTTGTAACAAAATCCTTTATCCAGGTGTGGGGCAGCACCACACCACAGCCCCCTAAGAACACCACGGGGCTCCTGCTTCCCACTGCTGCTCCCAGAGGCATCCCTGGGGTTTCTGACATGCCTTCAGCAAGGGTTTGGATCTCTGAAGCACCCGGTTGTTGCTGGTCCTTTCAGCAATCACTCAAAAATTGCAAATTTTATTGATGTGCCATCACATATTGTTCTACAACAAGGAGGGCAAATTACCTCGAAACCTCCATGAAACCTCAGACATTCAAGCCTTCAGAACAAAGGCTCTTTGAACTGTCCATAAGCCACTTGGAATTTTTTCCCCCACAGGGACATAAAGTGGCACTAAATCCATTTTAATGGCAATATAATTAGTAATGATTATTTTGTTGCTCAAGTGGCTTTTGTAACATAGACCACTTCATTTTTTTCTGAGGTTTTGGGAAAATATTTTTGTATTAAATGTTGATAACTGCTAATTACAAAAAATGTCATTTAAATAATTTAAAATAAAGGGGTTTTTTTCCACAATGAATTTTTAAAATTCTTTTAGTGTTGGCTTTGCATTTGAAATTGTTCCGTTTTCCAAAGAAAAATCAACATGCAGAAGAATCATTTTAACCTAACATATGTATCATCTGCATTTTTGTCAGACAATAAAACGTCTCCCTCACTAGAGGATATCTCAGTAAAAACTGTAAAAGGGAACAAGGTGTAGCGTGAAAATTACTGTATTTATCATGACCTTCATTTTCAACACCTGAAAAATACCTCATACAGACAGTTTCCTTGACACTGCAAAAAAATATAGTCCTTTCTAACCAGTCCTTACCTGCATTATGTTCATCCATTGAAAAGGCTTTATTTTCCATGTAGCTCCGAGGAAGCTGTATATCCTCCTCAAAAGCCGTTTCACGCATCCTTGGCTGGGAAGTATCAAAATAATTGGGTGTGTTTTCTTGCTGTGATGGAAGGATGGTACAGTGCACCTCTGGGATGGCATGAAAAATAACAAACACCCAACCACTGGACACCAGTGCAATAGCCAGAGTGGGATCACTCCACTGGTCTCTTCTCTGGAGCTCAGCGTTACCGAAGAGGTACATAGTCATCCAGGCCACCCAAATCAGAACGGAAAAAAAAAGGGTTATAATGAGGCAGACTCCGTTCTTCTTCCATTTCTTAAACTTCCCACAGAGAGTGAAAAAGGAGAATCCCATGGTGAACACCATCAGGAACATCACGTAAATGGAAGCCATGGCAAAATCCATCGGTTCGTAGCTGCAGGCCAGCTTGTTGTCTCTGACGATGGTCAGGATCAGCCACTCGGTTGCGATGATGACCTGCACCAGCATCAGGCAGAGGGCCACCCCAGCCAGGTGCCAGCCAGACGGGCTCTTCCCGTGGCGAACCAGCCTGCGAAGTCTCCAGGCTTGAGCAAGCAAGCACGAGAAGCACAAGGCAAAGATAACTCCCCACAGGAACCTTCGGGTGGAGCACACCATCTCATCTTCCCGGATGATGAAAGCGAACGTCAGCCCAAACAGTCCCAGAGTCCCAAAGAGAAAGAGGAAGTGCATCCCCAGGGGGCTCTTCTTCTCTTTGTCCTTGATGAAGGGCAGCCTCACCAGCAAAATCAGCATCAGCAGCAACGTGGTCAGCACCCCTGCCCCCGCCACCGCCTCCAGAACGATCCCCCAGATGGCATCCAGGTCACACAGGTAAACGTACTGAGGGAGGAGATCCAGTCCGCACCCTCGAGGAGTACTGGAGTTTTCTGAAGAGCCATAGCTGATCACAAAGAGGAGGAAGAAACCAATGGCTGGGTAGGTTTTCATTTTTCTGCCTGAGACGACAAAATATTTGTTTAGCTAGAGCTGAGTTGGGAGGATTTCACAGCCACTGATGCCCAGCTTGTTTCAGCAGCCCGTGTTTACAGTTTTTGCACTGGATTTGCAGCTGGCACAGCCTCCCCCCCAGCCCCCTTCACTGCCCTCCCAAAAGCTGCTTTTGCCTGTTGTACTCAGAATGCAAAATGACTCATTGCTCTGTTTGCACAGATTGAAAACATCATTTCCAAACTCTGACCCTGCAAATGGCCTAAAACACAGCCAGAAAAAATTATGTACCCTTCTGCAAAGATTACATTATGTGCAATACTTAGACACTTACTACCTGTTTAAATGTAATACCCTGTTCAAGTCAAGGTGTTTAAAGCCTGGTGAAGTTGCACTGGGCCTGATGCAGGTGTAAGCTGTATCACAATTAGACTGTCCCACAGCCTTGCTGCTTTTACTGGAACAAAGGCAGAGTCAAAACCACTTTTTAAATTATTACTTTTTAAAGGATAAAGCAATCCAAGGAAAATAAACATTGTACGTTCTTAAAAAAAAAGAGAAAAATATTGTTTTGCATGCTCGGTCAATAGGCAGTTATCATATTCACTTCTTTCATCCTCTTCCAAAGCCCAGATATTAGATTGCATTTGGAAATGGGAATGGCAGTCTAGAAAAATCCCATATTCTGTGACAATGGTGCACACATGCAGTGTCATCAATCAACCAATCAAAAATGAATGCCTCATTGTGCTTCTTAGCCAGTCCAAAGCCATTCAAAGGAAACAAATAACAAAAACCAGAGCATCACTTTCTTGGATCCAGAGAATGGACAATGGTAAACTCTCCAGCAACACAACACATCCCACCTGACCATCAGGACCAAAAGCCCAGACAAATTCCAACTCAGTTTTAGGGAGAACATGGGTTAGGTGCTCTGAAAACACACATTATGGCATTTGTTTTTATTCAGCAAAGCAGAGCAAAGGAGACTGTTAAAAATGTAACCTTTAACTCCCAGTCTGCCTCAGCCACAGCCGCCCTGTAAGGGCAGTCTGGAGCAAACACTGTGTGGAGCAGATATGAAACCTGACTCTGTTAACCTTCACCAGCAGTTAGTGCTGCAGGTTCCAGCAGGATTTTCCTCATTGATGAGAGGAACGTTTCAGACTCCCACTTGTACTGTGTGACCAGGAGGAAGAAAAGCACCACATAAGCAGGCAGTAATGTTAGTCAATGTGAGTCACACAGCTCATGGGACATGTTCAAAATGAAAAGAAGAGAAACTATCAGGAACTCTTTTGAAAGCCATACAACAGCCCTAAATGGTTACCTGTCCAGAGAGATTTTGTAGATTAGGACTGCTTTTAATGAAAACTTTGAAAACTTTAATGAGAGTTGAAAATTATTTGAGGTGGCAGTGCAATGTTGCATTGAGCACAACCAGCCATAACCAAAACAAAATACAGAGAGATTTTGTCTGAAACTGTACTGTGTCTCTTAGAGCTGAGAACTATGGATTTTCTCATGCATTACAATCCTGTGCTTTACAGACCCGTGATGACCAAAGTTAAAACCTGAGGATCTGCACCTTCAAACCCATGTTTCACTGTGTAATGACCAATGGCCATTTTCAGCCTCTATCAGGAGGCAGACAGTGAAGCTTATGATGTTTCCTTTTAGGGGCACCAAGACAGCAAACAAGCCAATATAAATCTGTAATGACTCTATGGTCTTCACTCACACAGGATACAAAACATCCTATTACAAACTTTCATCTCAGAAGTGGAAGCTGTGACAAATAATGTGATCTGGGCTTGGACAAACAGGAAATGGGTAATGGGAGGTCTCTGCCAGCCCACAGAAATTAATCTTTGCACCACTGGAAGGGCTGCAGTGTTCTAACGATGCAATGACCTGCTAAGGACAAATGATTTGTTTCCTCTACCTATCTGTAATTTACTTTATGGTGGATTGGTGGACTACAGTTGTTTATATCTGATTTGTGTAACAGGTTCTTCAATGACTCTGTTGCAACAGCCACGTTAAAAACACTGACTTTACAGACAGAAAACTAATCATCAGTGAAATATAGTCATTTCTGTATTGAATATACGCTCAATAAATCTCCTTGCCCTTTGAGTACATAATTAACTAGAAGAAAACATTCCGAAGATAGTTCTCCAATTCCTTTTATGCACAGTCAATCCCTACTGCAACTAGTGAATTTCCTCTTTGGAGTGTTTGAAACATCCTAAAAAGTGTGAAATGCTCAGTGCCTGCTGACACAAAGGGGGGAAATCCACTGGGATCCACTAAGGCAATGCTCCAAACCAGTGGTACCATTTCAAAAAGTAGGAGGTCATGTGGAAAATGATTCAAAATTCATTCTAAATGTCACCCAAACTAGAAACAATAAACAGCCCTGAAGTGAGGGCCATGTTAATTTTCCACTATCCCATCACTTACAAATTATGATAAGCATGGACTAAATTGCTTTCAATACCAGCTTTGTTTATTAGCTACTCTCCAAAGACCTGGGGGGTAATGAATTAAGTGCGAGTATCCCCAGTTCTAAGATATTTTCCAGTTTTCTGGTTACTTTATTCATGTCATGTAACCCTCATGTGATTGAGCTATTCTAGGACAGTCTGTTTCCATGGAGATTGTGCTGCATGGGTAAGCAGTCATATTGTCAGGCCATCATTTGTTTCCTCTTCCTATTTGGAAGTGTTTGGGAGGGGGAAGGGAGGGTTAATGAATTTGAGTATTTCCCCCTCCACGAAGAAGTGGTTAGTTTTGGAAAGGAGGAATTCAGCTGTGACAAAATATATTCAGAATTTAATACATGTGTTCTGAAATATAGAGGTGTTCAACTCAAGAGGAGTCTTCCCAAGTTACTTCCTACTTTTGGGAAAGCTGGTGGGACATAATCTGTGGTCCTCTTAGGGAGGTCTTAGACAGCCACAGTACTGACCAAGGAATCTCTAGGACTGCTAACAGTTATTCCTGGTGTGAAATAATTTCCTACCCAATGCCAGTGAGTCTCACTAAACACTAGATCCTGCCCAGACCAAAGCTGGCAAGCAGGGCTTGAAGTCTCCAAAGGAGGAAACTTTTCCTCCTAACTGCTATCAACAAAGCAGTTTGTTTCTAACCTGTTTATTATCCATTTTTGCCTGGCTGGGTAAAAACAGGCAATATTAATAATCTACCCCCTGAGACATTATCAGCCAAAAAAAAAAGTTGTCTTTCTAGTGCTGATCCTCAGCACTGAACACAGACAGTTGTAAGAACACAGGAAGACACTGCATTACAACACACAAGTTTGGCAAGTGAATACCACAACTTAAGCTAAAACCACAAATTCAATCTTTTTAAGGGGAAATCGATTTCTTTTCCCCAGAAAAGTTGGGGGTTTTTTTAAGAAAATACATCATAATGGGGATTTTATTAAAATAGCATCTTCCTCAAGCCTGTGCAGTAGGTAGGATGGCAGAGTTCTGTGCCTCTTGAGATTTCATAGTAAAATTTTCCTGCACATTCTTCCTGGTTGTTATTTAAATCAGCAACTGTAGAGGAAGAGTATTTTTACCTCTTTATGTCTAGATTAGCTCCGACTGAAGTTATGCAACCTCCCAGTAGTAACAATAGCGCTCTATTCGGCTGGCACTTCACTTCTGCTGCCAGACAGCTACAGGAACACAGGAATGCCACAGAGGCATTCCAGCACAGACACAGCCAGTGGCACCGATGCAGCCCCCTCACACTCCTGCACTGTTCACAGGGAAGGAAAAGCAACTTGAGAATTTTTTTTCCCCCCTCAGATTCCTCTCCAAAATTCTATTTCGGTAAAGCCATTAAGGCAATATACCTGAAACCAGAGCAATCAGGAACATTTATAATCAATATTCTAATCAATAAGCCTTACATGTTTTAGGCAAAAGCAGCAAACAATTAGCAGGACAGCTTCAAATCCAGCACTCAGTTTTTGGCTCAAAATCTGCTCTCAATGACAGCTTTAATAACTCTGCTGTTTTCTACAGAGCGAGGTCCCCTTCATTACATTATCTGGCATAGAGTCACTGCAGAAATTGCAGGCACAGAGCTGCCCCAGCGGGTACAAACTACAATTACAAGCAACTAAGCAGAACCAGAAAATCTCACAGTTGTCATCAAAAAGTTGTCATGGTTAAAAATCAATCAGGCTTTCTGTAGCTAAAGTCTTCTGACCAAAGCTTGCACAGGGATCAAAAAAGACACGGTGCTGTATTCACAGCTACAGAATATATACACAGAATAAATCTGTATTGTGCAAAGATTTAGGGTTAGGCTGTTCAAGGTTAGATGCATTATCTGCTCCTGTACCTGGAGTTCAGCTGTTAGTCAGCTGACACAGGGAGATGCATTTAATGGCAGAGAAGAAAAACAATCTAGTAAATAGTAGCACAAATAGTAACCTGCTCTTCCACACAGGCAGAAGACTGGTTCACTGTGCAATTTCCAAAAGAAAACCACCCCCACCAAGAAGTGTTGTGGAGAGATGCGAGTGAGTGAGGAATTAATCACAACACAGGATCTCTGCCAGCTGCTTTTGATCAGAACTGAAGAATGAGCTCCAGGACTGATAACAGAGCAGCAACAGCCAAGCTGAGATCAGACTACTCAAGAGATGTGTGTATTTCCAGAATAATAATTAATAGTGCAATTGTGCTTTGTAGGCAAAAATACAGCAGTGATTTTGACAGCCCCTGCATTAGATACACATCATGCTCTGTTACAGCCTCGTGGTTACAGAAGGCAAGACCTCACTCCAAAAAGGACACGTAGAGAAATACTTTCATTTGGAAATACTTTGTGATGCTGAATGCCCTATGAAATTATCTTTTTAATTTCCTAGGAGCTCAATTCCCTTTGGTCAGAATCTGTGTATCACGTGTGCCAAGGTACTTCTGACCATGGTGTTGAATTCACAACCGATAGGAAACAATTACAATTTTTACAAATACAGTTTTTAGCAGTTTTTGTTTTCTTTGCCGATTCTCAGACTGTTTCTATTCATGTCATAGCCTTCTAGCAGATGGGTTCTGTCACCTGATTTCTCCTGATGTAGCGAGACAACATCTCAACCCCGATATTCCCTGCTGGTAAGCAGCAAGGGTGTCCCCGTTAAACAAACAGCACTAGCGCTGATCACCAAGCTGGCTGTTTGGGTTCAGCACGCAGGAAATCCTGTTAGCCTTGGGATAAACATTAGGGCAGGTGTAAACAAAGGGTTCACAGAAGTGCTAAATCCACTCTCCGCGCGGCTTTGCGGAGAGGTATCACAGAGACAGGGCTTTTATTGACCAGAGAGAGAACTGCTGCGCGCCGGAGCCCCGCCAGCCCCGGGACCGGCCCGCGGGGCCAGGGGCCAACAAAAGGCTCTTCCCCCTCGGCCTCTTCCCTGTCACTGCCCTTGAGCTCCCGCTGGGGAACGCCACGAGGTGCCGGGCTTGGCTGCAACCACCCCGCGAAGGAGCGCGGTGCGGGGCCAAGCGGCCCCTCCGTGCGGCCGGTGCGCGGCTGCCTCCGCTCCGGGCTCGCCTTAATCCGCCTGCAACCTCCTCCTCCTCCTCCTGGACGGTACCTATCCCGCTTCAGCCTCCGCTCTTTTGTCCCTTCGCTCATTTCTCTCTTTGGTTTCTTTTTTCCCCGTCTCTTCCTCCCCCGCCTGTCCCCGCTCTTCTTCCCCATCCTCTCCGAACTCCACTGCCCTCCTCGCCAGCTTTCCGCCCCGCTCCCCGCAGCGCAGCCCCCTGCTCCGAGCCCCCCCGCCCCGTCCTGCCCTATATCCCATCTAATCCCCCCTAGGATTCCTATATCCAGCCTGTTGTCCGCTTGGCGGCCACCGAGCTAATTCTGCGGCCAGCGCAGGGCACAGAGCCGGGCCAGCGGCTCCGCTGCGTCCCCCTGGACCGCAGCCCTACCCCGGGCGTACCCTCGGAGCCGGCCCGGGCCCGCTCTTCCCCCCGGCGGCTCACCCGCTGTCTGCTGCGGCCGAGGGCGGCGGGGCAGCTCTGTCCGCC
>VWYO01022118.1:128520-139681 GCA_013400275.1 Rhadina sibilatrix
GGGGTTTGCACCCCTGCACCCCTGGGGTTTGCACCCCTGCATCCCTGGAGTTTGCACCCCTGCACCCCTGGGGTTTGCACCCCTGCACCCCTGGGGTTTGCACCCCTGCACCCCTGGGCTTGGCTTCCACTTAAACCACTAAGGACAGTCCAGGCAGGCACGGCTGACATGGCATCAGCAGCTGGCAGTGCCCAGAATGTGTCCTTCCTGAACACCTGCCCTTCTTGCCAGGTTTCCGTATCCAGAGCCTTCCAAAGGGAAATATCTGCCCTGAAACTTGTGTTCTTCAGCACAGCAGAACTGTAACCTTTAAAGAGACTCTTCCTAACGTGCATGGGCTTATTTACCTGTCATTTAGGATGCCTTGGGGGGTAACCTGAACTTCTCAGCATGGCTGACATGGAGTAAATTGGATGATGGGGTTGGACTGTAATTGCCTGTGTTTAGGAAGGGCAGCAGGCAGAGAAAAGCTGAGGCAGAGGAACAATTTCACATTTCTGCTCATTTCTTTCTTAATTTCTCTGTCTTGCTGCTTTCAGGTTTCAGGCACTGGTTTTATTTGAGTCACATATAAACAAGATACCCTGCCCTTGCATCAGTTGGCAGCAATGCTCCATTCAAAGTTAAGCAGGATAATTTTACAGAAATTGAGGTGATGAGAGGTGAAGTTGCTGTAAACTGCCCAAGGTCACCCAGCAGTCTGGCAGAAAAGTGGAAAATACTGATTCAACAGATCAGTCTGTACCCCTGCTCCATCTTGGGAGCCTGAGCCAAGCACCCAAATACTACAGCACCAAGCAAAGAGCTTTTTGTGTATAAATAAACACACAGAGCTCTCTGTGCCGTGGTGGGTACAGAGAGGTAGACCAGGGGGAAGGATGAATCACAAGGATTCATGTGCTGTCGGCCTTGGCCGGCTCACAAGGGAGCAATGTACTGAGCCCTTCAGCAAATGCAAATCTTGGGCATTGTTCCCTTCTTCCTGTGTCTCTAGCACAGCCCTGGTTCCCTGAAGGAAACAGCCTCCCTCATTTGCCTTGTACTGATAGAACACTAAGATAATGCCCCTCTCAACCATTACTAGTGGATCAGTACTGAATAGGGCTGATTTCTCTCCTGTTGAAGCAGTTTTTAGTGTTAGCTACCATGAAAATGTGTAGGACAGGACTCCAAATCACCCCGGAAATTATAGGACTTGGTAGAGCAGCTGGACTAAATCACAGCTCCCGTTGCATTACTTTCCACCGAGTTAGCTTTGAAAAATATGCTCTTGAAAGAGGCTTTTATTTGGGGGAAAAGTATTTCTGTCAGTCAGCCACCAACTCATCAGCACCTTCAGCATTTCCTCACCGTGAGGTAGAAGGGTGGAGTGGGTGCTGTCACCCAGGCAGACTGTGTGAATTCCCTGATTTCAGGTGGTGCTCTCTACTCCTACATCAGCTCCTGGGACCCTGCAGTGCCTGTAGCCAGCGACTGCTTGCATGTGCTCAGTGCTTAGAGGAGACTGGGGAAGGGGTGAGGTGTGCAAGGCCAGTGTAGAGGCAAAATTTAGAGACCTCCACTTACGCCATGCAATTCTGCAAAAGCTGATGGCCTAAAGGAAAGCAAGCTCAATTCTTCTGTTCACCTCTGCCATAGTGAAAACACGTACAGCATCTATTTGTCTTTATTTTAGGCTGAGTGTACAGCATAGTCAACTTTAAAAACCCCACTGCTCTTTTCAGTAATTTTACTCCTCCTATTTCCTAGAACACGCATTTGGTCATTGAACAGATTTTCAGCTGCCTGCCCCCACCCCCATATTTGGTTTACTGCTTGTGGCAATAGGTAAACAAAGAGTCTGTGTGGTGCTGCATGTTCCCAGTGTTTCTGTCCTGCAGCTGTGCTCCCAGCAGGGTTTGACAGGAGGGAGCAAGGCTGTTACAGACACCACTCCCCGGCCATGAATGCCAAACCCATACCCCCACAGACTGTCATCCTTATTTCAGCCGGTTTTCCTGCGTCCCAACCTGAGATAAACCAATTCCCATCCTCTGTTCTCTTCTTACCCTTCAGAAAGCCTGGCAGGTGTTGTGTTTATTGCAGGAGCAGGCACAAAAGCAGTCGAGTGGTGTTTTCACTGCCGCCTTTCCTTTGTGCCGCAGAACCTTTTCACCGGGCACTCCGCTTTTACAGCTCCTGTCAGCATCAAACTGTGCTTGTGCCAGTGCAATTTAAGCGGAGTATTTCATTAAGAGATCAGCAGTAGGCACATGGAAACGACGGCGATCGTTAAGTCTGCATTACTCTGTTTGCATTCGTGTGGAGGCCCCAGGCACAGACAGGGGGTGCCAGCCCCGTGTAAATCACTCCAGATTGCCCTGGGACAGACTCTGTGCCTTAATCACGGCCTGGCCAGCCTCTGGTGTCCTGCTCCTAGATGTTGAGATGCCACAATAATAAAGGGGACAGAAGAGAGTAAGGAGATGCCAGGTGAATTTGCCCCTGGCAATGGTGGGTGTGCTTGATTCGCACCATTTCTGAGCTAAAAAGTCAGCTAAATTAGATGCCACCATTAGGATGATATGTCCTTAATTACCTTTTCACTCCAGAGTGCATGAGACACACTGTCCTTCAATAACTTCTTTGCTACTCCTGGACCCAGATTACACCAGTTCCCATCTTGTTTTTTCCTTTTTTTTTTTAGCAATTATAGTATGCTCAACTTGTCCTCCTGCATTTCTCCAGTTTTTTTCCTGAGCCCCCAGCAGAGGTACTTCTCATCACACAAACCCCTGCAGTGTGATGAGTTTGCCTAATACTTGCCCTGCTTTTCCTCAGGGCAGGATACAAATCCTGGTGCTCCCGTTGGTTGGCAGCATCAAGGGGACAGAGGGATTTGTGTGAGCACTGTGAGATGGTTTCTCTGTTACTGCAGAGGGGTTCACACGGTGCTCCTGGCACTGCCCAGGGCAAAGTCTGCTCTCCACAGTGTTCTGTGAAATGGGTCTGAGTCACCAAATGGGGTTAGTGAAGAGAAGGGGAGAAGGGGAAATGAAAGGAGAATCTTGAAGTCACTATAAAGAAAGGGATGGGTGTCAGGAAGGAGATGGATGCATGGAGGATAGAGAAAGAAAGAATTATTGAAACATTATGGAGAAACATAATCTGGAAAAATGTCTATCCATGCCTCAAAAGAAAGGTGCTCTCAGGACAGAAAGTGTGGTCAAATGGCTGTAGTGTTGGATGTCACATCCACATTCAAATCCAAATTATACCTGTTTTTTCAGCTTGCATTAAACAAGCCAAGGTAAGGACACACTTTTACAGCACTTCACCTACCAATAATTCCTTTTCTGTTTGGTAATAAATACAACCTGTCCTGTGGCTCTTCCCATCACTTGCTTGGACATGCAGGGAGGGCAGTGAGTCTCCTCCACTCCAGTCACAGCTCTGAGCACCAGGACAAGGGAGCAGCCACGCAAGTGAGATTTACAGTGCAGTTAATATGGTATTTGTTTGTTTTCTCAACACATTCCTTTGTCACACTAGTAATGCATAAATGCTCTCTTTAAACTGTAGAGAAACATGGACAACTTTTATGATTTAATGCAGCTGGTAGAAGTCAGTTAAAACACAATTTGAATCAAGATGGTCTGTGACACCAGGCACGTGATTAAAATCCTTATGACTGGGAATTTGCACACCTTCAAGTCTTCATTTCACAAGGAAAAACACAAGACATTTGTATTTAAGTCAGCATATCTCCAGTATATTGAGTTATTGCTGTAGCCTCTCTGAGGCTCTGACTAGATAAATCTCAAACTGGCCAAACCATTTAGATTTAAATTTTTTATACTTGACCTTTGCACAGACAAAGTCTCAGTTGTATTAAAATGAATTTGATCAAGCAAATGATTTGTGGCTTTCTGCTCTGAGCATGAGAAAACTCCCTTAAAACTGAATGTGTTGGGGAGACAGTGACCCTGGCCAAGAGCAGCAACTTCTGCTGTAGAACCTGGAGCTTCCTTCTGGTGTGTAGCTGTGAATGGTGCTGGGTGCAGTGAGGTTTCTTAGGGTGACAGCTGCAGGGAATTGTTACAGTCACCTACAATGCTCACAGAGATTCTCTACTGTTCACTCCTACACACTAAAGATATCAGCCAGTGTAACTGTGCCACCCTTGAATGCACTTCTGCCTCAAATGGGCTTCATTTATAAGTGCCTTTATTCACATCTGCTGGTTTCACACCTACGCTGAAGTGTAAAGGGTTTTTTCTGAATGCTGCTGAGAATGGTGCTGGTATCTCTTGAATGCAGTGTCATCAATGCCCTTACCTGAAAATGTCTCAGGGAAGTGGGAAATCACACCTGGAATTTTTTCTGCCCTTCCTCTTTAGTTGCATGTTTGGTGAAAAATATTGCCCCCTGTTGTGGAGTGTCTGTGTATCTAAAACAACAACAACAAAAATGTTGGTATCCTCGCAGATGATTGAACAATCCCCTCTTGGTGATGTGCTCAGGGTTTCTGTTGCTGAGACTGTCACCTGCTGGCCACGGAGAAGCTCGCCAGGATCTCAGGAACAGCCTCAGAAACTGATGGGTTAAATACTCGGGTTTGCCTTTAGAAATTAGACATTGAGATGTTCCTGCTTTATCTAACTCTAAACAGGATGGTTATTCTGGAAATGGAGGTAGGTCAGGAAAGCTTCCTCATTTATAAAACATCTAAATTTCATGGAGTCTTAATGCAAAGGAAACCAGGTTCTCATCACAGTGAGTATGTGGGGGAAAATGCTGGTTCCAGTAAATTTAACTAAACTCAACTATGACAAACTAAACCATAACTCCTAAGCAAGGGAAAGGGAAAAAAAAAAACAAAAAAGAAACTAAACCATAACTCGTAAGCAAGGGAAAGGGAAAAAAATAAAAAAGAAACAAAAGACTGGTTATCCTGCTCTTGCAGATTTTTGTCACATCTGACCATGGATACAACAGGACCTTAAGAAAGGGTCAGATCCTTGTATTGACCAGCAGAGCCCAACAGGAATCAAAGGAACTTTACTGAAGATCTACACTACAGCTTTGACAGGAAAGGAAAGGAATTGCTCTGAAAAGCTCTTTCAGCCCTGCCCCTGTCCTGCCCTTCCATCTGTTGTCACTGAGAGCTCATTTTCTGCCAGTCTTTGGGCCACAATCTCAGCTGTTTTAAATCTGAGCAAGTCAGAATTCACAGCTGAAATAAGGGTTTGCAGGGTGGTTTATTCTCCTAATTTCAAGAAGTGCTTCCCTGCTCCCCCCAGACCTGAGAGCAGGTTCACTGCAGCCTGAAATGCATTGTTCAGTTGTGATTTTTCTGTTTCAGACACAGAAATGTGTTCTGAGCTGTACCACAGGTGCTGAACTGCACCTGTTATTGCAGTGCAGCACCAGTCTCTAGAGTTCTTCCCAAAAATCTGTGGTGTTTTTCTCTTACATAACTGAGCTGTGTTACCAGCATCCTGCAGGATTGCTGATAGGAAGGGAAAGCTGGTGCCATAGAGGTTGTTTCATTACAATTATCCTCAGCTCACTTGGTGTCACACAAGGGTATTGCTGCCTGGAAGCATGTCTAAAGTAACCCTTAAGTTGTGCTGCATGTCATACTGAAACTTTAAAGAGGAGATTTTTTTTTATGAATGTTTTTCCATAAGCCTCTTAGCTCACATCTGTAAAAAATAGATTTCATGCACTTTAAAGATACTTTTTGACTGTCTGGAGTCAATCCCTAGAAGTGAATTTATGCAAAGTGGCCGTATTTTTATTTCTCATTATAAACTAGAATTGTTTGGTGCAGGGTTTTTGGTTGGTTGGGAGGGTTTTTTGGGTTTATAATCTCCCTTTATTTCCCTCACTCTGTTCTTGTGCTTGGACACTTACAAGCTTTATTGTTGTTAGAGAACGCTGGGTGCCTGGATGTCTGTCTTATGAAAGCAAGTGGCTGCTTAAAAAGAAAGCCAGAGAGATTAGAGACTGTGTGAAATTCCACTAAATTCAGTGAAAAGCATAGCTTCAAAGAATTTAGGATCAGATTTCAAATGCATATCATGAGAGACTTTTGAAACTGGTGGATTAATACAGGATGCTGAGCCTCAGTCTCCACCCCTGTACAGGACAGATAATGCCATTTGCCTCCCCCAGAGTTACCTCCCTGCTCCCTTCTCGTGCACTGTTGTAAAGAGCAAAGCACTTCAAGGCCACTCTGTGTCAGGAGAACTCCAAGAGCTCTGGCTCACAACCAGGTAGCCCCTGGGGCCAGTTCTCAAGCACCAACAGAAACCACAGCCTCTCCATCTTCATTGAGAATAAACAAGGCTTTGCCTGGAATGCTTTTTTCAAATTTGTGAATGCTAAACTAGAAAAAAAAAAAATCCCCGTGGCTTCCCTCTCTGCTTCCCTCCCACGCTCCTCAGCGAGTGATTTCCTGGGAGCTGGTGGATCTCTGCTCAGGCAGAGGATGGCTGGGGAGCACTGCTGCTCTAAGTCCTGAGCAGGCTTGGGAGCGTGGCCTCTCCAGGGCTGTCACAGCCTCTGCAGTCCCATCCATCACTTTGTTTATCACATTTATCCCTTTAAAACTTCTCTTTTGCTGGTAGAGAGAAAAAAGCCTGCTCTTTTACTTTGCACCGAGACCTAGTGTGAGTTAATATTCTTTTTGAGGGGAAATAAAGGGCAGTGGAGATGCTAGCCTAAAGAATGTGGCCCGTGGATTTTATCCCTGCCTTGCACATGCATATTGATGGTCCTTGCTGTGTGTTTTATTGAGGCTGAGTCATAAGCAAATCTTAGTGCTTTGGAAGGAAGGAAATGGAGTTTGGGCAAAAACATTACACCTCAAGAGTGGATCCAGCAAAGGGACTGCTCAAGCTGTGAGAACACAGTGACATACCTCAGCAAAAGGGAGAATTAAAGGTCAAAAAGAAACTCCTTGTGCTGCATTACAGTTTTCATCCCCTGAAGCTTGTCTGGACTCGGTGATGTTCCTGGTGACAGGGCCATCACAGTGAGATGAGCCAACCCTGCTCGTGTGGGGCTGCTCAGAAACAGCCCCAGGGTGCACAGGGCCTGTGAACTGTCCTGTATTCCAGTGTCAGGGTGATGAACCTGTGCCCCTGGCTTGGGGCTGACACAGTTGCTGTTTGTGGGGCTTGGTCAAGGCACAGCACTTTTAACTGAGGTTGTTGAGGAAGGAGAGTGAAGCTGTGGTGTTTTGGGTGCAGGATGTTTCCTTGGCAGCTGCCTTTGGCTGGGGAGGAGAGGGGCAGCCACAGCAGCTGGGCTGGGCAGCTTGGGAGCCGGTTTTGCTGTTTTCTGGGGAGCCTCAGCCACGAGCTGCAGAGTGCAGCACAGCATCCAGCCTGTCTCACAGAGACCAGGACACTGCAGAGGCCTGGGCAGGAAGCTGCCAGGCTTGGGGCTCCCCAGGGATCCTCTTGGACAGGCACAGTTGGCTGCAGCTCAGACGCCACTGACTCGCAGCCAAGCCTTGAAATAGGGTAGGCAGAGGGCAGCATGTTCTGCCTCCAGTAGTTTGACTTTGAATTTGTTTAGAAAGTTAAGTGTCCTTTTTTTTTTTTTTTTTTCTTTTTTTTTCCCCTTCAGGTGATGACGCCTGGCTGTTTGAGGTCATTTTCCTTTTGATCTTCTTCATGGAGCACCCCATGAGGGAGGGATTTAGGTGTACCTAATTCAAAGGTCTGCACCTTTCAGCCCCTCTCTTTGGTGCAGGATGGCTCTGCTGGCACACTTTGAGAGGCAATGAAAGGCCAGAGACTCTCATTTGTCAGGATGCTTTTATAGGAGCCACTGCCCTGCTGACAAGAGGCAGCCCAAGCCTGCTCCCTCCTGCCTCCTGGGCAGGACTTTGGGCTCTTCCTCTGCCTCCCCTGGAGCTGTGGAAGGGCAGGTTGTCCTCACTGCAGCCAGCTGGAAGGCTGGAGAGTCTGAGGGGCCTGCAATGAGACAGCAGCTTTTGAAGGGGCCCTCAGTGCCACCAGACACAGCCAGAGCAGTGGGGCTGTGGATTAAATTATCATTAGCAAAACTACCTAGCAAACACAGCTGCAGAAATGTGGCCCTTTTCCTCCCCCTCCCTTTGGCCAGCTGATGTTCCTCCTACATGGTACAGAGGGATTTTAGTTTGTTCAGGTTCAGGGTGCAAATCTGGCTGGTACTGAAAGGGGCTTTGGAGGACATTTGATGTTTCTGAAGGTCACGTTCCTCCAGGCTCCTTCTGGTTTCTGCTCTTTCTTGGGGTTGATATTGCAGTAGGGAAAAATAAAAGAATTAAAGGTCCATTCTATCTTCAGTATCAAAAATGAAGGAACTGAACAGACAGAAAATGATAAACTTCATTTTAAAAATATTAATGGTTGAATTTCATGAACTCTTAGCCTTAAGGAATGTTATCCAAACAGGTGCTGCCCAGGCAGAAAGTCAGTGTTTTAATGGGATGTGTGCACACAGACTGTCCCTGCAGCATCCCTGGAAGGGCAGCATTTGGCTGTGCACCCCAGCCCTGTGCTCCCAGCTGGCAGGCAGCACCAGGGACCGTGCTCTGGGGCAGGAGCTGGGCTGCCACAGCCAGAGACAGGAGCCTGAAAGTGCATTCCAGGTCTCTGATCTTGCAAACACAGGTGCAAGCAGCACTGTGTTTGTTAGCAAGTCCCTCAGGTGTCATGGCACTGCAGGTATTCTCCAGCTCTGACCTGAGGAGAGGTCCCACTGCTGGGGGTGTGTGGGCTCCAGCTTCCTGCAAACACAGCCACGAACCCACATAATATTTATACTTCCCTAATCTGTCAGGCTGATTTGTACACCCATGCGGAAAATAAAACCCCAGCTGGGTTGAATCGTGGTTTTGTTTATATTTGGGAGAGAATTCACTTGCCTGTTGTTTGCCATTGCACCCTCAGAAGATGGAGGCCTCTGACCAGCAGGATGAAGCGTGGCTTTGTTTTACTATTTACAGTGGCTGGAAAGCACGATGGTGAAGAGTGAAAAAACATGCAAATAACTTGTTTATCCCCGGAGATGGATGCTTTGTGCTGTCACAAGCTGTGCTGTTGACTTGATCCAGCTTTACTTTCCTGGAACAGGGGGAGCTGACAAAGCTTGCTGAGGAGGACTCCTAAGCCAGAGAGCTTTTGGTTTCACAGCAGCTCCGTGAAGCATTGGAATGTTTTGATCTATGGTATTGATTACATGAAAGGGAAAGGAAAGGAAGGTGGGAAAGAAAGAGGGTAAAATAAAATTTCCAAGTGTGGATTCAAAACCCCACAGCAAAAGTTAAGGCAAGGGTTGAGTAGACATTGGGGATGTCTGGGGTAAATAGGGAGGCTGAGCACAAAAGATGGATTGGTTATTAAAACATTATTTGTTATTCAATCTGAAGAGACTTTTCTATACTGAACCAGACTTAAGAAATTGGGGTGAATTTCACATTTTTACCCAAACTGCTGCTAAGCACTGCACTGAAACCATCAGGCTGCCTCCCACCTAGAGCATCCTTCTGTGCTGGTCCCCGGGTCTGCAGGGTTACCCCTGGCATCTGTCACGAGCAGCCCAGTGTCACCCCAGCAAAAATAGGAGCATATTTATGTCAATGCTTGTGTCCTTGCTGTGCAGAGCATGATGGACTCTGTGTTGGACCCCAGCTGCCAGATCCCAGGGCCTGACTTTGACACCTGGGAATGTGGATGGCTGGCTCAGAGATAAACTTGTGTTTGGTCAGCAAGGCCCTTGTGCCTCAGGAGGAAATGGGTGATCAACCCACTTAGGTGTTGTTTGAAACTAAATATGTTCTCTCACATGAGCAATTCCATCCAATTTTTTTTTTTTTTTCTGTAAATCTGGCAAGGTGTTTGCTCTGTGTTATAGTCCTACCTACCACTGCAGCTCAGGACATGCAGCCTTCATGCATTTATTCCTGTGACAATCCTGAGCATTTGGGAGCAGAGATGTGGAGGATCTGTGGGAAGCCAGGGGGCTTTCAGGAGAAAAACAGGCTTTAGTTTGTGTAGTGTTTGTGTGCACTGCATTGTGCTTCCCTATCCCTGCCCAACATTTGCTTTGCTTTAACTGAGACTGAGTGTGATTGATTGATATCTTTGGGGAAATGCAAACGAAAACCATATTGGGTGTTCTCTCCCAAGACTAACAGCACAATAAAATGCTTAGCTGAGCTCTTAGGCTGCTGATCCTTCAGAATGCAGTTCTCCTATTACAGAGAGCTTACCTTTTAAAGTAAAACAAACCCCAGCCAGTTTAGCAAAAGCCCATCCACCCTTCTTAACAGGAGGAAGGTGCTGAACCCAGTGGATGCATCACCTGTTCTCCAGATTCCCGAGCACATTCCCACATTTCCCCATCACTGCTGCTGGTGTGGCTCAGTGTCTTGGTTTGGAAAGACAGGTATGTCCAAGGAAAGCTGGAGTTTTCTTTGGAATGGAGAGAGTAAACTCTTCAACCTCTCTAAATTATAATTTTGCAATCAAGGACTTTCAGGCAAAGATTTGGGAATAGGAATAACAGTTCTTTACTAGGAATATTAACAAATGTAATAGTAAAACAAACAAACAAACAAACAACAATCCTAGAAACCCTGACAGAGTCAGAGCTACAACCTGACCCCCTGTTGGTCAGGGTGTTGGAAGCAGTTCTGAAGTAAATCCTGGAGTGATAGATGTGGTTCTGTTGGAGTAGAGATGTTCTTGTAGAAAAGGGTCCAGCGATGGTGAGAAGGGTTTAGTCTTCTTCCAGGAATTCGGTAGAGCTACATATTTTGTGTTTTTACCTTTCAGTTTTTATCCAGGTAGCAATGGTTGGCTCCCTCCAGTGGGTGGAACATCTCACAATGGGGATGATAGAATATGTTGTGCTCTTAAGTGAGCCTTCATGGCCCATTAGCAGAAAATATCCCCTTGGAGGGAGGACTGGCGGTGAAAGAAATAAGAAACACTGCCCCACCTGGTTTTAACAACTGGGCCATTATCAGAAGGTATCCACCCCTCTCCCCCAGAGTTACAAGAGATAAAGAAGAACATCTCTGTAGCTGCTTTTAACAGATGAAAGAGAATAGACATTTTTGGTTCCACAACCCAAGACACTCGGACACGGCGAGTGCGGCTGAGCAGCAGCAGCA
>VWYO01022118.1:140574-151943 GCA_013400275.1 Rhadina sibilatrix
GTAAAAATAGCAAAATTAAGCATCTCAGTGCAAAAGAGTGCATCTGCTGCCCCCAGATTCCTTGCTTTCCTGCCTCTTTCTAAATGCTGAGTATCCCCAGTAGCCCAGGCAGTGTGACCTGCAGCACACAGCAGCCTCACTGCTGGGAACCTCAGAGAGGGAGTCCTGCTCAGGGGCTGACAGTGAGCTGATGTCCAGGTCTGGACAAAGCCCAGCTCGACCCAAATCCAAGCAGGAGAAAGCCACTGCTGTTTCTGTGCCAGCTGAATTGCTGGGCTGGAAAAGTCATTCATGTAAGTAAATGATTAGTGACTGGTTGGCCTCGATGTGGGGACTCCATCACCATCAATACCCTAACACAATCTGTGGTCCTTCCAAAAAGACCATCGTTAGATGGACTGATGTCAGCACAGCCTCCCAAGTCCAGGCTTTGATATCATCTCATAAATCAGGAAGATTTTCAGGCCAGACAACACTTTAGAAGTCTATGTGGGCATTGAAGAGCTGCTGCAATGGGCCTTGTAAAAATGAAATGCTGACTGTAAAAAGGAACAAACAGCTGTTTGCCTTCAGCATTCTGGAAGTTGCATGTGTCCCAAATAATTTTAACAGATGTGATCAGGTCCCATCTCCTTTTAGCACGGGGTTAACAGCTTTGCAGTTACTGATGGCAGGGCTGAGAAGAGCCACCTGCTGTGACACATGGGACCTGGTAGCAGAGCAAGGAGATGAACAGAAAAAGAAACTACAAAGTCTTGCTGTCAGAGAGAAATGAGGCTGCAGTGCCTGGTCAGGTGGAGCGAGTGCCTCTTTGCTCTTTGCTTTGCAAACAAATCATGCCCGTGGTTATCCAGACCCTGATCTGGCTTTCCCTGAAGTGGGTGCCAAGGTGCCCCCTGAGCTCACCACTGCACAACAGGCTCCAGCTTGTTCCATCTGTAAGTGACACCCTGCCCCTGCAAATGATCTGTGTGAGCAGTCAGTGTGATCCCCTGTGCCAGTGGTAAAGCTGATCTCATGGGGAGTTGTGCCAATGCTTTTAGACAGTAAACTTTTGGGCAGAAGTTATGCAAATGTTCAGATTAATTTAGATATGCAAGTAGCCCAGGAAAATCAATGGAATCACTTAGATGATTAAAATATCTTTGTCCAAAGTGTTTTTAGCCTCTGTACAGGTCCCTGCTCTGTATGAATGGCTTGCACACAGAGCTGTTCACTTGGAAAGATTAAAAAAGAACATTTTCATTAAGAAAACTGGCTCTGTTTGAATGCAGAGAAGGTGACTCTACTGAGCAAGTTATTCTTTTCCCAGTGGCATGTGTTGTGCCCAGGTCTTTATGTTCCAGTGTACAGACACTGTCTGTGAGAGACATGAAAAACTGTTATGCCAAGCTCTGTGAGTCCCTGATGTTTGCCAGTGTGGTTTCTTTATTTTTAGAAGTTCCTGGATAAGGGCTGAATCCATCCATGTGCAAAAGATCACAATTGACAGAGAGGGGAGGCATGCATGTGTTTCCAGACATGTGCCTGGGGTGGCTGTGGTTATGTAAGGGCTCTTTTGACATGGCCAATTACATAAAATGGAAATACAGGGAGAGGAAGGCAGTGCATGAATGCAGAGGAGGAATCTGGCTGTAGCAGTGGAGCCTGTGCTGGGAATGAAGCAGGAGCAGGGTAACCAGGTTGGTACATTTGGGCCTGCCCAGGGAGCCCCAGGGGCTGCTGAGTTGGAGCAAGTGAAGCAGGAATCCTCCTGCTGCAGCCCCTGTGCTGGATGGCCCTGGGCAGCCATGTGGCAACGCCTCTGCAGGCGCTGGGCACTGCCAGGCCACGCAGCAGCACACTCCATCAGCTGCCAGTGGCACAAACCCAGCTCTTCCTGTCACATTTTAAACTGAGAGGTGTTTGGCGAGCTGCAGCACACAGGGCAGGGGCAGTTGTGCCATGGCAGCAGTAGGAGGGGGCAGTGCTCGTGCTGGTTTAATGAGGCGTGTGGGCACAGCCCCCAGAGGACACGGCAGGAGTGCCCAGTGGAGAAAATGCTCCAGCTGTGGGAGCTCAGCCCCCAGGGCAGGGTTCACTGCTCTGAAATCCCTGGAGCTGGCGCAGGGCGTTGAGAAAGGCTTTTCTCAGTGAAAATGAAGTTCTAGATTTGTTTGGGCAGGCAGTAGGTGATCAGCCCAAATCCAAACGTGGGCTCTGCTCAGGGTACAAGGACCACTGCAGCGTGCTCACCTTTGCCAGAGGTAACACTCTGGCTCTGGCATCACAGCTGCTTCACCGGTGCAAGGGCACTGTGCCTGCTGCTGGGAAGGGAGGGAGAATGGAGGTTTGTGCCACTTGGCCTGCCTGCCCTACTGAATTTCAGACAAGAAATCAGGGATCTCCCACCAGAAAGCCATAACGCATATATACTTCTTTGTTTCAACCTGTGTCAGCCTTTCCAAGTCTAAAGATCAGCACTGTGTCCAGCCAAAGGGTCACAACGGGCTAAATTTTGTCCCTAGAGCAAATCTATCATCCCCTGCTGAGCAATTTCCAAGGAGCCATTGTGCTGTGCAGCTTGTGGCACGGGCTCAGGGTGTAGTGACCTCTCCCTGACATCTCTTCTTCACGAGGCTCCTGCGTTTCACATTTCATTGCTGAGGGCCACGTCTGTGTCCTCCTCTTGATGCAGTCACCAGGTCCAGCAGCAGGGAGGAGCACCCGGTGTGGGGTGGATGTCAGGGTGTTAAGGGGTTGTCTTCTGAGGGGGGAGGCGCAGGTTTAGCAGCTTCTGGTTGATGACCACAGAGGGGAACCAGGGCACTGGGGCTTCTATGGGGCGTGTGAGCAGGGCACGGTGCCTGTGCCAGCACCCAGCAGCCTGGCCGGCTCCCGTGCCTTCCCAACAGATGGTGCTGCGGTGCCACCGAGAGCTACAGGCGTGCGAGGAGCGGAGCTTTCGGGATATTCCCTGCTCCCCGCGCCCCGCCGTCTCCCTGTTGAACTGCAGCGGGTTTTGTTTTCCCCGCAGCAACCTGCACAGGCTTCACCTGGCTTGAGGGATTATCAGAAGCCTCTGGCTGGCAGGATCCATCCTGCCCTTGCAGCAGTGGCCGTGGCTCTGCTCTTGGTGAGGCTGCAGTTCCACTCTGCCTCCTGGTCTGGGGGATTTTGGCCTCTGGCTGCACAGCCACTGTGTTGGAGTCCAGGGTATTCCTCTGGAAACCCTGGACAGTCAGAGACCTGTACAGGGGGGTTTNTAAACAAGAAGAACAGCCTTGAAAAAGAACATCTAAAGGCTCCTCGTCTTTTCTGCGGGCGGCTCAGGGCTTCCCAAAGGCAAAGGGTGAAAACCACCAAAATCTCGGGGGAACAGAGAGACCCCCCGAGACCACTGGACCCCAGCAGGGAGGACAGTGGGTGCCACCTGTGTCACCTGGCCTCAGTGGCACGGGGCACAAAGTCTCTCCAGAGTGAAACTAAACTGCTGCATCCTGGGGAGTGCACATGATGTTGTGTTTAACACAGCTTGGCTGTGCCTGCAGCCAGTAAGGCTGGCTCTGGTCTAGGAAAGGTGCATGGACCTTCCTGTCCTTGCTCCCTTCAGCCTCCCCTGCAGTGTAGGTGCTCCCTTGCCCTGGCTTGGAGAGAGGGAGATTCCTTTTTCCCTGCACACTGGAGTCATTGGAGCTGCTTTTGGTACAGCTTCTCTCAGGAGTGCCTGCAGCCTGAGGATCCCTCAGGAAGGTGGAGAGGGCAGTGGCTGTCTGGGGAGGGCTCCAGATGTGCTGTGTGTGATTTGGGTGAAGCCTGTGCCTAGCAGGGTTAGGAGCTGATGGCCACGAGGAGCTGGGGCGATCTAGGCCCTTACATCCACTCATCTCTGGAACTCTTGGTCCTTTCAGAGGTGGGATTGACAGGTCTGTTCCTTCCTCTCTGTCCCCAGACAGGTGTTGGGAGCACCCTGGTGCCTGGTGTGATGTGAGTTACGGTGGCATTGGCACTGGAGAGGCAGAGCCAGCAGCAGTGGCAGGGTGTTAAGGGGGTGGTGCTCCCTGGGAGCAGCAGCACAGGGATGTTTTCTGCCTTGCTCAGGCTGATGTTTGTGCAGACCTGCACAAACACTCCAACCTGCTCACACGCCTTCCTCGTGCTCCCTGCCTGCCAGCTTCTCCTGGCCCCATGTCCCTGCAGTCTGCCTGCACTTGATGATGAATTTACTGCTGTTGAACAATAATAGTGCTTAAAGAAGGCAATAGGGAAAACACATCCAAAGAGCTGAACATTCAAATTCACTTCACAGGAGTTCATTAGGTCCCTGCCCAGCCCCTTGCAGGCTCCCATCACCAGGAGGCATTGCTGAGGTGGGGTGAACCATGAGCAGCCTCTCAAAGCATCGATCAAGTCCAACTATTAAGAGACTCAAAAAGCAGCTTGGGCACTGATCTGTG
The DNA here is from genome assembly GCA_013400275.1 of Rhadina sibilatrix. Classification (NCBI taxonomy): domain Eukaryota; kingdom Metazoa; phylum Chordata; class Aves; order Passeriformes; family Phylloscopidae; genus Rhadina; species Rhadina sibilatrix. Next base: position 145,011 of record VWYO01022118.1, read on the forward strand.
AGCTGGCAGCACTGTGCTGCCCAGCCAGGACTTTGATCTAAATGAGCACCCCATCTTTCAGACCCAACTTCATTCTCTTGCCATAACCTGAAATTGCCCTTTTGTATCTCGAGGCCATGAAATTAAGTGATTTCTTTTCAGGTCATGTGCACCCCTGAAAAGCACAGACTGGGCTGATGTTCCAGAAACCCAGGGGAACCCTTGAATAAATGCACAATCAAGTGACTAGTTCCCCTAATTAATGCTGACAGTAAAATCTGATCCCCACCTCCGTGCAGAGGAAATTATGCTGATATAAATTCACCCTAATTTAGTTGAAATTACCTTGGGTGTATGCATGGCTGTGCTTTGGAATAGTAACAAAATTTTTGGCTGTATTGTCACATGAATATTTTCCCAGTGGATACAGTCTTGTTGATTTAGGAAAATAAAAATATTTTCAATATTGTATCCCTTTAAACAAATTTCTGTTAATCTTGATTTCTTGGGCTGAGGTACTGTCCTGGAGGGAGAGCCCTGGTAGTGTTGATGGGTTTATCGTACTCATGTGTGGCAGGTGAAAAACTCAGCAAGTCTTCTTTCTTCTTCTGCCTTCAGCCTGTGAGCTCCAGCTTGTAGCACAAAGAGATGACAGGAAAATATTTGCTGAGTGGGGTTTTGAGCAGCCTTGTGTCTAAACCAGCCTTTGTCACATGCCACTGCTTTGAGGAGAAGCAGGCTGCCCCAGGTGAACGTGCTTCTTCCATCCTGCCCTTACAGCAGCAGCAGTGGGCCATGGCTCTGGTCTTGGTGGGGCTGAGGTTCCATTCTGCCTCCCAGTTTTGGGGATTTGGGAACTGGGTGGGTCTCTGAACAGGGTCTTGCTTGTGCAAAGCACTAAGGCTTTTGGGGCTTGCTTGCCTGCCTGGTGCTCTGTGCAGCTTTGCTGTTGGGATCTTGGCTCATGCACCCAGGAATGGTGCTGGAGCAGTCCTGGAGCAGCTGCATCACTGTTCGTGTGTCTGCTGCTGCAGCCACCTGAGCCAGTGACTGTCACATGTGAACCTCCGTGGATGGGCCCTCTGGAGATTCTCATCTCTGCTGGAGTCACACAAACTCCTCTCCTTTTGGCCCTGCAAAGCACATCTGCAATGTCCCTGGCATTCCAGCCAGGCAGCCCCACCTGGAGATGATAAATCCCCAGTTCAGAGAGGCCTGACAATTAAATCACCCTCTGCAGGTATTCTGGGCCCATAAAGTGGGATTTTACCCTGCTGCTGGTGTGCAATATGATTTCTGGCTACTCCCGGTCTGCAATGCCCCTGGAGGCTGGAACAGTGGCCAGCCCTGCTGGGAGCGTGGTGGGGTCTGTCAGGAGGAAGCCTGGCTGTGGCAGTGACAGGTGACAGTGACCAGACAGGGTCTCCCTCTTCCCTGGAAGAAGCCCGGTGAAGGCAGGGGATGGGAGGTCGGGTCAGCCCCACAGCTGCCCTCTCCAGAGCGTGTCCCCGAGGTCCTGCATCCCAAAGCTCAGGGGTTTTGCTCCCGATGGCTCCTTCCCTTGTCCCCTTTTCCCTTTACCAGTGGGTGATGCCCCCGAGCTCACGGCGGCTGTCTGCAGGACATTGGGCTGTCTGCAGGGCATCCGGGCTGTCTGCAGGACATCCAGGCTCTCTGCAGGACATCCAGACTCTCTGCAGGACATCCAGGCTGTCTGCAGGGCATGCGGGCTGTCTGCAGGACATGCAGGCTGTCTGCAGGACATCCAGACTGTCTGCAGGACATGCAGGCTGTCTGCAGGACATCCGGGCTGTCTGCAGGGCATCCGCCAGGCTGTCTGCAGGACATCGGGCTGTCTGCAGGACATGCAGGCTGTCTGCAGGACATGCAGGCTGTCTGCAGGACATGCAGGCTGTCTGCAGGACATCGGGCTGTCTGCAGGACATGCAGGCTGTCTGCAGGGCATGCAGGCTGTCTGCAGGACATGCAGGCTGTCTGCAGGGCATCCAGGCTGTCTGCAGGGCATCCAGGCTGCCGCTGTTTGCCCGAGGGGATGCGGGTGAGGCGTCCCTGGGCAGGGCGAGCGGGGCTGCCCCGTGCCGGGCTGGTGGCACTAGGTGGCACCATTGAATTAGGAGCGAGCATTGGACCTGCAGGACTCGGGGAGAGCTGTCTTCACCTGGGGTATCCTCCGCCACAGCTTTAGCCTTTTCCTAGTGCTGAGGGTACGTGCATCCCTCCCGCTCAGAACAGCTGAACTCCGGAGCTGCCTTTGAGGCTTTTGGAACTCCTCCGGAACTCCTCCCGTGTTCGTGGCCGGGCGATGCGGGCACAGCTCCCGGCAGGGCAGGAGGAGCTGTGAGTCCAGAGAAGCAGGAGGAGCCGCTGCTGCTCCTTCATCCCTGGCGGGCTGGGGTTAATTGGCCCTCCCGGCAGCAACTTGTGGCGGTGGGGAGGAGAGGATTTTCCTTTTCCACCTTTTCATTTGTCCTCTCTCCATTTCTGGCCTTTTATCCTGTTCTTGTCCCCTCATTACGGGGTGTTTGCCAAAAGCTCGTGCTCTGCTCAAAGCCAGCCTGTGGTGACAGAACTTGCTGTGGGCCCTGCTGACAGGGGCATGAGTAAGAACTGCAGCAAGAGCTGCTCAAAAGATTTCTTTTTCCCCACAAGATTTTTTTATCGGAATATAATATTAATCAAAGCCTTCGGTGGAAGAGGTGGATCTGGTTTTTGAATTTGGAAAGCAACACTTTCTGGGGGTATTATGGTTGTAAATATTTCATGTCCCACTTCTGCAATACCATCCAAGTGTAAAGTCAAGGGAGAATAGTGCTGGGGTAGGAAGGGATAATAGTGCTGGGGTAGGAAGGGATAATAGACCACTTGCAGAAAAAATGAGACTAATTATCATACCTAAATAAAATAAGTTGCTATAACTGTATAATGACTGATCAAAATTTGCTATGATCTTATAAGAAACATACGTAAAATATCCTTTTGTTGCAGGAGAAATGACAGCTGCCCAGTTGTCCCCACCTCCACTCCCTGATGATCAGGAGCAAACCCAGCGAGTGGGGCTGTGCTGGCCTGCTGCTGGAATGGTGTGCCTCGTGCTGGTGCAGGGGCTGGGGTGGGTTGTGGCTCCTCTGGGAATGGCACACAGCCTGTGGTGGCTCCTGGGATGGGCAGCAGCAGCTGTGGAGCAGCACCTGGAGCTCTGTGCATTTCATGGACATCCTTCTTTTGGAGCAGGACCAGCCCAGAGCTGCCCAGAGAGGACCTTGGGCAGACTCAGAGAATGCAGTGTGAAATTCCTATAGTTACTGCCAAGGTATTACTTAAAGCTTAGGTGGTTATTATATTTATTCTATAAATACATTATCCTATTATCCACTGTAATACTGTAACTATATATTAATAATACATCCTTATATGCTTAGGTAAGTTTTTCTACCTTTGGTTCAAGCTTGTCCCTCTATGGAAAATCACTTTGAGCTCTTTCTTCACAATCTGCCTGCTGTGTCTGCTCCTGCACTGACCCCAGCCCTGCCTGACTCCCATCCTGCTTCCTCTCCCTGGGAAGGGCAATAGCTGAAACACAGTGCAAGAAACTCATTTCCCCTTAAAATATAAAACATGTCAGTGATGTATAGCTGTTGCTGCTGTTGGTGTCAGTTGATGAATGCTGATGAATGCTTATGTAGGTTCAAATGTGTTCAGCTTTTTGACTTCCCATTCAGAAAACATGGGACAGGGAATAACAATGGATGAGTAAGCACAAGTTTTGGCAGTCAGAGTTAAAGATGTCACCGGAGATTAGGCACCAGGAGCTTTTTAAAAAAAACTTTTGTTATCTCTTTAATGCCATAAAGTATCAGTTAATGCATTGAATTGACTGTCACACAGGGTATCAGGACCATGATTAGGCAGTTTCTCAGACCTTGCCTGTCAGCACAAAGATATGCTCTTGGCATCTCTTCCAAAACAGTTCCCTGAGACTTTGTTTTGGGGAGAGACAGATAAAGTTTTTACTGATTAGATGAGGCAGACTTAAGAAACCAAATGGCAGGAGTGATAAAAGTGATGCATGACGTTGGAGGGGAAAAAGCTAGAGGCTGCAAGGGGTAGAGACTCAGGTGGGGGTGGAGAGACTCCAATATGAGGATAAAGAAATAATTGGCACTGTATGTTCATCCTTTCTTCCCATTTTGCTCTTTGCCAAACCTCTGGTTGATTAGACAGACTGACCCATCCTTACACCAAGAGGTTATTTCTTTTAGAAGTGTGGAAGAGACACTGAATCACTGCTTGTACATGCTGCTGGCAGTGTTTAGCACTGCCTGGTGTCAGTGACACTGGCTGGCCAGGCTGTAGCTGCCACTTTCCAAGGGAATTTCAGCCTGCTGGGTGTTGCCTCCTTGTTCCAGCTGCCCTGAGCTCTGCTGTCTGCTGTGCAGTTCCTCTCTTCACAAATTCGTCCCTTAGCTTTAGGGAAAACAGTCTTCAAATGAGACCCAAGGGGAAAATGCTGGGATAATTCTTTCTTCCTGTGTTTTCTGAGAAGCAGGGTGAGCTTACCAGAGGCTGATCCTGTGGCTTGTGTTCCTGTGTGCAGGTACAGTGCCATGGGCTGCATACCTTTGATTTCTGAGCCTTCCAGGCATGGACAAGTTTCTCTTCATCTGCTCATCAGCAGAAGCATGGACAGTGAATGTTTTGTGATATTGAGTTGCAATTGGTTCTTAATGTATAATCTTTTATTAGCAGAGTCCAGGAAAGCTTGGACTCTCTGAAAGAAAATATTTCTCCCAATTCTGTTGGCCAAGGAAGCTTACCTTCCCATCTCAGCCTTCAGCAAGCACTGGAAAGATATTTTTTAAATGTTTGTTTGTTTGTTTTGGGTTTGTTTTTAATTTTTTTAGCTAGATGAGGCACAGAGAAGGGTACTGTTCTTGAACATCACTCTTTAAAAACCAGGGTGCAGTGGAGACACTGGTTTGTGTTGCTGCAAAGGTGCCCTGCAGTGGTCTGTGCAAAAGAGGCTTGAATTAAATGAGCTGGTCCTGAGGTCCCTGGGGACTTGCTTGAGGGTGGCAGGTTTGACAGCAAGTGGAACTTTGCCAAAACCATGCAGAGCACAAGCTGCTTGTCCAAGTGAGGCAATGGAGGCTCCAAGGAGAGCACAAATGGCTCAGCTTCCCCACAGAGGGCTGGTGTTGGTGTCTGGCAGCTGCATTGGCCTCAGCAGGATGTTGCACAGCAGGTATGAAACTTCAGAGTTAAAGGAAAAAGAAATACTTGTTGTGTCAGGTCCACTGTCTCAAAAACATACAGTGTTGCTTCTCTTAGATTCTGAGGTAGTGAAATTGATAGTTCAGCATCCACCCTGATCGACCCAAAAACTGTTGCTGAAAACGTCTGCAATCTCATTTTATGCAAATGTTCCCCATTCTCTGAATTTTTACCTCTTTCCTTTTGAATTAGTGTCTGTTTTCACACCAGAAAGATGGGAAATGGGTGAGAAGACCTTGACAAGTGTGAATGCCTGCACTAGGGGCCTGATCTGAAGGAGGATGAATGCTCCCTGGCTGCCACGGGAGATGGGCTCTCTGTTTTGGGAGGATGGTACCTCCCTGAGAGGCTGCACACAGTTCTGCTCTCATGATTGACATCACCCCCATCCCCTACTAATCTGACATGGCTAGGTTTTCCATTGCTACACTGCACACCAGCTTGCTGCATGTTTTTGTGCTGTACAGTCCATGGTTAGATTACGGTGACCTGCAGCATTGCCCTCTCCCCTCTGCAGAGGTGCCTGGAGGGGTTCAGCAGCTCTTGCTACTGTGTGCAGTTTATCTCCTGGTCTCCACCTCCCTCTGCAGCCCAGGAGCTGCCCTTTAGAGTGTTGTCAGTCCTTTGTGTGTCCCAGACTTTGGCAGTGCTGCTCTCTGCCCTCCCCTCCGTGGGTGGTGGGACCACCCCCATCAGCTCTGCCTCCTGCTCTGTTCACTTTATGCCATTAAATCACAGAAGGGCGAGGGATGCAGAGTCCTTTGTGCAAGTGGCCCACAAAGCCAGGCCACCTGAAGTGTTTACTGTGGTTTAGAAAGGGTCTAACCTTTAGACAGCAGGTTTGAGCTTTATTAAACAGCTGGAGCTATTCTGAGAGTCAGCTCCCCCGGGCACTGGAGAGGCATGAAACCAGCCTGTGCTGCTAATTGCAGATGCTCATCCTTCACTGGGAGCCAATAACTTTCAAGGGATCAAGGCCACCCCACTGCCTTCCATACAGGCAGGGCATGGCAGGTCATTACAGATGGAGATGCAGCTGAGCAGCAGATTTCTGCCTCGCTATTCTTGCCTGGCAAAAAGTGCTGGCAGGACTTTGGCTGTGGCTGGTTAGTGTGCCTGGCTTCATTTTTATTCCAGGAAGAGTTCAGTGTGAATGCAGAGGGGGCTTGGAGGCCTGGTGCTGTCACTGGGAAGTGGGACACGCAGACCCCCCAGGCAGTTCAGCTCCATGTCCTGGTGTCCTTCTGGAGCCCCAGGGGGGTGTGGAGCATATGGGCTCTGATGCTACCAGAGTCTGGTCTGGGCTACATTACAGGGAAAATAGGAGAAAATAGGGAGTGCAAAAACTGCTGGAGCATGGACAAACTCTGGGGTTTCCTTTGTATTTTCTGGGTGTGCTTTGCAATGCTGAGCCCAAGTGTAAATACAAATACAATGTAAATAGCTATTTGCTATTAATACTCTGTTTTCTCCACCCAAAATCACCCCGTTGTAAACTCCATCATGTTGTTAATTAGGGATGGACTAGTGAACCTCTGTTATTAAAATTCTTCCTGCTTCTTGCCTTTTAGCAAACTACAGCATCTTTGAGCTTGTGCCAACTTCAATTTTAAACCTTTGAAAAAGCTTTAATCTTCTCAGCCATCTTTTTTTTTTTTTTTT
>VWYO01022118.1:151978-191143 GCA_013400275.1 Rhadina sibilatrix
TTTTTAAACATTAAATATCCATTGAACATAGATCTTGAAGCTGATTAGGACACCTCTTAGAATGAGATCTATTTTCCCCTATATATCTTACTTAGAGTCAGGAATGCTCAGGAGATGTTCTTCCATCAGCCTGGTACTGAGTGGGAGTAAAGGTGGTGGAATAGCAGCTGATTTAAACAGTTTAGGGTGAATACAGCCAATTCACATGAGATTAATATATCTGGAAAGGTCAGATGCTGAGAATTGTTTCCTGTTACTGCAGATTGGAAACAGAGAGCAGAGTTGTGACATTTCAGGATGGGTGTTTGCCAGAGCCTGATCCTGGGCTCAGGGGTCAGACATTGCATGCCACGATGTCTACTGAAAAACAGAACTCAGTGGGGTTACCAATTAATTACTTGCTGATTTATTGAGTCAGGTTTGGGGTTATTGCAGTATTTTGGTGATAGAGTAATTTCTGGTGAAATTTTCTATGTCACCTTTGCATTTTGGGAAATGTATTACTTTTCTGCATGGAGGAGAAAGACCTGAGACTAAAGTGAAGTGGTGCTTGTCCTGGGTGAATCCAACCAGGTGATGGTATCTCACAAGCCCTTAAGCATTAAAGTCCAATGGCTATTTAAACAAACTATAAACTATAACAGACTCTAAACTTCAGGTCCAAACACTGTCTTCCAGCAGGTTTTTTCTTAGCCAAAATGTCAAGTTTTGTTTTCTTGCATTTTCTTATGTAGGCAGGTCTGCCCTCATTACTGCAGACTTGTTTTTATTTTATTCTTGGGGGTTTTGTGCCATAGCAAATCATTATTTGAGGAGTAGATCCATAGGGATAAAACCCAGGAGAGTTCCTAGAGGTAAGCCAGGGAAGGACCAATGCTGACCTGTGTAAAGGTATTTTTAAGCCATTCATGTCTGTTCTTGCTTTGCAATGTGTATGACTGAGAAGCAAGGACCTTACAAAGCTACTGAGGCTGGAGTTAGAGAAGTTTCATTGACACTTCTAAACTGATGCTGGGGCCCTTTATAAAAGTGTGAAAATGCATCTTTCTCCCAAGGTTTGCTGGGCTTTGTTCTTCCCCTCTCCGGATGTAGCATTGCATTAAGAAACAGCAGCCAGGACTGTCTGACCCACTTAAGATGAGGCTAAACTCAAGAAAATGCATTGTCTCTTAAATAAGAGCTATAAAGGGGAAGCCAAAGGAGGAGTAACATCCCTGTTCTTCTCTACCTGCCTCAAACTAATGGCACTCTGTGTTTATTTCCAGTCCTGCCACGGGACAGCAGCTCTGCCCTCTCACAGGGATGTCAGTCAAAGGGCTTTGCTGTGATAAACAATAACTCTAATTGTCTTGACAGCTGGTGGCAAGAGTTAGGAGGCTCAAAACTTTCCCAGAGGAGGAGGTAAGATGAGAGCAAGCAGAGTTAATACAGCCTCCTGCTGCTGCCTTGATGACTGCAGAGGAGACACGGTGGGTCAGGGTGGTGGGTCTGAGGACAGAGAAGGAACAGTGTGAGTGTGGTTTGTGCTGCCCTCCCTGAGCAGGCTCTGCTGGAGCCAGCTGATTTCCTGCCCACTGCAGCCACACCAGCACCACGAGGTGACTTGTCAGGTCCAGGCTCTGCTCCCCGTGTTTCTCTCTGCTCTCTCCTGCGTTTCTGTTTATTCCAGCTTGAGGTAGTTTGAAATTATCTCAGGTGCTTTGCCTGTTTCCTGCACCTGAGTCTTGCACAGCATTTCCCTGGCTGTTGGGCAAGACAGTGAGGGGGTTAAGACATCGTGTTTGCAGCATCCCCCTGAGCACGTGCTGTTTGACATTCCTCATCAACACAGGTGCTCACCAAATCCTGAACCCCAAAATACAGCCTTGCTGGTGTTAACACCTGTGGGACAGAACGTCAGCACCCAGCTCAGATGTTTGTTCTGCTAAAGTTTGTGCTGTGTGAGTATCCACACAAACAGATTCCTCCCTAAAATGAAGTCACCCTTGGCAGTGGTCAGCTGAGGAGGTTGAGGAGACACAATTAACAAGGTGACTTTAGCAGGCTTAAAAATAGGTCTGTGCTTTTAAGGACCTGGAAGGACTTATGTCATCTTGCTGGGGGCTGTGTAGAGGAGAAAGCTCTAGGGTAAAACAGGAAAATAAAATGGGAAAGTAAAATGGAGGACAGTTCTTATATAGCTGTTCCTGATTGTTTTAAGTGTTTTGGGGTCAGCAAAGATCCGGGCTTTTCATTTGATTATAGCACTGAGCAGGTTGTTAATCACACAAATGAGAACCTTGTGATGCTTTTAAATAAACAATACATACAATTTAATGTTTGTGGCTTGTAAGCACTACAAGCTTTGTTACTGCCTTTAGAGCATGGCTCTGTGGTTTATAGATTGGTGGTCCGTGGTGCTGTTAAATGAGCAGGAGCTGAGCTGATAAAACCTGGATGCTCCTGTGGTGTCAGGGCTGGAGTCCCCAAGAACAAATCCTTTGGGTGACTTTCAGGCTCTTCAGAGCCCTGTTAGGTGTGAAGTCTGGGTTCGTGTTTAAAGGTGTGTGTGGGTACTCATGTGGTTTCAAAATGAGACATCTCAGGTTGTTTCTGAGCAGGTGCTTTTGAGGAAAAGACCCTGTTTTTATAGTCTTGATATCCAAATGATCACAGTGGGTGTGTGGCTCAGGGGTCTGGGACGCCTGACATTCTTTCCTGAGCTCTCTGAGAGGCACTGAGTAGGAGAGCTGGGCCCCATGACAGCCATTTCCCAAGCCAGTCGTAGTCAGGCAGCTGTGGTGGAGGTCTGAAAAATGAGATGAGTCCCTGCTTCTCTTTCCTTCCCCCTACAGGCCCTTTTACAGCAGTTTGCAGGCTGTGGTAAAACTCAGAGCTGTTCACCTCGTGCCTTGTGATGATGTCTGTTCCCCCAGCACTGCCTGGGGTCCAGGCTGTGACTGCTGCCCTGGGGTAGCAGGACTTTACCCAGAGGCAGCACCTTGTGTCCTATTCCTGGTCCCACAGAACCACCCAAAACCCAGTTCTTCACCTTTCTCTTGGGGTTAAGCACAGCCACAGGAAACAGATTTGCAGCCTGCAGTCCTAATGCCAAGGTCCTTTCCCACTCTTTGGATTTTATCCTTTCACGTTTGTTGTCCTTGCTTTAGCCCCTTGCAGCTGCCAGTAATGTGTGCTGCCCATGCCCAGCTGTGCCAGACAAAGCACTTTATTTTCAGCAAAATGATTCTAAAACCTAGTTTGGTTTCTTCTCCATTAAATAAAATTTTCCTTGGTAAGGGGGACACAATAAATTATGATCTGGGGATAAAGAAGTCACATAAAGGAAGGCAAAAGCTTTGTTTTCCTGGTGAGTAACATCAAACAGGAGCCAGTCTGAATGTGTGAGTCACCCTGACAGATAGCCAAAGATCTTGTGCACTGCTGGGAAACATCACTGTGGAGGGGGGAACCTGAGCATTTCACCTCAGGAACACCAGGACAAGAAACTTTCAGGATATTCCCCAACCCCCACACACCCCAAAAACTGCAAATATGTGACTGTTTTGTGTAGTTGAGAAACAGGCAGAACATGTGAGTTAATCTGAAGCAACCACTGGAGTGTTGATCTAGTTTTGAGGAGGTTTCCCCCTGTTTCTCAGTTAAATTTTCTATCCAAGTGGTCCTGTCTTACTCAGTTAAACCTGTAAGGAATTTGACTGTGCATTTCATCTCCCTGGGACAGAACTGTAAATTAGGACCATACAGCTGAATTAACGTCCTGAGCTGAAGCATAGAAGAACTTGTCATTGGAAAGTGTGGCTCTTTTTCATTCTTTTATTTTTACAAAGCAAACCCAAGTGCTAGTGTGAAACTGCCTTGCAGATGAAAACTAATGTGTGAAATTACTGCCTTAATGAAGAAAATGCCACCAGCAAGTTGTGAAAAAGCACTTTAATCATGATTAATAGAATAAAATTAATACTGAACTTTAACTCTTCTCAGGTGTTTTAATTAATAATTCAGTTTAACATTGGTTATGACACATCTTTGCATGCTCTCAAATGCCTGTGACAGGGCTGCTGGGAGAGCATTGCAGTTCTAGAAGCTTCTGTGATGACACATTCATAAACATGAGGCTGGAGGGACCTTTGTGATTTGCTTGTGCTATCCTGTGTAAATAACCAGGGCGATAAGATCAGAGCATTTGGGCCCAGGGTGATGTTACCTGAGGTGTGCTTGCCTGTGTGATGGGGCAGAGGCTGCAGCTGCCTCATGAGCCCTTTCTGCTCTTTGGTCAGTCTGTCTTGTACTGAAAGTGCAAGTTTTTCTCATGAGTTTCATGTATCATCCTCTTAGAGTACTTCAGACTCCTGCAAAATATCAGCCAGGAAATAGTCTCTGAATAATAATAATAATAATATATTATTACTATTACTATTACTATTACTATTACTATTACTATTACTATTACTATTACTATTACTATTATATATATTTATTATTATATTACAATATTTTATTATATCTATATATTATTATATATTTATTAATATAATAATATTAGATTATAATTTATTGTTATATTATATTATATTATATTATATTATATTATATTATATTATATTATATTATATTATATTATATTATATTATATTATATTATATTATATTATATTATATTATATTATATTATATTATATTATATTATATTATATTATATTATATTATATTATATTATATTATATTATATTATATTATATTATATTATATTATATTATATTATATTATATTATATTATATTATATTATATTATATTATATTATATTATATTATATTATATTATATTATATTATATTATATTATATTATATTATATTATATTATATTATATTATATTATATTATATTATATTATATTATATTATATTATATTATATTATATTATATTATATTATATTATATTATATTATATTATATTATATTATATTATATTATATTATATTATATTATATTATATTATATTATATTATATTATATTATATTATATTATATTATATTATATTATATTATATTATATTATATTATATTATATTATATTATATTATATTATATTATATTATATTATATTATATTATATTATATTATATTATATTATATTATATTATATTATATTATATTATATTATATTATATTACTTTATTATTATTACTATTATATATATTTAATCCAGCACGTGCTGCAGGGTATTTCCAGAAATGTTTGACTGCCAGAACAGCATCAGTGCCTGTGGAGGCTGGGTGGCAGCAGGTCTGATCCCTGTGGTTTGCAGTGGCTGTGCCCCCTCCTCAGTGCTCAGCTCCCAGTCCCAGGCACTCATCTGTCCCAGTACCCTGCTCCCTGTGGGTAGGTTGAAAATGCTTCTCCTGGGGGTGCCTGCCTTGTGTTTAAGGTTCCTTCAGAATTGCACAGGGCTGAATGGAAACTGGGAGATTTCCTGAGCTGCTCTGGAAGGGGCTTACAGAGGAGAGGGGTGTGCTGTCTCCACGGTGTGATAACATCCCCCCCAAAATGCAGGCTTGGACCTGAGCAGCCGGGGAGAGAGCAGGGATACTCCTGTGTGAGAGGTGCCCTGCTCAGTTATATTGGGCTTTCAGATATGTACAGCTTCAAAATGAAATGGGTGCCTGTCCTGGAGGTTAAAAGGTGGGAAATGTGAGGAAGCAGAAGCTTTCATTCAGGGAGCAGTGTGTGACTTCTTGCAGGGTCAGAGCTCTGCCTTAGCCAGGCCACTCTTCCCTGTGCAGGAGGATGCCTGGGACATGGACAGTTGTTCTCACAAGGTCATTGCCTTTGCCTGCAGGTGCTTGTGAAGCCTCCTGTTAATTGAGCCAGTGGTGAACATATTTGGAAGTATCATTTGGAACAGCTGACTCTACTGCTGTTTTTGGAGCTAACCCTGTAAAACCAGAAAAATCTCAGGCAGTTCCTTACATCTTCCTTTTCTCCAACCCTCAAGCTTCCTTAATATTTTCACTGTTGCTGCATTCTTAGAATGTTCTGTGAACAAACTGTAAGGAACCACTAGACACTGGTAAAAAGTGAGCTTTGAGTCCTCACATGCAAAACGTCACCCTGGGAGCATGACTGGGTTGTTATCTAGTCAGGGAGTAAACCACTACTGAATTACATGTCAAATCTAAACTACAGCAAATTTTGAATTTCAAATCTCAAACGCTTGCAACACAGTTCTCATAAACAAGTTACAGATCAGAAATTAGTCACAGAAACCATTGTGACTGATTTTAAATAACAAGATAGATACGGGGAGGGGTGGGGGGAGAAAAAAAATCTGCTCACAGATAATTTGCAAGCTGAATAAAATAATATTAAAATTATTCATCAATCTTATCAAGCTTGATTCTTGAGTAATGTTGTGTCATTGCTAGCAGGTGGTGGGAGAAATGGCACAGCAAACCATAATTAGTAATAGCCATGTATTTTTGATGCTACTTCATCTGTGTGGTTTACGTCCAGATGGTTTTGAAAATGGAATCATGACAAAATACAACTTCCTGGATCAGAATTTGCATTCTGGCTAATGATATAATTCAAAGCTCATTATTGTTTTTTAAAAAAATCTAAATTGCTAAAGAAGATTATTAGATGTTGGGATTTTTCCAACTTTATTGCTGGATTTCTTTTTCACTCAGTATTGCACGAGAGCACCATCACAGGTATGAGTTAAAAAGCCATCTTACCATGTGCCTGCATACACAGTTTTTTTCTTCTTGGTGCAGATGCTGACCATCTAACTCAGCCAAACTTTGAGTCCTGACCCTCAAAAGACTGATAATGGAGAAGTTTGGCTGACCTGAGGTAGCAAGCACTGTCAGCCTTGGTTCAAAGGACACTTAAGTGGCTGTTTTCCTATCAAAGGTTGTTGGGTAGCACAAAATTAAATTGGATGCAGTAGGAACTTCCTTAGATGGACCCAGCCCTCACTTAGATTAGTAATGTTTATTCATGAACTGTGCTTGCTGGGTTACAGAGCTCTCATTTACATGTCTGTAGCTTTTGCTAATACAATTCTGCTTTCAGAACTGTATTAGTAAGTAGCCTTCAGTTCCAGCAAACATCCTTTCAAGTTGCCTACATCTTTTGACCCGGTGTAGATTTCTAGGAAATCTCCAACTAATTTCTTCTTTCCCATGGGTAAGACCATCATCTTGCTCTCATACATCAGCAGTGCTGTTTTTCACAACCGCAGACTCAAAGTGCAGAATTTTAGTCCCTCTTCCAGCTGAAGAACACTGGGGTTTCTATCATCCTAGGCTCAGACATCTGCCAAGTTTAGGGTGGCTGTCTACGCTGCTCTCTCCAATAGGGAGAAACAGCTCCAGATCCATCATATTCCAAGAGAAGCATCTGAAATTGCAGCTGCTTGTGTGATAAGTATTTACCACTTCTGAAGTGGGGTGATTTTCAGTGTAGGTTTCCAGGTGAGCCCAGCTGGTCACTGTTTGGTATTTACATGTAGGAGAGGCCCCTGTGCTGGGATGTGTGTTTGCAGCCCTGCAGAGTTATCCTGCTGCCCCGAGCTCCCAGAAAAGACAGCAAGCAATGAACGTGTGCCCTTTTCCAAATGAGCTGGGTGAAGTTTGCTCACAGGAGTTCAAGCCTCTGGTGGATAACCCGTTGCTGGGCAGAACAAGAACAAAGCAAAATAACCTGTGGTGAGTGTCCCCTGGGGATGCAAGGGAGGCAGGAAGGTGCCTCCCTGGAGCAGCTGCTGGCAGGCAGAGGAGGGAGTGATGCCTGGTACTGAGCTGGGTGAGCAAATGCCTGCTCACAGCCCGTGTTGGTGGGCAGGGGGACAAGTACCCCCATCAGGCTGAACTGAGGTGCTGTGGGTTTGTTCAAGGCAGCTAATGATTCTATTGCCAGAGGTTTTGGTACAAGAAATGTTGTAGCTCCTGGCAGAAGGATGAGTGGATGGGTTAAACTAAACTTGAGTGAGACAGAGAGGCTGGAGACAGGAAACCATTTGTAAATGAACAAAACTTCTCTCTCAGAAAGGGTTGGGGAGGTTTGTGGGAAATTCTCTTATCTCTGAAACTGAAACTTGAAAGCCTCATCCACTCCTAAAACCTTTTCAGTACCTGTTATTTTCACTGAGTTGTCTGTGAAAAGGGGGTGTCTTTGGCAACAGATTAATACGAGTTAAAATAGATATGGCACAAGTCTCTGTAAAACATCTGCCTTATCTTTACATAATGAATTAACAAAGATGAACTTGAAAGAAATGTAATAAATTATTCAAAAACCTCCCATGCTTTTGAAATGCTAACAAGTCAAATCCTTTGAGGCTGCTTGATCAGATTATGGTGTATCATACAGTAAATCTAATTGGTTATATTCAGTCCTGAATTATCAGATTTACTAGTTTGGCCACAATAATTTAAACAGTGCTGAAATAATGCCAAATGATTTTAATTAAAATAAATTCACATTTGCAAAATAAGGAACTCTACCCAAATTCTTCACAGTTTAGGAGCTGGGAATAATTTCCTCTTTTACCAGACCAGTGCTCATCAGCAGTGCTCATGGCTTTCCTGTCCTTTTTTTTTTGGAGTGCCCAGCTTGAGACTGCAAATGCCTCAATTTACTCATTTGACTATCTGAGAACCAGTCTTCTCTTAAGGCAAACCACAATAAAGACTAAAAATTCAAATGGAATTTGAATTTCTTTAATTCAATTGCTTCTGACCTAAAAAAAAACATGCACTGAAGTAATTGGCTTCAAGCCCAGATATATTTTATGGGTGAGAAAGCAACTTGCTGTAGGACCCACACCTTGGTCCCTTCTTTGTGTGTGGGTTAGGTCAGATCCTTGCACAAAATACACTTGCATTGAGGTCTGTGAATCACATTCTTCATCATGACCTAAACTGGAAAAGAACATCCTTCCTGCCCCTTCCAGACACTGCTGTGAGTGGAAATACCTCTAAAACCACAGGCTTTCATCTCCACAGATGGAGCTGGGAAATGCTCTCCTGCCCTGCCCGTGTGGCCACCACCACCACAGCCCCCTGAGCTGAGGGGCACCTGCTTCTGCTCCAAAAGAGAGCCTTGAAGGGGAAGCTGAGGAAGGATTTTAAGGCATGATCAAGTTGGCCTCTGTGGAGATGATTGAAGTTTCAGCTGCAGCAGTTCTGAATGCAGCTCTGGGGGTGGTTTTTCTCTGCAGCCCCGTGTGGTGTGAGAACCAGACATTAGTGGTGATTTGCTGCTGTGTGGGCTGTTAACTAATCAAAAGGAGCTGCTGCAGATCTGCCCATTGCAGATGTTACCAGGCCTTGCTTTATAGGTGATGTGAAAAGGTATAAAAACTTCCCCAGGCTCCTACTGCGTAATGATGCTGGCCTAAATCACCAGCCAGTGCAGATCAGTGCAGCTCCACTGAAATCCATAAAGATTGATCAGCTGAGCGTGGTGGAGGATCTGCACTGCTGGCCTTCACTGAAATTCTGCTGAAGTTACTGGGCACCTCACTTGGGCTTTTGCTCTGGGGGAGGACAACTGAGTGGTTTGAGAGCAGTGAAATATTGATTTGGAGAGACACCTCTGCACAGTTTGCCCTAGGATCCAATTCCAGAACAACATCAGCATAAGTCAGGACTGGGGAAGAAGCACATCACTGTAAAAGCTGTGCTGGCTGAGACACTCCCAGGATGGGGTGGAGAAGGATTAAGGCTTTTGGGTTTAGTATTTGGATGGGGGGTTGAGACACACAAGAAGGTTTTGTTTAAAATTGCATCCATGTCACCAAAGACAATGCAGTAATTAGAAAATTTGTCCCTGCACCTCTCTCCCACTCTGTATGGGGTGGGAAGAAGGCTCTGATTCTGGTTTAGAAGTCTTGATTTGGGCACTGGCTTCCTACCTCCCCTGAAATGATGAACACAGCAAGTGACTCTGGACAAAGCCAGGCAGCATTGCTGGTGCTGGAATGGCTTCAGGGCGTGTGTTTGAGGCAGAACTCCTGTCTCTGCACTGACACTGCTGCTGATGGCAAACAGGCCTCACCAGAACACATGCTGAACCTGTGCCTTGTGCACAGAATTCCTGTCAGGTGTGGGGAGACATCCAGTAACTCTGTGGCCTCAGTGACTTTACACAGGGGAGTAGGAGAGCACTGCATGCTCTACAAGCTGTTGCCTTGTAGTCTGTACTCCCATGTGAACAAGACTGCAAAGACTTGGATTTCACAGAAGGGTGAAATGGAGTTGTCTAAATAGGATGAGATCGTTCACAGGATTTCTTGAAGTTGGAATCACTAGAAATGTGGCTACAGGAAATAGCAAGGTTAGTCTGGTGATTTACAAATTACGGGGTCCCTGGCAATCTAAACTTCACGGAGGAATTAATTTTAGCAGCTGACTAATTCATGAACAGAAAAAACTTCTGGTTTTAGTCACTGGTAAAACACTAATATTTCAAACTGTATTGCAGTCTTTTAGATACTCCATTGCTTTTCTAAGTTTAGCTCAAATACATGAAGCAAATGACATCTTCTGTCTGTTGCTGTGATTGGAAGGGCAGGACTTTCCCAGATGATACCTGTAGAAAAAGTTCTGACTCCACTGCAAAAAGCCATAAAGCATAATTAATTATTTTGCAGTCTAAACTGAACAATATTCAAAACAGAATTCCTTCCTCCTTCTCCCCTGGTATCCAAGACAGGTCATCATTAGTTGGTTTGAAAGGCAAAATACTGAAATTTGATCCTGTAGACTCAAGTCCATGATAACAGATACCACCTTTAGTGCTGTAAATCATAGCTGGGTGATTAAGAGGGTTATCCTGAATATTTGTGTGTGTGTGTATATCCCAGAAAATCTGCCTGGCTTCATTGTGGACTTGCAATTTTTATTCATAGCTCATTCCTGTAGGGGTTACTGTATTGAACCATACTAAAAGTCAATCTTTTGGCAACCTGTTTCTGAGACTGGCTGGCAGGTGATTAAGAGTAATTAGCTGCTGCTTTTGTTACCTGTTACCTGTATGTTTTTGCAAGGGTTGAGTTATCAAATGCTGTATTTAGCATTTAAAGTAGACTCAGCAAATGGACGTAACATTTCTCTTCAAAGCCCCGTGGGGGTTGCTCAGGCATTACTCATTCTGTGCTCTTTGCAAAGGTGCATCTGCAGGAGCTGTTTCCCATCTTTTCTCATGGTTTTCACTGTTTTCCCTTTGAATCCAGTGCATGTGCTCTGTCTACATTTGCATGCAGCTATGGAAGGAGCTGTGTGAACGGGAAGTGGGAGTTGTCCTCTGTGTGTAAAAAGCAAATATGTGTTTTGCCCCATATCTACTCATTTCACACATACACATAGAAATGCCATTTTGCTATTCCACATTCTATTTCATTTTCCCCCAGATCCTGGCAATAATTGATTTGGGATTTTTCTCTCATTTGTTTCCTTCTTCAGACACAGTCATTTTTCCTTGTCCCAGGATCTATATTATTGATCTTGTGTGGTTTGCTTCACCCTGGGAAACGTTTCTATTCCTATTCCAATTGGATTGGCTTAGGCTTGCTGGCCAATTTGAGAACTGGCAAGCTCCTAAGTGGCTCCTGTTGTCTGTGTGATACAGTAAAGGCAAGACTCAGCTGCAGTGTTTCTGAAGGGGGATATTTGTTAGGGCTACTTGGTGTTCAGAAGATTTTGTACTACTCTCTGACTTTCTAGCCCTCAGGCAAATTAAATCCTTGACTGTTGTCAGTGTCCCATAGCTTCCTCTGGCTGGACTTGGTCCTGGGGACTATTTAAATTATACAATTTGCCTTGTGTACTTAGAGCAACAGCTTACCCAGAAAATCAGCAAAACTTCCTGATGTTAACTCTGTGAACATATTACAAAATTCTTGCTTAAGGTGTGTTTGTGCCAATAAAAGACTTTTTGCACAAAATATATGTCTTTTTCTATTAAAAAGAGGTTACTGCACTTGGTGCAGCTGTAGTGATAAATGTGGTTGGTCCCTTCCCAAGCCAGCCAGCACTTGAGAGCAGCAATGGGATGGAGCAGTGAGAGCCCTGAGGTTTGGATGAGACACTGGGTGGCTGCTTCTCTAACTTCTGTGCCTAAGCTGCTGTTTTGGGGTTTGCACCCTGAACTTCCCCAGCTTTTCAGTTTAACTTATGGGCATGTTCCAGCCCTTACAGACTGGAAAAAACTGCCCATTTCCCCAACGTGAAGGTGTGCAGCTCTGCTAGGGGGCACTGAATCCAATCAACATCATCCCTAAAAAGTTGCAGCTAGGGTCCATTGAAGCTGTCCCTGTGTTTTTTTCAAGGAGAAGCATCAAGATCAAAGTCTGAGAAAACCATTTGATCTTCCAGCTGTAAACAACTACTAAAAGAGAACATATGCTATATTTAATTACCCTCCATTGAGGTGCTTGCATCCAAACTCCGACAGCTTGTGGAGTCTCTTTTCCCCTTGTTTGAAGCCAGGGGTAGTTACAGGTCATGGGCATTGTGAGAAAAGGTGAGTGAAGAAGGCAGAAGAGTTGAACAAGTTTCAGTCCTTGAACCCTTTCTGTTTCCTGCTGGAGATACTGGAATCCAGCTGGGATGTTGGTCTTGCCTTGGGTGTGTATCCATGGCTGCTTGCTCTCCCATTCCTGTGCTCACCAGCTGCTCCCAGAAACATCCTCCAGACAGCTCTTGTCTGAGACCTTGCTCTCAGAAGTCTTCTTTTATATGTATCCTCCCAACAGTAAAACTGACAGATGGCTAAATCTGAACAGTAAGTCCCAATTTTATCACTAATTATCAGAAAGACCTTACTATGCTTCCCACATACTTGAACAAGATGAAGTGGTGACCTAATCACACCAGAACTGCAGGGTTGGTAGTGAAGATGGAGTCAGGCCGGTCTAGTAGAGCATCTGTGTGTTGAACTATCAGAAAATCAATCCCTGTCTCTAATTGAATTGTCTCTATTCTGAAGTTCATGCCTGCTTTTGCATTTTAGGGCACCACCCAGATGTCAAAATTCAGAAGAAGGCAGTGGATTTCCTAGTCATTTATGTGAATTATTGAGTCATTACTGTAATGAGAAGCAATTATCTGTTACCTTGGAAGGTCAATTGATTGGATAACTGATCAAACTGGACCATTTCCAATGGCTAGGAGCATTTAAAAAAAAGTAGGCAAGCGGGTAAAAATCTGACACAACAAATGTCCTTATCTTTTTCATGAGGAGAGCTGCTGGATTATTCACAGGGTGTATATCAACCAAATTTACAAGATTTAAGGTTTGACAAATTCTGCCTCAGTGTTTGATACCCTTAAGAAGTAATAATAGGTAGTTGGGCTAAATTACATCCCTGGAAACCGATATTTCTTCTTCATTTCCTCCTTTCCCAAGCTTCTTAGCTATGATTTTGTTCCAAAACAATGATGCATAGCCATGAAATGGCTTTGCCCTTTATCACTCCAGCATAGGGGAAGATAAACTGAACAGACCTGTTTATTCATTTTGGAGGAAAAACAAAATTAAAAGGCTTCTGTGTATTGTGGTAATGTAATTCCTAATCAATGACAGTGGGTTTAACAGAGATTTATGGGTTTTTAATTTGTAAGATTAATGACTACATACATTGATTCTGTCAAAATGACAGTATCATGGTCACGTACCTCATGGAGCAGATAGCGACCTCCTGCCAGACACGTCCTTAAGGAAATGCAATTATCACTGCCCATTTTACAGTGCTTAACTTTTTTTTTTTTTTCCTCTCAGTAAGTGACAACAGAAAGGGTTTGGGGCATAAATTAATCTCTCTAGATGAACTGTTAACCCTTCCTGCCTAGCAGCTAGTTTCACTAACTCGATGCCTGCATACTGTTTTCTGGGGTGTCCCTGACAAATACAACAAAGCAGTGCCAGAAGCACCATTGGAGGCTCTCTGGAGCACTCTGCTCCACAGCTGTGTGCAGGATCAGACCTGCAGCGTGGCTGTCTCACCTTGGACTTCACCACTGCAGCAGTCACTGCCAGGACACTCAGCAACACGACTCCAAATGTACACAAAGCACAGCGGTGAGCTGCTGTGGGCAGGTTGGCAATGCAGGTGTGGGTTATCTGCTCATGCTGTGGCTATTCCCAGGACAGTGAAGCTATCACAGTGTCTGGTTAAGTGTCATTACATGATTATCTGGTGGCCTGTGTCCCAAGAGCTGAGTGAGGTGCCAGGTCTGGTCCAGGCTGAGAGCTGCCATCAGTGTCACTGCTCTGCTGGCTGAGATGTCCCACACCTGCTGGTAGATCTCCCACCTTGTGCTGGGCTGCAGGACATGCCAGCACAGTCTCTCCTCTACACTTCAATGCTATGCTTGCTCTGTATTTGCAAGGTGTTTGTCCACCACCATCCCCCCAGGGATTTCAAAAGGGTAGAAAGGGCTAAAATGCATTAACAGCCATGGTGGAAAGTACACCCTGGCCTGGTCTGGATTTCCCAGCCCTGGCTGTTTCCAGTTTGTAGCCTTCTGTCCATTTGTGACTTCTCTTAGTGTTTCACATTAGTGTATTATTCCTCTTAGTGTGTCATATTCATTCCTTCATGTGCATGTGGTGCAAAAACTGTAGCATAGAGCCCTTGGCCTCTCCCTGTTAATGATCTGGTTTGCTGTGTTAGGGCCCTGTCCTCTGGAGCTGGCTGCTTGTCTCAGAGCAGAAGTCCTCAGCATAACAAAGCCAGCGTGACCTAAATTGCTGACCTGGATGTTGATGTATGTTCCCTGGAAATAGGCAGAGTTCTTGTTCCTGAATCCTTAAACTATTGAAAAAAATCTTTAGCTTTTCCCTCCACAGTCAAGCTATGAAGTAAAATGTCTTCGTAACAGAAACTTGTCCCAAGTGACCAGATGTGGCATTGGCAGCATTTGGTGTTATTGATGGAGCCACCTTCAGCTTGTTACAGCTTTGTCAGGTGACACTGGCTGTAGTACAGCTGTCCCTGCATGCAGGGTGTACATTGTGGTTTCCTGAGGGAGGCAGGGTCTTGTGGAAATCAAGCATTGGCTTTAAAGTGCCTCTTTAATGTAGGATCATCTATTTGCAGTAATCCTTCCAGCAGATTTCTGCATCAATGAATTTCTCAAAACAAAATATTTATTAAGAAAAATAAATCCAGGCAGTGATCCTGAGGAGTATCCCCACGTCCTGGAGAGCAGCTGTCTATCTTACCCCCAGGTCAGGAAGCAAATCTCTGTACCTGCTGAGAGGCCAGCCTGGCCAGCCAAACCCTAACAGTGTGCCCAGGTCATTAGAAACTGGATTCACAAAGTGCTCGTGTGCCTGCAGGTATTGGCATGTCCTTTGTCTGACTCTGCACTAGGTCAGCCTTCAGCCCTTGTTTATTTACATCAAGGAGAGGATGGGTTTGGGAACTGTAAAACTGAGATGTCTTGGTGAGGAAAATGTGATCTAAAAGGCTTATCCAGACGAGCTGCTTCTGAAATATCACTTCTTCTGATCACCCAGCGCTTAGCTGGGAGCTCACCAGACACGAGCAGCTGACATTTCCAAGCCCCTGTGTGTCTGAGCTGTGTCACAGACCTCACCAATGAGCATCCTGTGGCCACTGGGAATGTGCTAGTGTTGCCTGAGGGGATGGGGCTTTGCAGGTGCAGGAAATGGCTTTGCCAGGAGGCCAGGTGGGGGTGGTGGCACTCCCACCCATCGGGAGGCCGGTATATACCAGTCTGAGAACCCACAGCACCATTCATTTCTCCACCTGCTTCCCCATAATGTGGGAGCTGTGTCAGAAGCTGCCAAGCTCTCAGGGCCCACTGGAGTCATGTGGAATCAGCAGAGCTGTTTGCTGCAGGAGGCTGGTGTGACTCCAGGTAAAGGTGGGAGCTCTGGGTACACAAACCTGCTCTGAAGGACAAGGTCAGAACAACTGTAAGAATTCAAAAGCTTGATTTTCCCTGCCTGATGCCAACTGCCATAAAGTACTGACTAACAAGAAAGGGGCCAGTGCTCCTCTTTGTGACCCACAGGTCATTAGAGAAATGGATGGGGAGGGGACATGCTGTGGTCCCAGTGTGGCCATGGGTAGGTGTGTGGCTTGGATCCAAGAGGAACGTCCACTGGCCTCCTGGAGACAGGAGGACTATAAGGGTCAAAACTAGCCTGAGCTTTGTCTTTTAGAAAACCAAACAAAGTACAGCAGTGTCTTTTAACTTGTAATGTTTGTTTTCCAGAAAATTACTAGGGAATGTGTGCAATGTAGATTTTAAACGCTCAGTCTCTTGTGAGCATTGTGCTCTTGTGGTCATGAATCTGATCCTGGGTGTCTGCAGGCGAGCCCTGCGCTGCTGAAAGGGCACAGTGGGAATGCTGCTAAGGCAGCATGTTCTTCCATCTGGGGCATTCTCACCCTGATATCAATCAAACACCTCTCTAAGTGGGCAAGGCCAGGGATGAGTCACCACAGAGAAGGGTAACTTGTCCTCATACACCTCTCCAAGACTTTAACAGTGGGGGAAAAATGATGACAAACTCAGTTGTTAAAAACCCCGTGAAGATATTGCTGTTTCTCCTTTGTTCCTTTGTGGGGGTGTAAGAGCATAACCAGTACAGTGAGGCCTGAGTGAAGAATGGTCTGGTTTTGTTTAAGGCACTTTAGCAGCACTGATAGATTGTCATCTCTGCCACTGCCTTTAGCTGCTGGATTGTGGTGGCATCCTTGCTCAGGGGTACCTTGCAGTGTGTCTGCTGGTTGCAATGCAGCAGCTGGCGTGGGCTGGCAGATGTGGGGTGGTTACTGAACAAGTGTGAGGTTCTATTAATGTCTGTGATTGTACAGAGCCGTAAAATTAACGTGCTCCTCTTGCAAGGCAATCTCCTGCACGGGCAGCCCCCTGTGCTGCGGGACGGGGCAGGGGAGGCTGTGCTGCAGGAGGCTCCTCCCTGCTGCCAAAATGTTGCCACTCAAACCCAATAGAACTTGGAAGCGGTGCTTTCCTCTCCAGTGGTGTTGTTTTATTCACTCTGACCCTAATTAAGACAAGACCGAGGGTTCTGGGGGCAGGCCTTGAAGGAGAGGTCCTCCTGTGTGGTCAGCAGCACTCACAGTCTCTGCAGGGACCTCGTACAAGCCCTCGGAGGTTGTGATCAGAGGAACTCTGGCCTTTCTGCTGCTTTGTGCTATGGCTGCACTCCAGGAGATTAAGGGTCTTTTCCAACCTAAATGGTTCCATGACTCTGTACTGGCCTAACCCTTGTCTTGGTGCCTCCTGGTTTCCCCCCTCCAGAGACCCACCGATGCTCTTGATTTGGATTCCTTTTATTTACTAATGTGCTCCTGTGTGAGGTGACAGCCGCTGCCCTCTGCCCCTGGATTCCCTTGTGCTGCTCCTCTCTTTCCCCCCACTTTGATAATTCCGGGTTGTTTTAATTAAACCGCACATTTCCTCCCTCCCCTCCCTGCTCGTTCTCCCCTCTGAGTCACCGCTGCAGTCGCTCACATTCCGTGCGGTGGCTCTGCATGTCAAGCAGCCTCTCCAGCAGATGTGCGGCTTTATCTCCCCTGCCTCCCCGGTGCTCCCAGACACGAACACCCCGCGCTGTTCTCCTCCTCGCTGCACCCCGGGCTGGGCTCCCGGGGCTCAGTCGGAGCCTCCCCGCCGAGCCTCGGTGCTGCTGATTGCTGGAGTTCACCCAAACGCACTCCTGGAAAAGGTCACGCCAGTGCAAGATCGGCTTAAATGAAAATCGGTTTATTATGCGTGCGGCTCTTCCTGCAGGCAGCTGATTAAGCAGCCAGCTGTGGCCAGATGTCTGCTGGAGATCCTCTGGGATGCAGCTTCAGAAGATGGTCTGGATGACTTGCAGTCGTGCCTGCTGGTTGGCTCAGCCAGACTGGGGGTGCTTTTTGTCACAGCTGGGCACATTACACCCCATCAGGGCACACAGGGCTGCTCGTGGTCCTCACCACTGGTGTGTGGAGCTTTGCACCTCTGGTCCACTTGGAGCTGTGCTGGCACTGAGAGGGACTCCTTTCAAATGTTTTTATACATCAGGATAGTTCTTGGTTCTCTTTACTTCGTTTATGCTTTTCTAATCTAAGTCAGCTTTGATCTACAAAGCAGCTTTCAGCTAATTTTCCCTACACTGTTGATTTTCCCTACACTGGTGATAAATAGCAACAGATGCTGTTTTAAAGTGACTATTTGGTCAGATTGGGGAGCTTTAGTCAATATGATTCATTTGACATCTACATCTAATCTAAAATCAAAATAGTAGAGTCATCTGATCTTGGCTTCTGCACCCCTGGGTTCTGCATTGCTGGGGAGGATGAAGCANACAGAGAATTCGCTCTCTTACTCGGACGCTCTTCCTCTTGCTGCTTGGACCCCTGTCCCTCTAGACTTCTCCTGTTGCTGCTCCCTCCCCTGGTTAGGCTGTCCCCCACGGCTAATAAACCAGGTGTCTTGAGAGCACCCCAGTCTCAGGACATCTCTTTTTGGACTCAAACAACCACGACGGCTTCTACACTGCATAATGCTTTCCAGTCTAGGGATAAGGAGTTGCTTATAGCAGCACCACCCCAAACTTCCTCATTTTCCCCTCCATGCAACCTTGCCATGTAGCAGAGCTGTGCAGTGTCCCTGGCAGGAGTGGCTGGACAAAGGGACAGGGTGTGGAGATGCCCTGCAGCCTGGCCTGTCTGTGAGCAGGGGACAGGCTGAGAAGGGAAAGAAAGGGGGTGTGAGTGGGAGTGCTGGGCTGTGCAGGGGACAGGGGAGGACAGCAGGACAGCAGGACAGGTGACCTTTTTGAGCCTGGAGCTGGGCTGACAGCTCAGAGAGAGCAGAAGCTCCTGGAGGAGCTGGGGCACGTTGCACCCCATGGTTCAACATCACCAACATGAACTTCTTGTCTTAAACACAAGCAAAGTAATTACCTGACATCATCTGACCTGTTTAGGATGCACAGCAAGAGACAGGGAGTTGGGTTCTTTCTGTCTAAATTGGCCCCAGCAATAAAGCTCAAAAGAGGAGGTAATACAAATGATTCCTCTGCTCCTGTGTTACTGGGCACAGTTATCCCTTCCTTAAAACTGCACACAGTTCAATCAGGTTGCTTTTTCTGAGACTTTTAAGTACATAAAAGAAAAAAAAAAAGGAGGAAAAAACTCCATGGTATGTACTCTATTTTTCTTCATTAAAGGACATGGGGGAGAGGAGAGACCTACTGAAAAAAAATCACAGAAGAAATTCAGGAGAATGGATCTCTGCTGAAGACCATTGTAAGTGATGTTTGCTAAAATGCACAATTGTGTTTGGCTGCAGCCCTGTGTGACTCCAGCCCAACACCTGAGATGTGCACTAGTCACAGGCTGATGGATTTCCTCCTGAACATGACATCTCAGGTTTGGACTTTTACTCAGACTTTTATGCTAGAAATGTAGCAACGCTACCTGCAGGACAGAAACCTGTGGGAGCTCAGTCCAACAGAATCAGTTGCATTTACAAAGATGACTGTGACAAATGACAAGGAAGGTGCTGCTGGAAGCCACTGCCCGTCACCAGGCTCATGGTGATATTCAATTCACATGGCTGAATGCCTCCATTCCTGTTGGTGGAAAGTCTGGTTGTCCTGAGGCTGGGCTGCAAACTCCATTCTAAAATCCAGGAGGGAAAAGTCCTGACTGTTTAAATTCTTCACCCTTTTCCAAGTGTGCAGGGTGGCTGGTGGAGGCAGGGCTCATTGTCCTCATCTGTATGATGTACAACTTGGGACCATGGCACGTGTCCCCTCTGCTGCACTTTGGGCATTTCCAGTGGCTGAGGTGAATTTCTCTCTGCTGGCTGGGATGAGTGGCTGGTGGGGACTTTCTACATGACAGTCATCTTCATGTCATGAGGGGAATCCCACCTGCAAGGCAGATCTGCAGGGACAGCAAGGGGCCTGGGCACTTCTCCTGTAGATGGGCTGCCTCACTATGCTGTGACACTGGAAGGGTGGGAGAAATGATGTTTTAGAACACCAGAAGCTGGTCTCTCCTGTGACACTAACCCTTTGCTACTTTTCATTTGGGAGTGTGAAGGCCATTGTCTACCTGCAGGGCTGTGCCCATCCCTGGGGGTCACTGCCCCATTTGGAGCCAGGTTCCAGCAGCAGAACCCACCCCAGGGTCTCTCTCCTTGCCCTGGCAGGGTCAGCATCACAGTGTGCCTCTTTCTGTTCCACATTTTTGCCTTTCCCACAACCCCTTTCCAGGGCTAACCTGCTGGAGCACAAGGCTCTGCCTGGACACCACATGTCCCTGCAAAATCCTCACACCAGGGGCTGTTCCATTCTGCTGCTGTACAGCACTCAGCCACTGCTGAGCCATGCTCAGCTGAAAGGCTTCAGTTATGTTCTGCTGCAGCAAATTAATCTGTTAGACTGTAATGGTCAACATCATACTTTTGCTTGTAGTTCATCTTGTCCATTTAGTCTGCTAGAAGAAGGTGCAGATTGGGAGAAATAGGTGGAGCAGCATTTCTAGCCTGTTGGTAAGGCAGGAAAACATGAGCCCTTGATATTTTTGACACAATTTTGTAATTGTAATAATTATTTATGTGTATTTGCTTCCCTGTAGGAAGTTAATAGTAAATTCATTTTTGATGCCTATTTATTACAAAGGGCTGGAGCCTTTCAATCCCCTTGGTGTGTCTGGCAACTCCCAGGAATTAATTGCATGCTGTCACAGATGCAGATCCTGCAAATCCAGCCCCAGCCTGCTAAGAGCAGGATTATTATTTAACTGTTCAGGACTATATGGGGCTGCTTTAAAAAATTCTACTCCTCTTGATGGGCTTAAAGAGATGTTGAAAGACCTGAAAGCTGAGGCAGAAGCTGGTGTGAGTTCAGTGGGGGTGTGTTGGAGTGGTCCCACCTGCAGCACCCACAGTGAGAGCTGCTGAGGGAGTTGTGGCTTAACTGCAGGAATTGCTCTGAGTAGCTGCTGGTTCCAGTGCTGCCCTCAGCATGGGATGGGATGAATGGACACCTCTGCTGTCCTTTGAGCTGAGTTAGGGACCTGCCAGCTCCAAGGAAGCACGGCCCCAAAGTGTTTTGCCATCTCA
This sequence comes from Rhadina sibilatrix, assembly GCA_013400275.1. Taxonomy (NCBI): domain Eukaryota; kingdom Metazoa; phylum Chordata; class Aves; order Passeriformes; family Phylloscopidae; genus Rhadina; species Rhadina sibilatrix. The sequence goes on from VWYO01022118.1 coordinate 173,110, forward strand.
TCTCCTAATTCTGTGTGTGAACCCACCAGGCTCCATTTAAAACCAGCAGGGAGATCTGGGCTGCTGGCAAAGCTTTTGCTGAGCCTCCCTGCTTTGGTAGTTAGAATGTCTTCTAACTTCCAGGACAAATTTACCTGAGAAAAATTCATAACTGCTTCTTTTTGTTCCAGCTCACTTTCCTCAAGTTTTTCTGCATTGCTATTTATCCCTTTATATACATATTCACATAGCACATGGAGTCTTCTAAAATGCAATTAATACTGTGCTGTATGGTTAGAAGTGCCTGTGATTACATTCTGGGATTTTTCTCAGCTGCTTTCTGTTGGTGACTCATTGTCATTCAAGCCCAGCTGGCACCACTGGGTTCTTGGTTGTTTCTGACTGCTGAGGTTTTATAGCAAATGTGTTGTTACAGGCAGACAAGTGGAGAACCTTGTGTTTATTACTATTGAATTCATCCCATTTTTATCACTGTAATCTGCAAGGTCATCTGATTCTTCCACAAAATACCTGTCCTTCAGTCCTCTGCCAGCAGTATAATTCCATTTTTACAACCTGTACACTTCAGTACTTCTCATGCCACAGCTGTTAATGAAAGTATCAAGACAGGCAGACTCCAGGCTCCTTCCTTAAGGAACAGCTCTGATAAGCTCTACCAAGTCTGACATTGCCCCTTTCTGCAGTGCCCCTTTCCCCTCATTTTTCTCTTTGAAGCTGTATTCTAAAACCTGTTCCCATCCTTTTACATCAGGGAAACCTGACAAGCAGGTTGGGCATTGCCTGCATGGTCCTCTCCTCTCAGTGTGCTTAACCCTATGGTGTTTGGTTTCTGGACAATTCTGGTCAGATTCTTCTCTAGTCTCTGCTTAGTTTTAGTATTTTTTGTCCTTTTTGTATCCTTTTACTTCTCCAGAGGAACTAGGAACTTGATCCCAGATAGTTCTACATTTGCCTGCAGTGTTAATAATTTTCATTTCAAGAAATGTTGGGCTTCTTCCCCGAGCAGTCTCCCGAGGTTCTGCATCCACTTTCTGTCTCTTATTTGTAGTGTATCATAAGTATCTATAAATCAGGAGTATATCATAAGAATCCATAAATCAAACAAAAGCTCCAAACACGGTAGTAAGTTATGCACCATAATTTATTATAATACAAACAAGTTTGTCAAACACAAGATATTGTCTACTTATGAAAATATCAATATTCACAATTTAAATAGGTGATAGGTCCCATAATTTTAGATACCAGCAACTCATCTAAAAAGTATTTTGTTCCTAGCTGTGGTCTTCAAGAATGTATACCTATAAGTAATTGTAAAACTGTCCATTCACAGCTTCTTTTTACTAATTGTAGATATTTGAAATAAAAATTAGAGTACAAAAGACCATCTCCACAACAAAGATGGTTTTGCCTCCAGGATACTTTTTTCCCTAAATAATGACACTATATGTGCTTGGTTAAGTTCTTACTATTGGCAAATTAGGAGGTACAAATAATACAGCAAGACAATGGCTAGTTAGCAACAGTCATTGCAAGATGCTTCACACAACCAAAAATAAGGCAAGTATTATCAACAGCAGCTCCCATATGGCAGACTAAAAAGCCAAGGCTTTATTATCCAAACTGGACTCTAAGAAGGCTTTGAATGTCTGCTAACAAGACAGAGCTTGGTCCAAAGCCCTCCTAAAATGATGGGGATTGGAAAAACCAACCACAAGACCCACTAGAAACCTTCCCTTTGACTTCAAAGGGCTTTGGAAGCAAGCTTTTAAAGCCCTAAATTATCAGAAGTGAAATGATCAATCCACTGTACATGAAAATTGCACCTTGTCATTTCTAAAATGATATGGAAAATGATGGTGAGTTTTCCCAAATAAGTTACAAGAATTTAATGCGTTATTTTTCATAGGGGAAAAAATTTGTTTTTAGATATGATAATTTACAAAAATACATTATCAGGACAGAAAAAATCAGATGACGCTAAGAGTTTGCAGGATAAACATTATGTCACAAAATTTAATAAGTCACAGCATGTGAATGGCAGCATATGCCATGCACTTAATTGAATTTTTTAATAAATAAAAGCCCTAAACATTCACTATTTTCTTTAAGGATACTATTACATTAAGTAGAATAGTGAACTTCTTGTATAAATAGGTATTTTTTCAATAGATACATTCTCAAAAATGAACCACTTATCTATGTAGATATTGCACTTCAGACTCATTCACATTTAACTCGGACAAGCATTCCTCATAACAAATGTAGAATAAAAATAAGTTATAAATACAGTGTTTTTCCCAAAATGAAACATACACTACCTTTTCCATAAGGTAACTTTGGTTACTACCAACTGACAAAGACCAGAGGGAGGTTTCTTTGAGAAGGGCAGGGAGGAGGATGGCCACCAAACTGATTTTCTGGAAAACGCTATAAAGGGAGCAATAATAAATTTAACCCATTTATAATAATTATAAATGACAAATAAAGCAAGGCTGAGCATCCCTTTTACACTTTATATTGCAAGGGTGAAGCTTTGAGATCACAAGGACGAACAGCCAACAGACTGAGAAGCTCCTCATTTCTCTTTGGGGACATTTAAATGGATGCCATCCCTTTGGTGGGGGAGGGTGGAAAGGGTCAGCTTTTGCTCTCAGCCCCTCATTTCCCCAGTGCCCAGGCCTGTGTGGTCCCTGGGGTGCCTCAGCAGAGAATTGCTGAGCAGTTCTGCCCCTGGGAGGGCCCTGGGCAGCCTCCCAGGTGGTGCTGGGGCCCTGGGTGTACCCTCCCTGCTCCTGAGCGAGCGCGCATCTCTCTGGAGAGCAGCCCTCCGTGCCTCTGCCTGGGGCATGGCTGCCATGGCCTGTGCCTTCTGCCACCCTCCCCTGCTGGGGAAGGCCAGCTCGGGTGTGCTGGGGTTGGCTCTTGCAGGAGGTGGGGACCAGGCATTGTGCAAACACCACCTTGGTGGCAGAAGGGAACCAGGCTCTTGTCCTCAGCAGGACTTCGCTTGGCATTTCTAAGGAGATCTGCACCAAGGCTGAGCCATCCGTGTGTTTTAGAGAGATGTTTTCAGCCCTCTCACCCCACCACAGCAGGACAGACCTCTCTATTAGTTCCTGATGCACCACAAGCTCCCTGCTGGCACTTGGGGGGTTTTTTGTTACACACACAGAAGTTAGCACCAAGCTACCACTGACCTTCAGCTCCTGAGGAGCTGCTGTGAGCACTGACCATGCTGGGCTGGTGTTCACCACACACCTTCACTGCCCTCACACCAGTGAGGCTCTAGTAAGTGACCAAAGGGAAAGAAATGAAAAGAAATGCATTTTCAGCCTTCCTGTAAATCTCTTATTTTCTACTCTCAGCATTGATGGGATGCTGGTTTTTGAGTGTGAAGGAAGAGACACTAACCTCCTTTAAATAAGTGAAATACTTAGATCAGCTTAAACTAAGGCTTGAATGTTTTTAATGCTGCTGGGTATTTAATGAAATTCTTTCACAGTTTGGTTTTTGTTTTGTTGGGGGGTTTTTTGTTTGTTTTTGTTTGTTTGTTTTTTTAAACAACTAAATGGCAAATTTGCAATAGGATAGCATCATCCATCAGGAGAAAATCTTAAGATGAAGTTTTTCTATGTTAATCCCTAAAGGCCTGAACATGGGGGATAACTGAGAATCTGTATTAATTAAGAAGAAACCTGAAGGCTCTGATCACTGCTCACAGGAGCAGCTTCAGTGAGAGCTCTGCTTTAGGCAGGACTTGGTTTCACCCTTGAAAGTCCTTAGACATCATGACTGAAATAGTTGGGGGAAAGATGCTGCTTTTGTTCTTGGCTCTAGAAACATCCCTCCCTCTCTGGAGCTCCCCTGTCTCAGTCACATCCTTAAATAACAACTTAAAACACGCAAACAGTGGCAGCTTGCAGGATTGCTTTCCATGCTAAGGCTGCAACAGGTATCGGTCCTTGAGCCTTGTTCAAATGAGCCAAAACCAGGCTTGTCAGCATTTGTGTCTCACAGGCTGCCTCCTGCAAGGAGGTCTTGACAGCACAACTGTGTGTGGTGGCATCTCATGCCAGAATCAACACATCATTTTTGGCAAGTGCACGCTCCAGAAATGGCACCTTCCACAGTACACAAAAGCATCCATTTGCTTTCTCGATAACAAACCGATGGTCAAGTAAGGTTTTGTTGTGTTTTAAAAGGTTGTAATTAAACACTGCTGTGGCTTTGCCCTTCTGATGACTTTGGATTGCACTGGTGTTGGGATGCAAAACATTTGAGTGTGACTGAACACTAGGACTTGAACTCTGAAGCATATTCAAAATGCTATTGAAGAGATGGAGGTGTTTGCCTTCTCACTTTTGCTCCTAAAATCAAGTGCTCCTGTTTCCTCCCGACAGTCTGATCTGCCCCTGGCCACCCAGGGAAATGAAATCAAATGACCTCTCTTCAAAACAGCCATCTCAGAAAATTACATCCTGAAGATGTAACCACTTGAAAAGAACTTGCACCCGGAAACTCCAACTATTGGCCTTTTCATGGTGATATTTTTATAGGCTTTCCGTTCTTATCATACTGGTAAACAAGCATTTTGATGCAGTGAGAGTTGGCTGGGGAAATCCAAGGGCTGCTTGTTATGGAAAAGTTATGGTTCGTATAGAATTGCACAGGTTGCTTCTGACACTTAAAGAAGGCTTTCAAGGTGGCAGCTGCCATTGTGCGAAATCTTTTGCTAATAAAACAGTAGAGGAAGAAATTAATCGCAGTGTTCAGCAGCGCCAGCATGTTGGCGATGTCCGACACAATATGGACCACCCAGCTGTTGTTTATAGGAGACACGTAGAGGTGATACAGTATCATGATTATTCTTGGCGCCCACAGGATGGCAAAAATAGAAGTTATAGTAAACAAAATGGCTGTTGTCTTCCCCGTGGAGTACCCACGCAGGCGGAAATTGCTCTTCCGCCGCAGCTTGTAGACGATGATGGAATTCAGGATGAAGAAGATGGAGCAGGGCACCAGGTACACGGTGAAGCAGTGGACCCAGATGAGGACGTGGTGCATGGACGTGCTGATGTAGTCTTCAATCCAAATGTTGGGCCACCAGTAGTAGGGGATGCTGGTCAAGAAGCAGGTGATGTAGACGCTGACGATGACTTTGCGAGTGCGGGCGGGGTAGGAGACCGTGTGGTACTTGAGGGGGTGGCAGACGGCGATGTACCTGTCGATGGTCAGGGGGACCGTGATCCAAATCGACGTGTGGATGGAAGAGAACTCCAAGACCTCGATTATTTTGTCCAGTACCTGAGGCATCTGTTTGTTTAGGATGAAATCTTCCATGAGGAAGTCAACGAAGACGATGAAGAAGAGAACCAGGATGTCAGCAGCAGCTAAAGCTAGAAGGTAATTATAGGAGGACTTCTGCCTGCGAGCTACAAGCTGGGAGAGGATGATGACTGTCAAGATGTTTGCTGTGGAGAAAGAAACACAGAGTTAGGCTATTAAGAGGTAGCATTAGCTTTTCTGAGCACTTGCTTGGAGTTGTGCAAGCACTTGGCAACACGACCACCTTATTAAATTCAAGAAACCAAAAGGAAAATCCCCCAGTCAGGTCCCTCAGAGAAGCTGTTGCAATGACAGGAGCATGTGGCCCTGCTCTCAGCTGTGGAATCCATCCCTTGAGCAGGGGCTGCTGGACTCCTGTCTGTGCACGCAGAGGGAGTGGTAGCAGGAGGAAAAAAGCTCTCACACACACTTGCTCTTATTTCCCACCTTGCCTTTTTTACTTTTTCATACAACAAGGGAGGAATGAGAAGGGTAGTGAATATAAACAGCCACTGTAAGTACTTGAGAGATTTGCTGGAGCACTAAGGTGTAGCCAAATTTTAACTACTTCCTCTTGTTTACTAGAACTTACTGTGTAGTCTTGAATTGGAAAAAAAATAAATTCCTATTATTCCTACTCTCAGTTTGGCTAGAATGAAACAGACAATATTGTTCCCATCAGAGGCTGGTATCACTTGGCTAGAATACCTGAAGAAGTGCTTAAAAATCAGAGATCTGGTTTACTGTACAAGTGACTGCCAAATGTTTGTAGTTGATACTTTCTTAAGTGTTCTGTAAATCACTTCTTCTGTGCATTCAGTGTTTCAAACATTTCTGCCAGTTTTGATGGATTTCCCAAAACAAATCAACAACAATTGTAAAGTTTCCTTTAAACCAGAGAAAAAGGAAGTTGGTAACATAAAAGTAATGATGGCCTAGGACACATCCTACAACTGAAAATGCTTGGTTTCTTAAAAACTGTTTTACTTGGCACTAGAAAAACTTCCTCCCTCTTGAATGCCTTCAAAGCCTGCTATCTGGGAGCAGATTTCTGCCACCAGGGAAATGAACTGCAGCAGAGTGAATGATCTTTTGACTAACAGCCCTCACCTATTTTTGTGTTAACTGAATGTATTAACTTTGTATCTTGGAAAAAAAAAACTCAACCAAACATGACAATGAACTGACTCTTTCCCTATATTACAAAAAAAGAAAAAAGAAAAAAAGAAAAAAAAGCACAATCTTTCCAATGGTACTGTCTCAAATTGCCTTCAGGGGAATATTCCCAATTCTGTTCTCCATTAATGTGAATGCAGCTGCATTGATTTCAGCTCAGCGCAGACGTGGGAGACAAGAGGTGATACAGCCAGAACTGCTGTGTCATTTTTCACTTCCTTGCTTAGAAATGCCTCTGCTGTGCCTGCTGATGAGCCCTGGAGGTGCAGTGAGTGATGTACTGTCAAGGAAATCCTCGAGCTGGAGTGTTTATCATGGCTCTGCAGCCACTGCTGGTTTTGGCCAGCCAGGCTGACTGGCTCAGCTTCACAGATATTGGATGTGACCCATGGGGTGCATCTTCCCTTTAAATCCTCTGGGTTTGACTCATTCCAGTAGCAGCAGCTGGAGCCAGTGAGCAGCAAGGGGGATGTTTGGAGGCCTTGGTCCCTGCTGGTAGCTCTGGCCTGACTGTCAGAGCAGCTCCTGCAGGGATGCTGAAGCCATGCTGTGCTCAGGTACAGCAGCCCTGCTCCTCACACTTCCTACCTACTGCAGGGTCCTGCTGCTTGCTTCTAACCCCACTCTGGTTTGCTCCAGGAGCAGGTTGATGAGCAGCCCCTCGTACCCTTTGCCCCTGCCTCTCTCAGGGATCCCAGCCACAGCACTAACAGCATGTGCTGAAATGCAACTTATTTATCTAAGGCCAGCAAGCCTTGCTTGGCGAGCCAGATTAGAAAACTGATCTGACAAAGTACACACGAGCTCTGCCCATTTTTTTTTTTTTCTGCAAGGGTTACTGTATCTTGTATGGGAAACGCTTTCCCTGGGATCACATTAGAGATTTTTTCTTGGTGGATGATACGAAATGCAGTAACACCATTTACCTTATGAAAACAGATACATACTGGGTGCAGCAGAAAGTTGCCAGTACACCAGTGTCTTAGCACTGGTCTGTGGGTGTTTTTCCTGCTGCACACTGCTTAGGGAAAGTGTAGATGAGCTGTGGATGCCTCAGTCCTTCATCTATTTCCTAGCCAGTGGTAAGTTGGTCCTTGGTGTGTCCTCAAACAGTATCTAAAGCTCAGTAAAATGGGAAGTGGTGGGCACACCCCTCTGTGGGACCAGCTGTGTCCTTGTGCCAGTCTCAGTAACTCCTGAGTGTCTGTCTCCTCAGTGTCCTGCTCTCCTGTGGGCAAAAATTACTCACTGGGGGTGAAAGGTGATAGAAGAGTATTTGTGACTGTATTTTAACCTTGCTGACACTAATTCTTGCACTAGTCTGTGATGAGAACTATGGCAGAGATGATGATGATGATGGAGATATAAAAATATCTGTCTCTGCTGTAATTTAGGTGGAGCGAGCTGGATAGGTCAGCACCCCTAAATTGTCCTGGATGGTACACTGCCCATTTCTTGCAGTGTATTTTCTAGATACTAAGTGGTTAAGATCATTTGAATTTGAAAGAGATTGATCACTGTGCTGGGAGATGATTAGGGGATGACAGATGGGAATTTATGCCAGCGTCGCTTGCTGCAGTGCAGTATTCTGAATTTATAAATATCTGTTTGAGAACCAGGGCTTGATTGGGGACTCGCTGGCTGAAGCCTTGAGGTGCTGCTGGCTGATGATTAGAAGCAACTGTACAAAATGGCAGTCTCAATTCTTTCCCTCCAGGCGTGAGGACCTGAGACACCTGAGACAGCATCCAAAGGTCTCTGATACCCAAACACCTTTGTTCCTTCGTTTGCTCAAAAGAAGGCAACCTTCTAACTCAGCCAGGCTTCATCACAGGACACTTACATCCCTCCTTTGACATCTCTGACTTTATCAGCTTCTGAGTACAAGCTGCAGCACCAAAATTCATGCCATTGGAGTCCTTTGTGTCTGAAAGGGATCTTCCTTTAGGAGTAACTTTGGTTCCTGTGTGGATTTGGGTTTACTTCCCATACCAAAGCTGTGCTGCCTTGGCTGCAGAGCTTGGGAAGTCTTCAGTGCCTCAAGGCCGTGCCTGTGCCCCAAGGGCACAGTTTTGCCCCCAGCTTCTCATTTCAAGATTACAATCATCACTCAAACAGTGTCTAATGAGAGCCTGTGCAGGGGATGGGAAGAGCTCCTTTCAGTGACTATTTTCACTGCATGTGAGCTGAAGCAGGAGTGATTGTATCTGTGTAAAGAAGAAATAGGCAGTTCTGGGCTTTATTTGTGGGGGGGTTTTTTCTCTCTCTCTTTTTTTTTATTTTTTTATTGAGAGCACGTACACAGCAGCCTGTGCAGTCAAAAATGGCCTTTACAACACAAGCTGTAGCTCCCTGCATTGGGAACAAGGCTGGTTCTGTAGTTCAGCAGTTCAGCTTTATAAACTCCCTAAATGAAGTAGCCAGCAGTGTTGCTCACCGAGCGTGATAAACATTAGGTCAGGGAATATAATGGACACCTTTTACCAACACAGTTGTTGCTAGGATGCCCACAAATTATTGTGCAACGTGTGAGACTTCTCTGCAGGCTTAGCAGCAGTCACCTGACTGGCAGAGAGAAGTAGCTTACAAATGGGAAATCTTAAGTTGCCTCAGAAAAAAAAAAAAAAAAATAAATGGTAGTAACACCTCCTCCTCAGATATAAGAACTCTGAGAATGTAAGTACAATATGCTAAAAATAAGCGGTGAGAAAAAGGGATGTTCTGGCTTGATGGGAATAGAGGATTTCCTCTAAGCTAGGAGGCAATACTCAAATGTAAACAGGGACTGTGTCCAGCAGGCAGCTCTGACCACGGCTCCCCACACAGCTGCTCACCAACAGTTACCAGACTGGAGATAAGGGTGGCATTCAGCCCTTGTTTTGTGTGGGAGCTCTCTGGGGAAGCTGGTGACAATGGGTGATTTCTGATAGAAGGTGCTACATAACAGAAGTTATTAACAACAAAAAACCAACCAAGAATACTGTGGCAATGTCAATACATTATAATTATTTATGTTTGCTATAGCTGGTTATGTGATCTTTTTAAATGACCTCTGGATGCTCTTTGCCTTTAAAGGAGATAGGGTAGGTCCACATTTTCCTCTTACAACCAATATAGATCAAACTTATGACTAGAGCAGATGAGGACAGACTGAATGGTGCTTCAGTTTGTTCCTCTCTTTTATTATCACATCCTGAGTTCCTTCCTTAAACTGTTGTGAGGCATACAGAGATACTTTATAGAATATAATTAGTGCAATACAAGTTTTGTCTTCCCGAGGAGTTCCTGAGAGGATTGATTTTTTGAAAATAAATGGATTTATTTGTTGTTCAGCTGTCTGAGTGCTGTCAAACAGCACACAGCAAGGCACCCCCACGAGGAAAGAGCTGTCAGCCCTTCTGCTAGTGCCTGCATCACCTCCCAGGGAATGGAGAGGGATATAGGCAAAAAAAAAAAGAAAAAAAAAAAAGAAGAACAAAACTATGGCAGGCACAGATGCAAGATTGCTACTGGAGGAGATTTCACATCCTGCAGGAAGGCCCTCATGTGGCTTGTGCTTAGAAAATCCTGTGTGCAGGGGCAGAGCATGTCAGTTCTGAGGGTGAAAGAGAACCTGGAGGTAGAGGATGCCCAAGCTCCTGCCCAGGACAACCCAAACTCCCTCCTATGTGCAGGAGCCTGGGTTAGTTACTGCCAGGGAAAACACAGCACGGCCTTGGCCTTACAAGTCACAAGTGAACGAGACAGTCGGTGCCAGAGGCCAGATTCTGACAATGAAATCTGGCCTCTGGGGCCATTTTTCTCACTGGCAGCATTTATCAGCTGAGATGGCTCTGGGGAAGGATGCAGGGAAGGAGGTACTCTGCTCTGCAGCTGGCATCAGCCATCAGTGTGTCACAGAGGCCAGAGAAGGGTTTCAATCCAGCTGGAGGGCACAGACACAGCGATGGCACCGAGGTGCCAGTGGCTGATACTCCCTTCGAGCCTTGCCAGCCACCCAGGCTGGAGTGCAGCAGCTTGTCTGGCAGAAAGGTGTAATTACACTGTTTTGGGCTTTCCTAGACCACTGGAGTTTTTCTGGAGCAGCCTGCATAAAACAGGGCTATTTCTGCAGTATGAGAGTGGCCCAGAAGGAACACTGGGCCAGGATGTGGGGAGGTCTGGGCTCACTGGGGCCCCACACGTGTGTAAATGTGGCAGGGATCTGGTTCTCTTCTTGCCATCTTCACCCTCCTTGCCCACCTTTCCTGAGATGGACCTGCAGAGCAGAAAGTCTCTAATGAATTTCAGACATTTCTCCTGCCACTCCAAAGCCTTATTTAGAGGTACTCACACAAGGATAAAAACGTCTCAAATGCACACCTCAAAGCCTAGCCTTGCCTCTTGCTAGTAGAGCAGTACAGCTTTCTAATGGAAACTGCTGCTGGGAACAGAAAAGGTGATCTGCAAAATGATGCAGAAATCATAAAAGGAATTTGGTTATTTGTGCAACATATCTGGATAGACAGGGATTTTCAAGGCAGTTTGGGTACCTCATTTGGCAGGTGTCTATGGCTTCTAAATGTGGGCTGTCAGTGCAGTGTAAGGGGTCTCAAGCTGAGTAACTTGAGCTCCAGGGTGACAAAACCATTCTGCCCTTTTGATACCAAATGCCAAAGTACTGAGGCAGGTGCCAAAGGTGTTTCATGGGATGACTGGGATGGAGAGAGGATGTGACTTCATAAGGGCACTGCCATGAATTCTTTACTGAACATGAATAATTAAGAGGATTTTACCTTTGATTGTGGTTTTGCTAAAATAAACCAGTCTTTATGTCTTCCTAAAGCATTAGGTAATGCAACAGGAGCTCATGCTTGCAAACCCCATGGCCAAGCTTTCTCAGAGACTGCGCCAATTTTACACAGTAGGCAGGAAATTACAGACTTTGTAAAACCATTGCAGTTTGGCTTTATTCCCCCACAGAGAATATACTGCATCCCCACTAGATAGATCACTCCTCGGTGTGCTAGTCAGGACATTGAAGAAAACACACTTGGAATGAACAAATATGTGAGAAATATCCCAGTCTGATGTAACTGACTGACAGGTGATTTGTCTTGAGACCAAAAGCAACCCCTAGAGCACCTGCCCGTGCAGGCAATATTCCATATGATGGAAGAGATGGAGAGGATTAGTGACTGTACATTGCAGGGACTCTGTTTCAGGTGGTAGAAGGGAAGAATTTCAGGGTTACAAGAGGCAAGTTTCTCTTTTCTTCCACGGATAAAGGGATAAAATTCTTTTTGGTTATCTTCTGTACTGCTAATTCTGGTCCTGCTTGGCTGCCTGCACTTCATTCTCTCTGCATAACCACACTGGAGTCCTGAGGGGCAACCCAATACTATCCTCTCCCATGAAGTCACCCCAAGAGTAGCACCAAGGGCACTCCAGACATCAGGTTTTAGTATCTGTAAGTACATATCCATGTTCTGCAAAATGAAAACTGATTTGTGTGTAAAGGCCTCCTGTGCTCAAGGAGTTAATTTTGGCTTTGTTTCCTTTTCTGGTGTCTCAAAGCTAACGAGAAAACAGATTGTAGGCTCAAAAAGACCACCTGAAACAGAAGAGGGAAGCTTTTGTGGACAGAGATTGCTTTGCCCTTGGTGTGTGAAGGCAGAGCACAGACCCCATCAGGACATCTCCGTGTTGTTTGTTTGCCTACACCAAATTGTGACGTGTGTGGTTAAAGGCCTTCTGCTGGCTTGTTTCTGCTGATTCACCCCCATTTTATGGAAGGGAGCAGAAAGAGGATGAGGAGAAGAGAACTAAAAGGGGATGGATGAAGAACAGCAGGATATTAGATTGCCTGGTGCTTCTGAATGTTTTGACTTCTTAACAACTGGGGGCTCTGCATTACCCACCTACCGTGGAAACTGGCTGTGCTCTCTCTTTTGTGTCGTTGTCATTTCAAGGAAAAATGTACTTTGGAGTTTTTCCTTTCCAATCCATTTTAGCAGCCTGCCATGCAAGGTTGTGCACTTCATAGTCTGCTGAGCCTCCCAAATATGGCACCTCATTATCATTACAGCCCTGACAGTGTTGTTTCCTACTGACGTGGCAGAAGAAATTCAGAGTTAGCAATTGCACTCTGTCTAGTGGCATCCAGAAATGTACAATCAACTTCTCCACAATCCATGCATTAGCATGGATTCAGCCACACGCTGTCTTTCAGGCTGCAAGATTTTAGCAGCTACAGGCTCCAGATGTACTGACCAAACTAAATCACTCCCATCTGCACACCTTGCTGTCACCAGTTCTGTGCAGGAACAGAATGAATCTATTATTTTTCATAATGATTCTTCTCTCCAAAAGAACAAGCATTCATTTTACAATAGGAAATGACTCAATTTAAGCATGTTAGCAGCAGTTTTGTTCCCCTCTGTCCAGTACTGCTACTGTAAAGAGCTGTAGTGCCCTTCAGTTGCTCCAATAGCCAAATTCTGGCAATCTATTTGTCCCCTTTTTAATAGGATGCAATGTACTGGCCTTCCGTCCAATTCAGATTTTAAGTCAGAGAATATATGGCCTTTGAGTAAAAAAGGGTGGTTGAATCAGGGCTCAGGAGGGTTTGGTTCTTATTCACTAATGAGCAGCAGCAGCAGAGTGCTGTTTTCTCAAGGTCATAACTCTACATTGTAACAACTCTCCCACTCATATTTTCGGATCTTCCTTTAGCACTTCTATTTTTCAGGTGTGCTGCTATGAGAAAGGCTACTTATTCAGGTGTTGGGAATGGTCTCTTTAATCAGAAGCCTGCACTGTGATTGCAGAAGAATACACCAGGCAGCAGATGGCAGGAATCCAAAACGAGTCAGACACTTCTACAGTTCTGTGTGCTCTGTGCAAACCTACCTCTGCCTGCTTTGGTATTTACTGCTACTACACGCCACGTGAGTCACCCACAAACATTGCTACCTGTCCCCCTTGCTGCTCCTGGTACCAGCTGGGTCACAGCTGTGGGCACAGGGACAAGCAGCACTCGGCAGGTCCCGTTCCCCCACACAGCCGAGGGGTGCAGGGAACACAGCTGGGCTGCTGTGGGGTGCTGGTCTCTTGATTGGGGGTGCTCAGCCCACCAACAGCACCTGCCTTGCCAGGGTGATGACCCAGGCACGCACATCTCCCAGAGAGCATCCTTACTCCAAACTTTACATAGGGAGAAGGCTCCAGAAGGAGCAGGTCTCCATCTTTTTGGCTTCCCTGTGACTACACCGCGGTTTGCACGGGCGCAGTGCGCCCACGTGCCAATCCAATGCCCTAAACCATCTGCCCTGCTGTGCAAGGACAGCCAATCTGTCATCTGTTAGGGCAAGGTCCATAACCCACATCTGTCTCTTCACAGAGTGTTAAACCAGTTAGGCACCCCCGCTGAGCTGACACGTTCCTCCAGGTCAGGACTGCAGCTTCTCTCCCTCCACATGGAGCCCTGTGAACGCACTCTGTGCTTGGCTGGGCTTTGAATGACCCAGGTTGTCCCCATCTCCACACCACCTTGTTCAGCAGCAGGTCTGACATGAACACTACCTGTTTGCACCTTCCAGCTGGGAGCATCCAAGCATGCCCAGGCTGCTTCCCCAAGCTTGTGAAGTCTTGAATCTACATTTAGATCGATGTGACCGGTTTAATGCAAAAGCCTAAAGCACAAATAAAAGAAACAGTTGTGGATGAGGCTCCTAAAGTTTGGAGTGGCCCTTCCCTGGGGTATTGCTGTGAGTCTGTTGCCTCCTGGAGATGCTGTAAAGGTGCTGTGCTTTGTGTATGGGATGGATTGATCCCCAAAGCCAAGGTGCATCCCAGGTAGGCAACTGACTGGGGAGCAAAATGGAACCAGCAATCCCACTGGGACTGGCTAAGAAAGCCAGATTTACTCTGCCTCTCACACTGTCAGGAGGAGGTGAGCCCTGGGAACTTGGATCAGGCTGATTTCCTCACCTAGGAAATGCTGATGCTCTGTCCTTTCAGCAGCAATAAACTCTATTCCTGATGGAAAAAGTGATTGCATGCAAGGCAACTCCATTGCTGCTGCTCTTTCTAATGAAGCAGGAATGAAGGTCAAAGCCAGGTGTCTGCAGCAAGCAGTGCTGCTTCTGTGCCTGACCTTCTTGGTTATGTTCACGAAGGAGTTTTTTGGTGCAGCTGCTTTGTGCAGCTCTCACTGACAAAGGGACAGAATGAGAGTGGTACCTGTTGCTCTTTGCTTTCTCACCTTTACCATCCCCCTCTTGGACTGAATCAGAGCAATTTATTCCCTCCCCCACATCCAACACCATCCCTTCTCTAGCATTTTCTCTCACTAAAGCAAGAAACACTTCCATTAAAACTTTTTTTCAGCCCTTCTCTTGCCTCCCAGCTAACTGCAGGTGCTTCAGAGGTTCTCTCTGACAGACAAGGGGCATATCGGGTTAACAGACCAGAGGCTGCAGAGCAGCTCCATAAATGAGAAACCTTCCCCTCTAAATGGGAGACGACCCCACTTCCAATGCCTCTGCCTCGTGCTTGCACTGGCATTTTCTCCTTGTTCCCTGCAGCCTGATCCTGAGACACCCCACTCCTGATAGCAGGACCGTGAACTCTTGCCCACCTGCACTCAAAACAAGTTTCAAAAAACTGTCTCTGTCTTACCAGCCCCTGCTTAGAGGGAAAAGAAGCAGCCTCCTGGCCCAGCTGCCTGAAGGCACCATGACCCCTGGCAGAGCTGCAGCCACCTCAGGGCAGTACCAGCCTTGCAGGGTCAGTGTGCAGAGCTGGCTCTGTGGGTGCCTCTCTTTGTAGGGCACAGAGCAGGGCTGAAGGGAGTTCACTTTGCTCTCTCTCCTCTCTGCTTTTTACTGGCTTTCTGGTGCCTGGTTGAACAGAGAGGGAGAAGGAGCCACTGCTGAGAACAGGGTCTGCTGAGGTGCCTGGGCTATACAGAGGAGGGAGGCAGAGGATGCTGCTACTGCACACACAGCGAGGCCTGACATCACTTGGCCTCAACGTGGAGTTGTTGAGTTAGTGAAATTTCCTTCAGACAGTACAGCAGGAAAGATAGAAACAGTTAACTGGCTTCTCTTCTCACCAGTCTTTCTCCAAGATTTATGGCAAGGAGTTAACTCTTTCCTTTTCAGCAAAACACTGCACTAGTGCTGTATTTGAGGACAGATCCTAGACAGGATTTCTCTTAAATTCTTGGCATCATACAGAGCTAATTAAGACCCCACATAGTTCAGGACTCTTTTTCTAACAGCCAATAAAGTCTGCTACCTTTAGAAATTTCAAATGTTAAAAAAATCTAAAGAGCAGCTTCAAATTAAAACATGAAAAGCTCTTTTTTACACTGCTGTCACCCTGCACCCCATCCTCAATGAAGCCTGGCTGTAGGAGTCTGCCCCTAATCATATCCAGCTTGTTCTCATCTCTGTGCAGTCTCATGAATTCCTCATGCACTCAGCACGCTGTGCATTTACTCAGCACACTGTACATGTGCAATGAGTCCAGGTGGCAGTGCCAACGCCATCCTCAGACAATGTGCTCTGGACACATCCACACCTGATGTAAGCCCACTGAACTCAGCAGGGCTGCACCACCACATGCTTTGGCTAGTTCTGTTAAGCACTGGCACTGGTGCCACTGCTCCAATCAACTGATGTCTGATCCCTTGAGGAACGCGTGAGACCGTGTCTGATTTGGACCATGTCTGATTTGGACCATGTCTGATTTGGACCATGTTCTTAGAATGACAGCACTAGCTCTGTAATTACAATGCAGTATCCTCAGGGAGCTGGTGCAAGTATGTGCAGAATGTTCATTAAATGATTTTTCTTGTCTGTGCACGCAGGACTTTCCCCCGTTTCAGAGGCATACAAAGGCAAGCTTAGCCACAGAGCGCTTCGTGACAACTTCTTCACCTGATAATCCTGAGAGGGTCTTGCTCAGTTCCCGGGGGACTGGTGCTGAAATCAGAGGCTGTCATTACTATGGACATCTAAGCAGCCCCTAAGGAATTAATGAAGAGGAAACTACCTCCTATCCCTGCTGGCTGGGTCTCTTCAGGTCAGGGCTGAGACTCATCAATGTTTTGGAGCACAGATACTTGCCTGTGCTCTGCATCCTCTGTAGGTAAATACAGGACTTAACTTTCCAGTTCTCTGAACTGTTAGCCAATTGGCAAATTTTAACTATAAGCCAGAAATGGGGGAAAAAACCCCAAACCAAAACACAAACCCCAAACCAAAACAACACAAACCACATCAATTCATATGGACAGTGGTAACAGCACGCATGCTGCTCAGAGGCAGGCTTCTCTTCATGTCTGAAATTTTTCTATGAAATAATTGCCATAAGAAGGAATTAAGGTGAACAAGAACTTAGAAACTATAGACTATTACCTATCATTGCTGCTTGCCATTCCACACAGCACTTAAAATGTGTAGCTCTACACAGACACAACCAAACTCTCTTTTAGCACACCCTTAAAATACCAATTCACCTTGGTGCATCAGAACTTTTTCCCCAACTCATTCTGCCTGTCCTTGGGATCACTCTGAGTCTCTCTCAGGCTGGAGGTGTTAAGCCAGTGAGCAAGCCATGCTGTTTGCCCACCCAAGCTGTGCTGGGATGGCAGCTCTGCCCGCTGTGACTACAGCAGCTCCCCTCGGTCCTGTGTGCCAAGGCAGGCACAGGCAGCCCCTCCAGGAGGAAGCACCTGCCCAGTCCCTGTCTCAGCTGAGACAGCACTGCTGATGTGATGCTCGTGTGGCATCTGCACCTTTGGAGCTCTGTGCTGGCAGTGGTGCCTCACAGGCGTTCACATCCAAGCTTGGGACATCCTTTCCTTCCCTATTTGTGCTGTCTCTAGCTTTTCTTGTTCCAAGCATCTCTATAATGTCTTTTAATGTCCCCTTTTTAAGTAGGAAATTTTGCTCAGGATTATACACTCTGGAGACTGGTGCCTGTCAGCTGGGACTTTCTTCTGAGCCCTGTACCTGCATTCAGGAGTCTCAGTGTCAGCATTGCCATTGCCTTTGCAGTGCACTGACTTCAAGACTGAACTTTCCACCTCTCCTGCTCCCCCAGCCGCAGGGACAGCCTCACGAGTATGACAACTGTCTGCGAAGCTCCTGACAGCGTGCTCCGTCCCCAGTCAAGTTCCCTAGTTGGTGGCACGTCGCTTCCTAAAGCCAGCCGTGCCCCAGGGAGTCGGGTGGGGATTTGCAGCAGAAAAACTCGGCAGCCACCCTTGTGCTCACTGCCGGCCCGGCATGCGATCGGCGGGGACCCGGCCGCCTGGGCACCGCTCTGGTACTGACACGGCCAAAACGGCAATATTGGGCAGAAACTTCACGACAGGCTGACTCTGTATGTCAAGTTCAAAGTCAGGCTGCCCCAAGCCGGGTGGGAGGGCGAGGGCAGGCAGGGACAAAGAAGGAGGCAGCGCCAGGACAGCAGCACGCCGGGCGGGGAGATGCTGCTGTCCGGGGGATGCTGCTGCCCGGGGGATGCTGCTGTCCGG
>VWYO01022118.1:191326-249114 GCA_013400275.1 Rhadina sibilatrix
GCCTTCCCGAGGGCAGCGGGCTCGCCCCGCAGCCGGCAGCGGCCAGAGGGGGTTGTCCGCCAAGCTGGCACACGAGTCAGTAGGAGAAGAGCAGAGAACAGCAGAGCAGAGGCGAGGGCTGCCAGCGGCGTGCTGGCCGCAGCCCTGGGCTGTGCTTCGGGCGGCTGGGGAGGCAGCGGCTCACCCGGCCGTGGGTGTTTGTGTCTGCGGCATCAAAACGCACCGCCCGGGTAATATTGCACTGTCCCCCTCTTCTCCCCGCCGTGCTGCGGGGTGAAAGGACGGGGCGGCCAGCGGGGACACTGCCGTGCTCCGGCGGGGACACTGCCGTGCTCCAGCGGGGACACTGCCGTGCTCCAGCGGGGACACACAGCGTGGGGACACTGCCGTGCTCCGGCGGGGACACCCCGTGAACGGCCCCCGCAGGACAATGCTGAAGGGAAATCGGAATTCCGACCACCTTCTTCACCCATTCCTCGCGGCCTGTGTACAGCAGTACATAGTCCCAGATGAAACTAATGAAGGATTTAGAGTTAGGCTTGTTGGCTTAGGGTGATGGAGCCCTGTCCTTTGTGCTACTGAGGGGGTGGGTCAGGTGTGAGTACATTGATACGTCCAGGAAGTTATGGTTTAGTGATAAAATAGATATTTCATTAGAGTGCATGCCTACTAGGCAGAAAACAAGGTGTCTTTTCACCCGAAGTGTGTAGGGTTGAGCCCCACGAACCAGCACGGTGTTTTGGAAAATCCCCCTGGGTTAAAGCAGTGTATAGGGCAGGCCAAGAGGGATGTACATGTGCAATGCCTGTGAGGTTGGTCAGGGAGGTGCGTCTGATGGGCTACACACAAGATCCAGTAGATGGCTTACAGAAGGAAATAAAGATGTGATTCTTACTCTCTGGGCATCTGACTGTTAGGGTGGATGATGGTGGACCATCAGGTGACTAAGTAAGGACCTCTGCACCTTTGGATTTCCATGGTCTTGTTTGAAAAGTAGTTTAGCTTCTCTTTGAAAACACAACCAGCAGCAAGGAAGGCTCTGCTCCTGTGAGGACTTGAGTAAGTTACTTTGCTGGAAGAGACAGTGAGATTATTCGTGTGCTTAAACGCTTAATAGGTCTTTTTGAACAGTACTGAAACTGCTGTGCACCTTCCAAGATTAAACATGCTGGAAAAAAAATATTTTTCTCTGCTTTTTCAGTGGATGTCTTCATGAAGTTAAGTGAGAGTCTGCTGATACAGCTTTTATGTGGATGTATCCCTTTTGAAAAGAATTTTTTTCCAAACCATTCATTCAAACAACCAGCAGAAGTGTATATAAAGCAGTGTATGTGGGGGTGATTATATAGTACAAAGTCCTGTGAATTCAGCTTTGTCTGTTTTTTTCCCCTTAGCTATCTAAACTACAAGGTGTGGGGGGTTTCTGTAAAGTTCTTCACATGTTTCTGTGAAACAGAAACAACAGACCTGAAGAGGGTAGAAATCTTTTATTGCCTCCCGAAAGAGAAGTGATTTTTCCTGGAGCTTTTTCTTGGGGGTGTAAGTACATCCGCAGGGCTGGAAGCTTAGTGACTCACTGTTTCAAAGCTAAGTGAAGCTCATCAGCAAAACAAAACACAAAAGAAGGGGATGGTGGTGGAGCAAGTGATGGTTAAAAAGTGCCACATCCAGTTTGCAGCGCTCTGAGTCTCACAACTTTCCAGTTAACAGCAGTGAAATGCCACAAGAAGCTGGAGGCTAAGGAAGAACCTCTGCTGACTGTTTTCTGTCGTGCTGCTGCCACTGTTAAGTCTGGCCTAGTTTTGAACATCCTGAGCAATAGGGCTTCCCTGGAGAGGGCTGTTTCCATAACAGAAGCATATGTTTCCTCAGAGCTAGAGTTGTCTCCAGGGCACAGTTCAGGTAGCTGCTCGTGTGCTGAGGAGAGCTGAATGCAGTAAGAATCTCCTCCTCTCTTCCCATCTGGAACTCTCAGTTCCTGATGCACACGATGTGTTCCTCTTGTAAAAGGAGGAAAACTGGGAAATTTTGTTCACATTCACTAACAGTTCCCTCTCTCGTGCCCTGCAAATGGACAGGCCACAGAAAGTAAATCTGCTCCTTGTACCTCAGTTGGCTTAACTGAAGCTTCTTGAGGAACTTTTCTGCCTCACTGCACCAAGAGCTTCTAAGGCAGAATGAACTGGGTTTCCACATCTGATTTGCTTTTGCCTCACCCAAGTAAAATTAGTGAAACACTTTGTAATATATCAGAATTAAGGGCCCAAAGTAAAGGTGAAGATCGCTCTTGTCTTCTGTGTGTAAATGGTATTTGGAGGAGCTTTTGTCCTTCAAACTACTTCAAAGCACTTTCGGCCTAAGTGAAATGAATTTAGTTGTTCTGCCCTCTGAATTGTGCAGTGACAGAGCCCCAGACAGAAATAAAGCCAATTCAAAACCCACCACAATGCTTGCTTCCACTTATAGCTATTTATTTTTAAGCTTCTCGCTGTTTTCTAAAGGGATGGCATTTATGTGTAACATCAGGGCCACAGCGAGGAGAGCACTGCTCTGCTGCTGAATTAGCAGGCAGATTCCTCTGGAGCCTCGAGGAGGACAGTTCCTGAAGCTCATCTCCTGATCAGCCACATGCTTAGACAGCGAATGATGTTTACTCTTTTCCTAAGAGCAGTTTGTTGTTTTCATGGCATGCTACAGAACAATAACAGGTGGATGTACTTCACTTTAAAATTCCAGAGGCACTTGAACTTGGTCAGCTTCCTTTCATTTTATTTTATTTATTTATTTTTTTCAGAGGAAATGAGCCTTCCAGAAACAGCTGGACAGTGATCCTGGGGGCAAGAGGATGGAGTGACACACACTCCCACCCACCTGGGCTGTGGAACAAAAGCACTGGTGACTTCAAGAGACAAGAGCCATTTACTGAGGGAGTTGGGAAGAGCCAGGGGTTGTGTTGTTGCAACACAGTGCTGTGAGGAACATGCCTGAAAGGCAGCAAAGGTGAAGCTGGAAGGGCAATGCATGGAGTGTGTAAAGGGATTGGGAGAGGCTGTGTGAGGCTAGAGAGGTCTCTCGAAGGAAAAGGTGTCATTTGGCCAAAAATATGTGTGTTAACAGTTACAAGAGGCCAGGGACATTGGCAAGAGAACTGGTTTAGGGCATGGTCAAGGCTGTCTTACCTGTGTAGTAGTGTGGCAGGAATTAAACTCTGAGCTGTTACAGAGAAAATGATACTTATAGGAATGACAAATCTTAGATTATGCCTTATTAGATGCTTGTATGTAATTTTGTATGCAATGAAACCCTTTTTTCAAAGCAATATTTTTATCTTTCCGTACTGTTAGGCTGCAGGATAATGGAATCAAATTCTACTCCTTTTGAGTTAAAGAACTGTCTTTATCAATAGCATTCTGCAGGTTTCTCCAGACTTGGAAGGTGAGAGAGACCTTTCTGTGTTCTCATAAAAGCTGTTAAGGAGGAAAAAAAAAAAAAAGAAGGTGATTATGAAAGTTCTTTACTGGAGTGCCTATGCACTGGCAGGCTCCAGTTTTACAAGGGAATAGTGAATTTTTATTCATTTTTAAGGTCAGAAGTGCTTCTTGTTGCCAGGGAAGTCTGTGGGTCCACAGCCTGCACCCTCAGGCCCCACAGCCCTGTAGACTCCTCTTCATCTCTTCTTCCTCTGGCCTCATATTTCCTTGGACACCCCAAGAAGGTTACAACAGGTCTCAAACACTGTCTGTAATGGAGCTTTGCCTATGTGAACCTACTGAAAACAAGTTTAAAGCTTTTAAACACCAATTATTTCCTTCTAGAATTAAATGTTTATTCCCTGATCTCCATTTTAGGTTTCAACTGACAAATCTCATTGTAATTAATTTGAGCTCTATTGTGAGTACATTTTTCCAAGGGAACAGAAAGCAGATGTGATAAATGCCTGAACATGAGATTTAGCCTAACATCTGTTGTTTTATAGAAGAGTTACAAAACAAACTGTGTTTTGTTTGTGTTTAATTGGTAGAAGATACACCTGATTTTCCATTGTACTCTTTTCAGGTTACATTGAAAACATCTGATAGAAATATGCACTGAGATAAACTCCTTTGACCTGTCCAGTTTGCAATGGTTATGACAAATTAGTGCTATTTTTGCAATAGTCAGCATATAGGTGGTGTTTCAGATAAAATGAATGTGTTGCACAAAATAAAAGTCAAACTCTTTCTGGAAGGCAAGAAAGTGAAAAGGATCCATCAGAAGCTTGCATGATGTACTTGTATGATGCTTAACTATGGAATTACTGGGCTAATTCATATCTTTAGCATATAGCTATCCTTTGCTGGATTTAGGCAAATTTTAGATAAATTAGGATTAAAACTTTACAAATACTTCTAAAGATGGAGCCTAATTTATCCTTTTCCCAAGGTGAAAAAAAAAAGTACATGAGATTCATGTCACAGACTGCATTTCCTCTACTGGGATTTAAAAAAGTTGGATAGGAAAGTACTCAAATATTCAGGTTTGCTTGGGCTGGAAATTCCAAGTGGTTTAACTGTAGAAAAGGTGTGGCATGCACAGACCTGGCAGTGGAATGCTGACAAATGGAGGTGACACTTCCTTACCCCGTTACTGAGCAGAAATCAACTCCAGCCTGTGAATACCAAGAAGGGTAAAAACAGTTTAGATTATCCCTTACTTTAAAATAATTGTACCAATCGTTTTTACTATTACTGGGGGGGAAAAGAAGTGTTATTACAACATGACAATGCATTATTATTTGCTGTGCCACATCTCATTAGGTCTCATTTCAGGATCAAGTCACAAAGCACTCTGTTCTGTAGTTGAGGGTTTCCTATGCAAATGCCATGTTTGGCTGGTGTGGTTAAGTCCTCCCTGCACGTCCCAGAATAAGCTGCATGATCTGGATTCGGAGCTTTCCTTTCAGAAAACACACAACCCTCTCCACGTCCTCTTGTTGGTGCTTTCGTGTTGCTGGAGCCCAGCGAGCAGCGGCCGCATCAATGCTGCTGTTCGTGGGGCCGGGGTGGCTCCCGTGCCTGGTGACAGGGCTGCCACAGAGCCTGCCTTGCCAGGAGGGGCGGCTCTGGCACGGCCCTGCCTGTCACGGGCATGCACAGCAGCACCCCTGCAGCCCCTGCAGTGCTGCAACCCCTGTAACCCCTGTAACCTCTCAGCCTCTGCAGCCCCTGCAGTGCTGCAACCCCCGTAACCCCTGCAGCCCCTGTAACCCCTGCAGTGCTGCAACCCCTGTAACCCCTGCAGCCCCTGCAGCCCCTGCAGCCCCTGCAGTGCTGCAGCCCCTGTAACCCCTGCAGCCCCTGCAGCCCCTGCAGCCCCTGCAGCCCCTGCAGCCCCTGCAGCCCTTGCAGCCCCTGCAGCACTGCAGCTGAGCTCCCTGAGCAGCACTGAGTGTGGCCAGCCTCTGGTGGGAATGCAGGGGGCTCCTGCAGCATCACCTCCGTCTCCTGTGGGCAGGAACAGGAGGCATAAAGGAGTGAGGCCTCACGGAAAAGAGGCTGATGCAGACTCTGATTCTGTGGCCAATTAAACAGATTGCACGGCCCCTTGTTCACTTCTGCCCGTCCACCAAGTGAGCAGCCAGCCTGAGCTGAGTAAGATCGCTTTCTCATTTTACATAGAGCTTTCACGTTCTATCCCCCCTATTAATTAAGTAGATGAAAGGTTCTGGCTTCCTTGAACTTCTCCTTTCTTGTCTGATACACTTTGAATTAGATGTAACCATTATAAAACGATCAGAAGAAAAGACTGAGTTTTTTTTCTCACTTTCTAGGTATTGTGGGTATTTTTAGGTACCACACTTAGCAGATACAGCAAAAAAATCCCTGCAGGTGGACGCTTTAAGTGGTTATAAAAGCCACTATTAATTTTGTTTTGTTTCCTTGATATATATATATATATATATAAATCTTATTTTGAATTTTCAGCAAGAGTAATTTGTCTGTCAATCGACACATATTCTCCTCCTTCAGGGTTGAATTTTTGTTGCTCTTATTGTTCTAGGGAAAAAAGAGTAACTGCTTAATCAAAAAGTAGTGCCATTAAAAATGTTAATGAGCTTTGTATTCTAACTTTCTCTCATGTAGTTCCACTGACTGTGCCAGGATTTTTCTTGATTTACTTTGGCATAAGTGAGGCATAAGCAGAATCCGTCTTGGGTTAGGCACAGCTTTACTGTAATCCATGAGGTCAACGAAAGCACAAAAGGAAGGAAGCTCTACATAATCAGAAATCAAATAATACAATCCCCCCTACAGCTCTGCTTAGTGCTTGCTGCTGATGTCAAACATATGTCCAAGCCTACACTGGAGGCACCACCAGCAGTTGCCCAGGGGAAGAGCAGCAAGACCAGCCGTGTGCCTGAGCCCTGAGACTAGAAATGGTTTTGATTAAATTCATGTCATTTTTCAGGCAGGTGCAGCGCTCTGATATCTTTATGTTTATTCTGCAGCTCACCTGCCTCTGTCTATGGCAGGAGGGAAAATTGTTGGAACACATCACTGAAGAAAAGAAGGGGAAAAAGAAAAAAAAAAAAAAAAAAAAAAAAAAAGGGAAGAAAACAAACTGAAAAAATGGAACTTGTCAGTATGAGCAGGGAGAGGGATGTAACTGCAAACAACCTGATGTGGCTCAACTCAACCGAGACCAAGGAGCAATTCTCTGTGCAGCAGCAGAGCTGTAGTGAGCCTGGCTTCTAGGTGGGGACTGCTTTCATTAGCTTCAGTAGGATTGCTTCACTGAGTGGGATGAGCAGGAGTTGGGTTTTAGAAAACTGCAGAGAATATTATTGAAGGGTGCTCAGATATTTTTCCCTGTTTAAATTGGCTGCAAAAATCCCTGTGGGTTTGAACAAAAAATTATTTGCAGTTTCCTAGAGGCCAACAACTGTTTCTCCTCTAATCAGATATTGCCCTGAAGGGAGTTTTGGTCTCCCTGTGGATCAGGTATCAGTAATCTAAAGTTACTTAAATGGGGCCAAATCCTGCTTGCTGGCATGTTTTAAAGAGGGTTAGTAGTTTATTGTACATCTGGAGGCTCTGGATGATATACAGTGTGTGGTAAGATTACATGGTGAAAGTTTCTGTCCTCGATGATATTAGTGCTTGGGCACACTTTTGACAGAGACATACAGCTGTGATTTTCCTACCTTGAACTTGAAAGAGAAGTCAGGATTTAATTTTATGTCAGCACCCGGAGGCTCTTTATTTCTTGCCTTTGCTCTTTATTGCTCCCACACTGCAAGCACAGAAGTCTCCAATAATACAGCCTATGGAATCAGAAATGCAGGGTCATGCAGTGCTTGCTATTGGCCCCTGAAGTCCAACTTGGGCACTGCTATAAAAGCAGAGACTTCTCTGCCATTGACTCTTCTCTTCCACTGCTGTTGGCCTGGGAACACGAGAGCACTTACTGACCACAGAGCTTTTCTTCCAGACACAAAAGGAACAGTATTTTCCAAAGGGGCCACTGATCTTTGCCTGTGGAAGCTGTCAGTGACCAACAGTTCCAGTCTGAGGCCTCAAGCTGATCGTTGTTGCATGCCTGCTCCTCATGGTTGATATGCAAGGGCTTTGTCAGATCAATGGCAAAATTAAATTCCAGAGTCAGGCTTGGCTTTAATATTTTCCAATAGATTTGAGTTTATGTGAGAAGGGAAAGGCAAATCATTAGGAAGATTTCAACCCTTTTCTTTTTTTTTCCTTTGTACCAGCCAGTGTCCTGGGCCATCTGATGCAAGTTAATTTTGTTACATTCCTGTGCAGGCAAACATTGATGGGGTACTGTGCTAGCAAGGAGTTGCCTGCAGCTGTGGCTTGGATGCTCTTCTGTGTGTGTGTGTATGAGCCCACATATTTTTGAACTTCTCTCACACAATATTGGTGGTAGATCTTAAAATACATTTTGGATCAGACAGCTGAGTGTTTCCCCATTTTCAGGGATTTGTAGTGTTTTGTGATGGTTGTACAATGACCAATTCAACAACACTTGTTTTGCAGTTTGAGGTAGCTAATGGATTTCAAAGCTATTTGCTGTTGTAATTTTCCTGCCTAATTGTTTTCTGTCTGTAACTGTATGCCTTCACTTCCAGGACTGACTCTTGCATTGCCATGTAGTGAGATTGATGCAGATTCTGTCCACAGAACGACACTCTGTTCAACAGCAATCAGGGATGCAAACCGAGGAGACAGAGGCTGCAAGATTATTTTCATCTGCCACTCGAAATGCAATTTCTAACCTGCTTTTGGAAAAAATGACACCTCAGCCCGAGAAAGTGGGTAACCTATCATTTTATGAGGCAATCATTTAAAACTGTTGGGCAGCTGACTAATGAAAGAGACAAACAGGCTGTACATGAGTCAAATTTCTGAGTCGGTTTTACAAAAGTGGCTTTTGCACAGGCTCCAGTTTATAACCAGTGTGCTTTTTGAGATCCTTGATTTGGTGTGGCACGTGGGAAGGGACTTGTAGGTCAGGCCTTGCCTAACATTAGGGTGGTGTCTAGTTTCTGTAAATATTGATTTCTCTTTGGATAGGTTGACTTTAATTTGTTTTTAATTAGTAATGGCAGATGTTCAGCTGGGAGAACATCTAGGGATCATTATTCTAATAATGTCCTATTAGCTTTTAAACCTTCCTCTTAATGTAAATCTGTAATTAGAGTGCTGTCTCTATCTGCTGCATCCTACTACCAGTTCTATCTGTAAGCCAATAGGGTGGGATGCCAAAAAGCTGCAGGGATTGTAAATTGTGTCTTGTGACTCTGTGTTTTGGGTAATTGCACACTGAGGACAAAGCAGAATAAAGCAGCAGAACCGCAGGAGCTGCCCCCACCTCCTCCCAGCCCACGGGCAGGATATTCCCGTGGGTGGAGGATGCTTTGGCAGCAAGGGGGAGGTGGAGCAGTGGCTCTGTGTGTGTGTGTGTGTGTGTGTGTGTGTGTGTCCCACTGGCACAAACAGAGCCCAGGGCAGAGCAGCCCCTGGGGAGGTGGTGCTGTGCCTGCGGGGGTGCCTGGCTGCCTGCCCGGGATGAGGTGTGGTGGGAGCCTGGGGAGGCTTTTCCCTCTGCTGGAAGCTTCTGGCTTTGTGTGTGCTTGGAGGAAGGTTCCTCCTGCAGGTCACTCTTTCCCTGCCTCACCCATCTGCAGCTCCCAAGCTTCCTTGAAGGGATTGAGAGTGTCCAGAGGAGGCAACGAGGCTGGTGAGGGGCTTGGAACACAAACCCTATGAGGAATGACTAAGGGAGCTGGGGTTGTTCAGCCTGGAGAAAAGGAGACTTCGAGGTGATCTTATAACCCTCTACAACTTCCTGAAGGGTGGTTGCAGCCAGCTGGGGGGTGGTCTCTTTCTTTGGGGGTTGGTCTCTTTCTCCAGGCAACAACAGACAGAACAAGAGGACACAGTCTTAAGCTGCATCAAGGAAAATACAGGTTGGATATCAGGAAGAAGTTTTTCACAGAAAGAGTGATAAAGTATTGGAATGGCCTGCCCGGGGAAGTGGTGGAGTCACCATCCCTGGATGTGTTTAAGAAAAGACTGGATGTGGCACTTGGTGCCGTGGTCTAGTTGAGGTGTTAGAGCATGGGTTGGACTTGATGATCTTGAAGGTCTCTTCCAACCTAGAAATTCTGTGATTTGTGATTTTTGTATCCACGCAGCTGCTCTGGTTCCCAGAAGCCATTCCAGCACCAAACTGACAGGGAATCTCCAAACCATCAGCAAATCAGGCCAGGAGGTGTCTGTAAGTGTACAATTTAGCTGCTTTGGTGGTTTTACCCATGTACCTTACCTCTTACAAACAAAACCCAACCCATTCCATTCACTGTCCTTTGGGGACGTGTTCACTTTTACCCATATTGATCCTTCCTCACAGATCCATTGCATCTGGAGATCCCAAAGGAGCAGTTAATGTCCTTTTCTGGACATATTGCAGCCCAGCTGTGCAGTTAACAAGGTTAAACTTGTTAACTGCTTACAGAAACATTGGGCTTTTGATGGCCCCCAGGGGTTCAGGAGTAAATCCAGAGTCTCCTGCTCCCACCCCAGTATATTACTCACAAAAGCCCAATCCCATTCATATTTTCTATTGCAATAGAAAGTGCTAGTCCTTGACATCACATAGGAGGCATATGTGACCATGTCTATATATATATTTCATGTTTCCCTTGAGAATATAGTGTCATTAAACTTCTTCATTGTTGAGTTTTTGTCTTGTACCCACATTGACCCTCTGAAAAGCTCACTCCAACTTTTCAGCCTCCTGGAGTCAGGCCTAGAGTAGCCTAACTGCAGGATGCTGTATGTGAGAGATTTATTTCTAGTCCTGCAATGACATGATAATTTTGACTCACCTGCAGAAGTTTCCTGCCCTCCTCTCTTCCCATCCCTCTCACTGTATCTTTCTCTTCCTGCAGGCACAGTGTTTGGCTGCTACTTCAGTTTGAAATAAATAAATTGTGATCTGAGGTATCCATCAGACTCTCTTCTGGATCACTCTTGAAAGGTCACTGCAGACCCACCTGGCATGTTGGAGTCACCAGAGCCTGCTGACCTGTTTCTCTTAATTATTCTACAGCCTTCACACTGACAGAACATGCCTTTAGTAATTAGATAATCTGCACAAATGGAGTCAACAGGCAGCAGAACCAAGAACCAGATTTCATGTCTTTCTTTGCATTTCTCTTACAAGATGAAGATACCTGATACACTTGAAAGCCAGGAGGCCTGTAGTGATAGCTAATAAACTGCTGTCCTGATATACATGCTGATAAGCCCAGCTTATTTCCTTTAACTCCATACCCTGCTGCCTCACAGGGTGCTCTGCAGTCTGGCTTGTCCTGCACGTGCTGGTTTAGAGAATAAACTATTAGGGTTCTTTTTCTAATTACCTTGTATTTCTCAGTGTTTAACTTCATTCTTTCATTCAGGCTGTGCTTGAAGCATATCCTGCCTGATGTGACTAAGCTGTTGACTCACTTCTTTTATGGCTGCAATAAAACTAGATCTAATGACCAATGTCTGGATATCAACCACCAACAGCATTTGCAAAAAATAAATCCAGATTGTTCCTTCTCAGTGTTGTGTGTCCTGGTATAACTTCCACATAATTTATAATATCGGGCGAGCACGGCACTGGTGTAATCACAGTTTTGTTTTCTTCCTTTATAAAGATTATCTGCTTGGCTTTAGCATTATCCCAAACCCTCCAGTTGTGAGTTTTAAATAGTGCTTGCTTGGAATCTGTCCCTGTAACCATTAGTGCTGGTAATTGCACTCAAAGACCTAAAGTAGACAATTAGCCTTGCACTGGGCCCCAGGGTTTCATAATTCTATGAATTTGGAGCTCTCCTCAGTTTTGCCATCCATCTGGGGTAATTTGGAGGTCTCTCAGCCCCTGCTGACACCTCAGGTGGGCTGTTCCCTGTGATTCCAGTGTCTGTGCCACACAGGAGTGGGGAAGGGCAAGCATCTGATTTTGCTTGCAGGTTGACCCCAGAAAATTTCTGCAATGCAAGGAAGGCTGGGGTGAGCATCTGCAGGAGAACGTGGCCCTTGCACTTCTGCTCATGTTCTCTCTGAGTAGAAGGTGAGCATCATGCATGAGAATAGGGCATTTTCCTGGCCAGTGGCAAAATAATGGACTATTTGATGTAGAACAGGACATGGATGGGAAGGAGAATCAGGGACCTGGAACTGATTCCCTTGAGCCACCACTGTCTGCTGTACTGAGGAAAGCCCACAGTAATTCTACACAATCAGTCCAGACTCAGAGAAATGATAGGTTTTAGCCCTAAGACATCTGCAATTGCAAGTCTCCCAAATTGAGATTGTATCACAATATTTGATGCTGGAGTCATTCAATTACATAAGATTCTCAGTTTCATTTAAAAGAAAAAATAAGTTTCTGTACAGCAGAGTAGCAAGGATTAGCTTGCACAGAGCTGAGGGACAAGGCAAGGCTTACAGGCCAGAGAACTAAAGAGTCTCACTTTTGCTGCTTAACAACTCGTGATTTTGGAATCCATCTCACAATAGAGCCAATCTCATAATGGGAAGTTGCTTTCAGTAAATGCAAAGTTTTGTTTTTTTAAAAAAGTCCCAAACCCAACAACAGCATTTTCAGCAGATCTGAAGCTTTCTGTGAATTCAGATGACATGCAGGAAATACTTTGGGAGAAAAACTGGAGACATTTGCTTTGAATAAGCTGAATAATTTTTCTAAAGCATTCTAGCTTTTGCTTTGACAGAGTGTTTACATTCCAAAATTGATTTGTTATTAAAAAGAAAATTAAATAAATAAATTAAACAAAACCGTAGGGGATTATTTTAAAATTTTGGGAGATACAGACATTTAGGTTTGACAAATTATACACCCAATATATGTACAGCTCTTACCCTGGAGATCAGGTTTTTTGGGGAAGAATGCTGCAGGGTAAGCTGCCCTTGAAAAATAAACTGAGGCTGGATTTTAAATGTGCTGCACTGGTTTGTGCCTTTAGTAACAATGGAGAAAAACCCAGCACTCCTGAGAATGTGGCCTCTTTCCTAAAGGCAGCAGAAGTTTTTTTTGACATGTGTGCAAGAATCATGGACTTCCTTTCCTTTCCTTTGGCTTTCTTGTCTTGCCACAAACTGAGATCACCTGACTGCCTCATCTTCCCAGGTGTAATCAGCAGGACTCAAAAATACAATCTAAGCCGTGGTTCAGAAGAAATTTTTGAGGTTATATTTGATCACTCAGGATGCTGAATTTGGCTCTTTTTCTAACTGCTGCTTCTTGCTCCTGTCAGGGGCTTTCCCCTTGGCTCTGAGCCCCTGCAAGCTTTGCCAGGGTAACACAGAGCACGGGGGATGCAGTGGGGAGCAGGACTGTGCCTCCCTTCCTGCAGCACAGCCAGAGCTCTCTGGATGTGACCACGTCACTGGGAGGCTCTGCCAGCAGCACCATGACAAGGATTTCTTCTCTCTTTTTGCCACAGTTTCGTAGACTGGAAGCCCTTTAAGGCAGGGATGGGTCAATTTGCTTTCTGTACAGGGTCCAGTATGAGCTGAGGAGTTCAGACCTTATAGGTGTCCACTGATGCCATCATTTGTATTACCAAGGTAAGTGCCATGTTTCCAGTGCCAACACTGGCCCACGTTGCTTTAACAGCTGCTCCAGACTTTCTGGAAACATCTGGCCCTACAGAAAATGATCCATATATACTAAAGGTGTCTGGAGAAGGACACCAATCCTTTATCTGCACTATTCCATGTGAAGCTCAGCCTCTGAGATTCCTTACATAAACAAAAAGCTGGAGAGGAAACTGCCTCTTGACAGTTTTGGAGAGGAAATAGCACCCAGCTTTCCTCTGATAAAAGCAAGCAACAGTCCCGAGGAGATGTCTGAGGATCTGCTCCCACATTTGGAATTCTGCCTGAGAGACCCCATGGTCTGGATTTATGCAGCTCTCACAGGGTCCAGGATTCCTGAAAAAAAAGGGACCTTTCAGTGGAGCTGAGCAAGAAGTCTTTATTCCCAACTCTAGGAGCAGAACTGGCTTTTGATAAGTGGTTGAGTGGTTTTAAACAATGAAAAATTAAAACAATCATTCAATTAAATGTGAGCAGATGCCCTGAAGTGAACTGGTGTGGCCAGATTTACAGTCTTATTGATGATAACACATGGAAGTATTTGATCATTCTTGTTTCATGGCTCTCTTGTTTAATATTATCATTTTTTATAGATGAGGTGGTTTAAAAACCTGAGTTAAATTTTTGCAGCAGCAATACCTTTTCTGAAAAAAAAAAAAAAATAATTCAAATCTCCAGGAAGATTTTAGAGTAAGCTGAGCCAGAGGGAGGTGTTACTCAATTTTATTTAGAACAAAATTTTAAAAGATATTTAGATATCTATAGATGAGAATAACAACTGGGATTTTCAGGATTGCTTAGTCCCTTTGAATGCTGTTTGAAAAACAGGTGATTATTTCATATGGAGACAAAAATCCCTGCTATTAGGGCAGCCCTGGCCCATTTTGTCCCCTGGGGGCAGGAGCTGCTTAGCACCTGCAGGGGCTAGCATTGTGTGAAAGCAGGATCTAAACCACTTTTAAAGAAAAAAATTCCCCCTTTTAAAAAATAAATATTTTATTTGTCCTATCCTTTTATAAAAACTAAAAGCTTCCCCTTTAGCAGATGTCATCTCTAACTGTCTTCAATGTACTTTATTGATACCCAATTATTTTTTCAAGGTCTGTGTTTCTTATTTTAGCTTACTTTTACACTCCTGTAAGTGTTCTGAGTTAAGGGAAAGGGGTGGGGAGAGTCCCAGCTTGGGGATCCTTCATGTTTTTGCATTCAGAAAATTGAAATTATCCAGTAACACTGGATCCTAGCATAAAAACACCTTGCTGCCTAATCCCCAGGTATGGGGAACTGCCCTGAGAAGCCAAAACAACTTCAAAGCCCTCATTTTTGTTTCGTTTCCATGAGCCCTGCTGCAGACCTGTTTCCTTTCTCCTTCCAGAGCTGTGGTGTGGAGCAGGTCCTGTCCACCTGAGCCACCCCTGGAGCACTGCAGCCCTGAGCCAGGGTGGGAGAAGAGCTCAGGACATCCCCACCAGCCCCTCTGTGAGGGGCAGAGCTCCCTGTGCCCCGGCTCTCGTTGGTGCCCTGCAAGTGCTCACGTCAAGCTCAGCACACAAAGTGCCTCAGGAACACTGGAGGACCACAGGGAAGCAGACCAGCCTCTGCCCTGCTGTCTTGGGTTGTGGACCCAGGGGTGTATATTCTATTTTCATCTGTTAAAAACCAGTTGAGGAGATGTTTCTCTTTATCTCTGGTAACTCAAGGTGGGAGAGGCCAGACGCCTTCTGATAATGGGCCATTAACACCTCCCCAGGCTGTACCCCAGCATTCCATCATCCTATGGTGAGATGCATCACATCCCCCTGGCAGTGGGTGGGGGGGCCCAGGCATTCCTACCTGGGTAAAACTGAGACACAGAGACACGAAAGCTGCCAGCTTCACCTGATTTTCTNGCCAAAGCTGGACACTAAGGAGGTGACATGTCCTAACAGCACTTTGTCTCAAGGCTGGGTTTGTCCTTTTGCTTACCTCTGGTCCATTGTGTCATTGTCAGGAGCTTTTCCTTGTCATTTCTGTATGTATGTACTGGTCCTCCTGAATTCCTGA
Source organism: Rhadina sibilatrix (assembly GCA_013400275.1). Lineage (NCBI taxonomy): Eukaryota > Metazoa > Chordata > Aves > Passeriformes > Phylloscopidae > Rhadina > Rhadina sibilatrix. The sequence goes on from VWYO01022118.1 coordinate 206,539, forward strand.
TGTATCTTGGCAGTAGCCTCACCCCACTGCAAATGAAGAAGATGATGCAAGTACTGAAAAGCAAGAAGAGTGCAAATAATTACTTCCTTGGAAAAGTGAAATGTGGTTTACCTCATTAGAGTAAACTAATTAAAGCTGGGCTCAAATCCTGTCCTTTGGGCTACACATTAGTGCCAGGTGATAATATGGCTAAGTACACAAAAGTCAATGGGAAATAAAAGCTCCTATTTGTATTAATCTAGCAGAATGAGCTTTGTGCTTTCCTTTGGGTTTCTAAGGCTGAGTATTAACAACTTGTGTGAAAATGATGCTCTAATGCTTCTACCTGACCTTTCAGAGTAGCACATGGCAGCATGCGCTTGGGAAGGAAACACAGCTCTGGATGAGCAGTTAATTCTCTGGAGGCAGAGCCTGTAAAAGTACTGCCAGCTAAGGGCCTGTTCAGGCTTGACCTCTCTCTAAGCTACCTCACACCCCAAAATGCTTCTCTCTCAGTTCAGGCTGTCCTCAAGAGGTTCACATTTTCCTTCACCATCAAGGTGAGGTGATGACTGTAGAGGTCCTGGTCGAGAGCTGGGTGGATTTCCCAATCTCTTCCTTATTTTTCTGCCCTCTTTTCCCAAATCCAACGCCAAAAATACTTTAGAGATTCTTCAACAGATTCCCTGCAGAAGTTGCCCTGGTATTTTTGGGCAGTAATTGGGTATACTCAGCATACCTCCTCCTTCCTTGTGTCTTGATTTCAGTGGATTTTGCATTGAACTGGCCTCTAATTATCTGTCTGTCCATACTGCAGTGTTTGTGGCTTTGCAAAAGGGATTTTCTAATTGGGAATGCAATTGCTCCTTATTCACCAGCAACAAACTGGAAACAACTGACCTGTCAGCAAGTGTAGGAAAAACAAAGGAGATGAAGAATGCCCACAAAGTCAGGCAGCAGGTTGCATTTTTGAGAATTGCAGGGAGCAGGAAACTCAGTTCTAGTTTGGGCAAAAAAGAGCAGTGTGAGCAGCCCTTAGCTGTGCACAAGTGTCAGTTTGAAGGTACTGCTGATGTTACTGACTTCTTAGCCATGCCTCTGCTTAGCAACTGCACATTAAAATGCCAAAAAACTCTGTGTTGAACTGGAAGAGGAGAAACAGAGATGATAACTTCAAAATGGGAGGCATCAGTGCCTTGGGCATCCATTTGAGAGTCCCGTGAGAAGGGCCCTGTGTGAAAGCCCAGCCACCCAGGGCCAGCTGAACAAACCAGCAGCCACTTCTCACACTTAAGCTGGATTCATAACAGATGGAAGAGACAAATCCACCTCCTCTTCAGGCTGCAAAACATTTGCAGGACGAGTCCATGGCAGCTGTGGTGGTGTCCCTGGTGTGGTGTCAGCTGGGACTCTGAGAAATTGTTTTTGGTGATGGCAGACCCTGAGCAGCCCCAATCCAGGCCAAGGCAGCAGAAAATCAGCCCAGGAAAAGGAGGAGCAAGGTGTGGGTGCAAGGGGGCTGCCTGCTGCAGACTTTTAGGAGGAGTTGCTTAGGCTTTGTGCCTCTCCTCTGAGGGCTAATGAGTTACAGGAGAACTGGGAATCCCTTGCTCTCTTTCCTACATGTCCCCAGAGATCTGCTCTGCACAGGGGATTGCTCGGTTACCATTTGTCAAGGAAACACACAATTGTATCACTGATGACATGAAGAATGTCCTGCTGAGTGTCAGTATTTGGGGACTGTGGGGCAACAGCCCTAACATCACTTGGGGTCTCTGAAACACTCCTCTAAGGCAAAATGAAAAAGTCAGCTTGAAGTGTGGCGTCTGAAACTGTTTTGATTTGGTTTTGAACTCTTAAATCCTTTGAGAACATTGATCAGAATCTTTATTTTGACAGAGCCTTATTCAGTATAAAACTGTTGAACAAATTCAAGTAGGAGTTGTTTTGTTTTTTTTTTTTATTTTTTTATTTAAAGTGTTTCTTTCAGAGATGCCTGAAGTGAAGGAATACCCGTGATCTCTGCTAAATGGTACACTATGGTGTTCTTAATAGGATCAAAAGATTATGTGTTATTTTCTCAAAGGCTTTTAACATGAGGGACTATATAGTGAAGAAGAAAAGCCTGTGGACCTTGCTCAGTGAAAAAGCAACATCTGTAAAGTGGAAAGTGTGCCTTCCCCACAGCAAAGGTTAATTGTCAAAAAGCGTGGTAGTTATGAATTACAGCTTGGTCAATTGGAAACATCTGAACATACTGTGTGAGGAGTTGGGTGGTAAAAAACCTCCAAATGGCAGCCAGGGAAATTAAAGGTGAGGAGAAGGTGAGTGGCACACAGTGCACAAAGTCCAAACCAACACTTTTCTTTGATTAGAAATACACCAGCTAAATATAATTTAAAAAAAAAAAACACTTGTCTGAGTCAGAATCTGAAAAAGGTTATAAGAAGAAATCTTTTCAAAATGTTTATGAACCATAGGGGAATGTAAATCCCACTTGAGTTTTACAAGCCCAGAGACACTGCTTTGGACTCATATTTTTGTGAATCTCTTTGTACATATTTAAATAGTGCCCCATCATTTTTCCCCTTTTTTGGAATGGTAGTGCAGATTTCTTTGCTCAGCAGAACAGATTTTAAAGAATCTTTCAGTGAATAAGAAGCTATAAAAGTCTGCTGGTTGCCATAAAGTTTTTGGTTACTAAAAATTAATCCACATGGGAAGACATTCTCTGCCTTAAATATGTGGGGATATTGCAGAAATATGGGTGAACAGAGTTTTTAAGATCAAATTTGACCATGCTGAAGATCAGTTTGTGTCTGTAAGTGGTGGCAACTGTTCTGAAAAAAAGTTATCATATAAATAAAAGACACATTACCCAGAAGGGAACACTGTGGATGCTTGTGAGGAGTCAGAGGACAGTGCTAAGTCCCAAACTGTTCCCATTTTTATGATGCATTGCATATAATTAAGAGGAATGATGAAGAGACTGAAGGCAGAGCCCTCTTGAGCAGAATGTAAGGTGAAATGGTCTCTGTGTACTTATTGAATCTAATAATTTACATCTCATTGAATCCAATCAAGTTAGCAGTTTATCACATTAAGATTGCATTAAGTTGGTTGTCTCCAGTGAGGCTGAATTATTGCTGGAGGGAATCCTACAGCTCTGTGCTCAGGGCTCCTGTACTCCCCAAATGAAAGGTCCAGCTTTGGCTGGGATGTGCAGCAAGAAATAAAAGCCCTTTGCAGGGGTTACCTTGCCTGATGTAGTTCCACGTTGTGTGTGCTGGTGGTGGGAGGCAGCTGAGGGCCAGCAAAAGGAGACAGCTCCACACTCAGATCTTGCTCACACCCAGTCACTGAAATGTCACTGAAATCAGCAGGTATGTTTTGAATTTTCCTTCTTGCAGCTCAGGGCTGGCCAAGCCCTTTAAAGGTGGCTTTGTGACAGGAGGCAGCTGTTAGCCAGGTGTGTTGGTGGATGACAGTGGGTGTTTAATCCTGCTTTATCCTCACCTACTGAGACGACAGAAAGATCTGGTTTTTACTGGAATATTTGGGAATTCAGAACTTTAAGTTAATCAGATGTAATCAGAAAGAAGAAGCCAAAGTGTCCAGTTTGCAGTTGTTTCAGTGGCAGCCCACAGGCTGCAGAAATAGAGAGCAAGAGTGAGGGACAGGGTTAATCCTGATGCTGAGAAATAGAAGTTAGAAAATGAGATGTTTTATGTAGCCCAGTTACAATATCCCAAATTGTACTAAAAATACCAAGTATTTTTGTAGCTAACTCTTGCTTATGAGGCAAAACCAAATAACTGTGTTGTTTTCCTTTTATCTGTAAGTACCCAGCTTGTTAATTGGAATGAACTTGAAGAGAGCAGAGAGCTCTGGGGAGACTACTTGAATGCCATATAGATTTTTACAGAGAATTTTGTCTCTATGGTGGAACTCTGCTGGGCAGCTTTATAGTCCTGGGGGAAGATTATTGCTCTTTTTTTCAGAGGGTCATAAGAGCACTTCCCTGCCTCTGGGGGCAGATGGGGCCTCGTTGCACTGGGTGGGTGCAACTGAGACTCAGAGCAGCTCAAAAGCTTTCTGAGCTCCTGGGTTCTTTGTCTTGTGCAAGGGTGGCTCCTCCTGCAGCCCACAGAGTGCCACCTGAGTGTCCCACTGGGGCTGCCTGGCCTGCTCCCTGCAGGGATGGGCACTGCTGGTCCCAGCCCTCTCAGGGGAGTGGAGCTGCCATGCAGGGTTGTGCTTCACAGCCCCTTCTCCCACACCCTGCCCTGTTTTACTGAGGAAGAAGTGCACTGGAGGTGGGGGGGGGGATGTGTTCCTGCTGACCCCAAACCCGAATTTCAGCCAGAAGATAAAAATACAAAGGAAGAAAATAGTGGGAGGAAGTGAATTGCTCTCTGCTGCTTACAGGTGTGAAGAGAAATGTTTTCATTGGAAGTGGACTTTTAAATAGCATTTTCTTCTGGATTGCAGCTGCTGGTTGCACAATGTCACAAAGCCTGTTGGTCTGACTCTCCATTCTCTCCCTGCTCTGCAGCTTTGCAGCTTTCCCACTTTGCTATATGCTCACATTCTGCTGAAGAGTGTGCAGAGAAGGGGTTTTAATATATATATATATATATATATTTTTATTTTTTTTTAACAGCTTGTGGGCAATTGATCTAAGATTACCAGTATCCTGCAAATTGGTTGTCATTATTTAAACATCAGATAGAGAATTTTTGCCCTAGAGCCAGGGCCAAATAAATATGGCTTTGCTGGAAATGGCTTTATAATAATAATTTGAACACGAGCTGAGGAGAGGGGAAGGCCTTCATCTCACTGCCCATATTTCATTACAGTTTACCCCAGTGCAGTAACATGGGAATCATCAGGAAAGGCAGCTCAATTTCTATCAAAGACTCCACATTATTTTTTCTTGGGGCTTGCAGTAGCTGTAAACTGATTAGGTTTGTTTTGGAAGAGGCTGGACAAAGCAGAATTCCACAGAGGCTAGACGAAAATCCAGGTAGTCCTGAATTATAATTCTGGGATTACTGGAAAGGCATTTAAATACGTACTGCATTTTCAGAAAGAAATGCATGTTTTTAGTAAGTTGCTATTTAATTTCTGCATCTACTGAGAGTCAGTGGAGTTGCTTTTCAGCAGTGACCCAATGTTCAAGTCCCCATTTAGCCCAAGGGGGGTAATCAGGCAGGTGCTGTACCTGACCACATTTGCCAGAGCCCTCTGGACAACTGGGCTGCCTTTCAGGTCCTGCAATCCTTAACTTAGTTGTGTTTTTTCCTCAGCTAGCACCTTCCTTGTAATCAAGAAACACTTTTAGTCCTTGCAAAGACCTTTCAGCTTTTCGGAAGGGTTCACACCTATTTTAATTCAGCCAGACCTTGGTGCAGAGCTGGGGCTGCAGGGACATGCACAGAGTGAAGCTTGGCTGGTTTAACAAAGGTGACTTTGAGCTACCACCGTGCTCCAGTAATTGTGAGATTGGTGAGCTCCAAAGGAAAACTGCAAGGGAAACTAGATAATATCAGGGCATGATCTCTTTTCTTTGCCATCATTTACATGTTTCTGAGACAGGAGCACCATTAACACTTCCAGCTGATTTTATATAAAGTCTCATCCAGTCACTGTGTTAGTCCTGCTATTTTTATGTCTGCCTTTTACCATCACAAAAGAGATTAAATACACTAATGAATGGAGTCACTATGTTTAAGATTCAGCCAATGAGCAGCTGAGCAGAAAAAGACTTTAAGTCAAGTCATCCCATAGGTAAAGATACTCTTTGCTGCTTTTGCTCTTTTTCTGGGTTTATACAGCAGTGGACACAATCAATTTAGAGACTATATTCCAGATAATCTATGTGTTGTTCACAGTGAAATAACACAAAATATTCAGAAATTATGTTTCACTGACTTCTCCTGGTGAACAGTGTAAGACAGCTGCTGTGTTCTGACAACATGGAAAATCCAATTTCCAGGGCTGGGAAAACACTTTATTTTTTAAAATCGGGCATGTTTATTAAACTTTTAAAAGTTAATGGAAAAAAACCAAAAAGCCAATAAGGTCCACAAAAGAAATAACAAGGTTTCTCTCCTTATAAAACTACCTTTGCCTGGGATGGCATTTGCTGCTCCTCCCTGCAGGGAGGTGGCTGGTCCCTGGCACAGGGCAAGGTAGGCTGAGTCAGTGGCAGGGCTCACAAGTACCCACCAGGAGAGAATGACCCTGAAAAACCCCTCAGAAGCTGTGAGCAGCTGCTCACCCTCAAAGGAAGGAGTTTGCAGAGGAGCTCATGGGAGCAGCACCTTGCAGGAGAGGCTGTGAGCCCAGCCCGTGTCCCAGCAGGTCCTGAGCCTGGGCTTTCCAGGGGGGTTTCAGCAGTGAAGGAGCTGCTTTGACTCTGCTCCCAGACAAATATCTGGGGTTTCAAAGGGAGCAGAGCAAGGCTGGTGTGTCCCCTGGCCGGTGGTGTGGAGGAGCAGGAATTGCAATTATATTTTATGCAAGAAGGTTCTGTGATCCAGCTGAAGCACTTGGCCTCAGGGAAAGATTATCAAGCACAACTCCCACTTATTTTTTAACGTGCAGAAGAGAGAACAGCTTGTTGCTTATTTACTCCATTCTACTTGGTTTTCAGGTTTTCTTTGGAGCAGTCAGTGCCTACCACAAGCTTGGCAAATGACCCAGAGGAGAAAACACATGGAGTGACTCTCTGGTAGTAATGGAAATGGCAGTGGGAAGGCTCAAACAACCAGACCAGAGCCAGGTTATGTTGTGGCAACAAGGACTGCTGTAAAGCAGGGGCAGGGCTCTCTTACTTCTCTGCAGAGTAAAATAAATGACAAGGGGGAAGCCCATCTTCTCTTAGGCATATAAAGAAGACATCATAAACAATTTAGGTAGCGAGAAGCAAGGGAAGAGATGCATTTAAAGAGATGCATTTAAAGAGATGCATCTAGTTAGAGCTGTAGAAGATGAATAGATTCCTTGGAAATAGCTGGCACGTGGTTGAAGCATCCTTCAACACAGAGCCCAGCTGTGACCCTGTTTCTCTGTAGGGCCATTCTCAGTGCCAGGTGCCTGACCCTGACGAGAGCACTGGTTGCTGGGCTGCCAGTCAGAGATGCTGAGAGAGCCCCAGTTGTTAGGAGAATGCATGTCTTTATTCCTTTTCAATGAGTGTCACCATAAATCTGCTGTGGGACTCCAGTGCTAAAGGAAAGTGACGTGCACCACTCCAGCGCAATAAATCTTGGGGCTCTGGCTGTGAGGATGCCAAATCCACTCATCAGCTTGTTATTCTTGAGCTCATCAATTGTGTGGCTCATCAGTTGTTGCTGCCTCTGAAGTTCACTGTTTGTGCAGAGACAAAGCTCTGCTTGGGCAACTGAAAAAGTCCTGAAGTGAGAAGCTCAGGTTTTGCTTTCCTACACGTTCTCAGTTTTTGATAAGGGAACCTGTCCCCATAATAACTTTAAGAGTCTATAGCTTGCTTTCCTGCCCCATTTCAGTACTGGCAATTTTAGATTTTGGGTTTTAACTCATGCTTGTGTGTCTGTGTGCACAGTGCTTGCATGTCTGGGGAACTCTGTGGATGCAACCAGAAAACTTCACAGGCTAAATGTTTTCTGCTGGAATGGTTCTGCACCATTCCTGGTTCTGGAGTGAATCCAGGCAGAACAGACCTTGGTCTCCCTGCTCTCTGTGTATTTCTGTAGGACATGCTGTAGGAAGGATTTGTTCATGGCTGGGCTCCTGAGTGTGAGCAGGTTCAGGTAAGAACATTTTGAATTAACCCACTCACAGAGAAGGGAGCTCTTGGTGGTGAAATCTCTCAGCCTCGGGTTCAAAGAGCTCCTCTGCTGTGAAGCTTTCTGACACTAGAGAAGTTGAACATTACCTTTCTTCAAATAAATCACATTATTTTTCTCAAGACCTCAGTACCTTATCAAACTGGTGACAGGTATAATCCAGCACATCAGGCTGGCTGACTGAAGTATTTGCAAAAGCCATACAGTTCCTAGTGATGGACCATTTGGGGCTTGTCCTCATCACAAGCTTTTTTATCATTATTCTCAAAGTAGAAGCCTGTCACAAATAATGTATGTGGTGCCTGGTATGAGCTAGCTAATGGCCTGCTGGCAGGATGGCTATTTTGCTACCTGCAGTACTTCTTGAATATTCTAGTGAGATGGGAACTGTGTAATGCTAACTGGGGTAATGATGGGCTACCTGCACAAGCCTGTGTATGTGTCCCAGAAAACAGCTCCCTTTGGTACTCATTTGCTCCTCAAGCAGCTTCTATTGCACAGGCAATAGTTAAACCACAATTTAATATTAGAAAATACGGGTGACATGCAGAAAACCCCACCCCAAAACAAATGAATAACATTGTACATAAATCATATTAGCCTATTTTTTTTTTTTTCAGAACCACCTTTATTTCTTGAAGAGAGACTGAGGGACTGTGAGAGTTGAAATTCCTTTTCTGAACAATCCTTGTAATTATTTATGTCACACCATGGCAGCAGTCCCACTATGGGATGCTGGTTTTATGGTGGCTGCATTGTGGCATGAAAGATGATGTTCCACCACAGGAGAGCCGTGACAATGTATTACAGTACCTGGAGAGCTTAGGAAGTGACTTGGGTTTGGGAAAGCTTGTGAAAATGGTGTGGAAGGGAAAAATCAGGGAAAATTACTTTAAGAGTGGAATTCTTTACTGGCTATTTAGATTTTTTTTAAAATAAGTTAATTGCTCCGAATTTCAACCAACTCCAAGGCTGAGCAAGCGACTCCAAAATGTTGGGGATTTGTCCTTACAATTTGTCCTTACAGTGTTGGCTCTGCACCTTTTCCTCCCTTACTTCCTCATTATCTGCAGCAGTGAAAACCCCCTGTAGATTCTCTCTTAAAACTTGAAAAAAATATGAGCAGCTGCAGGAAAAGCGTTTCGTTGAAACCACCCATTGCTATTTCTCCATGAGTATCATTAGGTTTCAGAAAACATTTCTATGCACAGAAGGGAAAAGGTAAGTGATTTTTGAGCAAGGGTATATGGTTGTAACATAATCATATGTTTATGTGCCTGCATTATTTTTCACATACTTTAATTCTTTGTGTTGATGAGACAACAACCAACCACTGAATTGCAAGTTGCTGGTGCTGGTCGTGCCTTCCTTCCATCAGGGAGTAATGTTTCTTTTTTCCATCTATACATCCAAAGTAAATTTGATTGAACAATTCATAAAATAGAATAGCATATGGGATTGGATCTACTGCAGCTCATGATGCACAAGCAATGAGGGATCAGGCTCATAAACTTTGTGAAATTTTCTGTTGCTTTCTGCACGCATTTAGCCCACTTAACTTGGAATCCACATTAAAAGCTAAATGCTTCAGAAGCCACCATCACGTTCTGTAATGTGTCAGAAGACTGGGGCTGTTAACATTCTTGCTGTATTAAAATAAAATTGAACCAACACAAGAATTTTCCAATTTTTGTTTAATTACCCGAGTCACTTTTTTAATAAATTAGGAAGTTGTTGCACTTCTTGTAAACAAGTCTATTTGTACGAAGTTCCATTCAGCTCGACTCTTGCTTGAATTTTGGGTGTCACTTTATATCACTGTCAAGACGATGAAATTCAAATTGGTGATTAAAAACAACACCCTGAAGGATTTCATTTGCTTTCAAGAACCCTGAAAATGCAAGTGGTTCAATTCAGAACTGCCAGCTAAGGCAGAGTTGTTGTAGTTTCTGGAAATGTGAGAGACACCACTAATAAGAATTATCCATCCCCACCCACGGAGGTGGGTTTAGCTCTTTGGAAATTCCCTGAAAATGCTCTTTGTTTTAGATGCTTAGTGGACAGGAGAGGGACAGAAAGAGCAGACACTATTTCAGACACATTTTGTTTCCAGTCTTATTTTTTCTTCTTTTAGGTTGCTATTTATTCTCGGCTATTACAATAATTCCGTACTTAATAAGCACCTAGATAACCAAACACAGACAGAAACAGAGATAAATAAAATATTGATGTTATCTGGACATGCTGTGCTCCTGCAGCAATAAAGTAAACTATTTATACTGCTCTGAATAGCAGTGTAAATTATAGATCAGATAATTATACCATGTGATTGTGGGAAATAATAGGATGAAACTGAACCAAAACAAACCAGATGTGTAAGGGAGCAGCCTTACGCTCTGCAGTGGCTTTGCAACAATTAGTTATGAGCTAGAGGAAAAGGTTCAGGTTTTGTTGATGCCAGCTATACAAATAATACTTGTATTATTTGTACAATGGCTGCATCTAATGATAGCCAGTGATGAGAGCCTGTGCTTCGAATGCTACACAGAACAACAGATTTGAAGAGGGATTTTGGTCCAGGAATTTTAATTCAACCTCCTCCAGATTTCTAGCAAATTTAAAAAAGACATATTAGTTTTATGTTTGAGATGTAAAGATATGAGTAACAGTTCTGCATCAATTTTCTTTTTAACATAGATATGATATTCTAAAAGAATGAATTGTGTTTTGGCAATATTTTAATGAAAACTGTCTTGTGTTTGGTTGAGCTATTGGCAGGTTTTTAATGAAGGCAAGCTTCAGAGCCTTGCCAAAGTAGCACATTACTGATTTTTTCCTTCTTGTCCTTAAATGACCAACTCTCCAAAGTGCCTGAGAGAGAAGACAAGAGATACAGCATGCCATGAAAATCTAACAGAAAAAGGGGGAGGGCATTCTCCATAGGTGAAGTGTTCTCACTGGTAATTCCTTATCACTGAATATTCTCTTACATCAAAGCAGCTCTGGTAAGGAGCGATGTCGGTGTGCTCGGGTGGCTGCTGAAAACTGCATCCTTCTGTCTTTGCTGGGTCACAGCTGAGCTGTGCCAGAGAAAGGGCCAGCTCTCTGCTGCCCAGCTCCCAAACCACTGGGGTTCAGAGTGGTGGGATGGCTGTTACCTGCAGATGGGAAGGGTCCAGCACCTCTCAGCCTCTCTGACCCAACGCTTGCACGCATTTGTACTTCACGCTTCCAACCAGCTTTTGGCAACTGATAGCAGTGACCTTGTCTGCAAGATCCGAGGGGCAGGAGAGCCTGGAAGAATGAAACTCTTTGAAGTGGTAACCCAGACACTCATTAAACACCCTGGCTGGGCTTTCATCCCTCCTCTGGATCTCTGTCTGCAAATGCTCGACTGTTTGTGTTTCTTCCAGATGCACTATCTCATTATGATACCTCCTGGCTTAGATAGAAGTTTTATTGTTTAATCATTGATGAAGTTAGGCTGAATTAGACATGAATTTGGTTATGTAATTCTAAATATAATATTTTGAGATGGACCCGGGAAGAGAACTTGTCCCAAGCTCAGGCAGAGGAGGCTGGAGCCAGGTCTGCCAGGCTGCAGGAGACACCTCTCCTCCTCCAGGGCTATCAGAAGTGGAGAGGACATGGGGAGGGATGAGAAGAGCTCTGCACTGCTCCCAGAGAGGACAGCCCTCTGCCAGGGGAGGAGAGAGAACCAAGAAGCTCTCACTGGTTCTTCCAGTGCTGCCTTCATACTTTTCTCTGTTCTCCCTGACAGCAGAGGCAGAAATCTCTGGGGTTTTGTCCCCTCCTGGCTGTGTCCTTTCCACAGGAGGATGGACAGAGGATGCTGGTGCTGGACTGGGGGTTGGACTATGATGACATGAAATGTACCATGCCTGGGACAGCAGGAAAGGAAGAGAGGATTTGGAAAGAGTCATTTCCAAACCCTTCCACAGCCCTCCCCAAAAATGTCCCTCACCCCTTCCAGCCTTCCTCTCTCAACAGCTCCCCAAATCTCCTGGTGTCTCCCCTGCCTCTCTTGTCATCATAACTTGTTTGCATTGCTTATCCTCACTGCCATATCCTGACTTCTATGCATACAAGTTTTGAAAACCATGGATCTCCCAGAGAGACACCTCACCCCACCCACTCCCTGCCCTTCTCTCCCTGGCACCAGCACAAAGGTGAATTTTGCATTTGCTGCTGAGACATTTTGGAGGTGGCTCCAATCATTACAGGTGAGTGCTGTGGTGATGAGACACTGTCAGGAAAGGAGTCCAAAACAAACTGTGTTTGTGTCTGTGCTCTGGAGTAACTACCTGGGAGCATCACTGCAGCTGCCTGTGTTTGGATTGCAACTCACCTGAGCAAACCACTGATGCCAAGTGTGGGAATCTGGTGGCATTGTACATGAACCAAAAAATCTGCATGCATCAGCATAACAATGTAAGCATAGGTTTATTAATGTAAACATAAAATTATTAATTTGATTCATAAGAGCCTCCTATATCTGTTCCCCATTTTTATTGCCTCTTGTATATATTCATATGCCCCAGTTTGCTTTGCTGTGAAAGAAAAATAATAAAAGATCATCCTGCAGGTATTATCATTGTTCCTAGCTCTCATATATTTTTGCAAAAGAAAACTGGTTATTAGGAAGCCTAGCTACAGAGCAACATCATCTGCAGGAATATAAGATGCTTTTCTTACCAGTGTAGTAAATACACAGAGCAGTCACACCCCAGTTGTTCCCTGCATTAATAAACCAACACAAAGCTAAAGATCTCCTCAGCCCAAAACCCAGTGTAGATAGCCTTGCTGGTTTACAGTGCTACTTTTGAAATAGTTGAGGAATGAGCTGGGACATTTTTCTCTGCTTTTTTTCAGCAGTTTCACAGCCACAATTAACTGCAGTGAGGTGATGCATCAGCTGGTGCAGCTCAGGACAGACAGATCCTCTGAAATCACTGAAATAATTCCTTCATTAGAGTTGCCCAGTTGTTTGCAGGGAGTAATTCTTGATTTATTCTTTGGAGATCTAGGTGTTAAGTTAAGGGTCTTTATGTACCATGAAAATACTCTGTAGCTGTAGGCTAGCACTGTTCTAATAACAGAGATTTTATTAACAGAGATTTTTTAGGTATGTTTGTGTGTCTATGTCCTGATTTATTTACCTTTTTCGTTGGATGGGTGGTGTTAGTTGGATGCTAAATATTATTTCAGGAGATCAGGAGGTAAATTGTGTCATCAAATGTTCATGAGAATGGGCAAACCAGCCTGAAAATATTAATCCATTCTTCTAAAAGCTGCTAGGAATGGAGTCTAATTTCAGGCAGAAAACCTATGTAGATGGAGAACCCCAGTGTGCAATGAAGTGAACTGTGATGATTTGGTGGATTAAGGTAGCACCAGGGATCAAATTCAAGATCACTTTGTGCTATTCAGCAAAGGTGTCTGCGTTTTTTTTTTGGAGTTGCCTCTATCTGTATTCTCAGGCACAGCTGTATGTACAGTATTGGCACAGTGAGAATCATGCAAAGAACAACTGGGAGATAGATAGAGATAGAGAGAGATAGAGATAGATAGAGATAGAGATAGAGATAGAGATAGAGATAGAGATAGAGATAGAGATAGAGAGAGAGATAGAGATAGAGATAGAGATAGAGAGAGAGCTAGAGATAGAGATAGAGATGAGATGAGATAGAGATAGAGAGAGAGAGAGAGAGAGATGNCAGATATTTATAGAGAGATAGAGATAGAGATAGAGAGAGAGCGAGAGAGATGATAGAGATAGAGATAGAGATAGAGAGAGAGCGAGAGAGATGATAGAGATAGAGATAGAGATAGAGAGAGAGCGAGAGAGATGATAGAGATAGAGATAGAGATAGAGAGAGAGCGAGAGAGATGATAGAGATAGAGATAGAGATAGAGAGAGAGCGAGAGAGATGATAGAGATAGAGATAGAGATAGAGAGAGAGCGAGAGAGATGATAGAGATAGAGATAGAGATAGAGAGATAGAGATAGAGATATATTCCTTGGAGGGTTTTGCAGGGATGTGACCTATACCCCGGGCACTGGATGTGCTGTTGCAGGGAAAGCTGTCCTGGTCAGGGTCACAGCTGTATCAGAGTTATTCCTATTCCCATCAGTAACAGTTCTGGAGACCTTTGCAAATTGCAAGTCACTTGTCCTTGCCTCACCCCTGAAGTAATATCATATCCATTTTACAAATGGGAAGCTGGAGCACAGAGAAACTAGATGGCTGTCTCTAGCCTCATCCTCAGTCAATGAGTATCAAATTAGCCTAATGTTCATGCGAGGGCTCAGATTTGTCCAGAAGAAAGTGTGATCAGCACCAGATAATGTCATTCACTTGTCATTATGGTCAAAACGACTGCACAGCATAAAGATGTGTTCCTGCTTGTCCTGGGAGCCAAGTCACACAAGTAGTGTGTTCCAATCATGAAGTTTCACACTACAGATGGTCAGGTTGCAGTCAGGCTCAGCTCAGCTGGGGAGAATATCTGCTCTCTCTATTCCCCCTGTTAGGTGCAATTAACATAGTTTAATATTAAATTTAAGAAGACTCTCTTTTGAATGATAAATGGTTTTTTCTGCTCCCCAGGTCCTACCACCTGTACAACAGGTAGAGAAGCTGTCACCTCCAGAAGGTCATCTCTGGTGAATCCAAATCTTTGTCTGCTGAGACAAGGAGTACTGTGTGTCCTAATAAAATGAATGATTAAAAGAGAAGGAAAAAATCATTTTTACATCAGAGATTCTGGCTACAAAGCAATTAATTCTACATGCTTATGGAGAAGTAACTCTCTCCAGACTATGATGTTTTTGCAGGACTTCAGACCATAGAACCACTGCATGTTTCCATGGCCCTATGCTTGTAAAGAAAGTATATGTTAGCTAATCTCATCCTATATTAGTTAATTAGTTAATCTTACTCTGTGATTTACAGCACATTGGCCCCACATCCAGTACCACAGGACTCACCAAAAAGCCCCTGAGGATACCTACAGCTGCATTCAACACCAACAAACTGTTTTTGGAGACACTTGGGTGGGCAGTGATTTCATTTCAACTTTTATTATCCTCCAAGGGCCATCCCAAAGACAGCATTGTGAACATTGGACATCAAGGACGATGAGTCAGGGATGTATTTGTGTTAGACTATAATCTTCTAGAGACTGTATAAAGCTTGTGGAGTCTTCTTTAATACTACACATTTTTCCTGTAGATTTGCTACCAGGCTCTTTTTGTGATGCCAACTGCACTGTTTGCAGATTATGCTGTAGACAGAACAGACACTTCCTCAGTTCAGCAGTGAGAGGAGTTCTCTGGAAGGCTTTGCTCTGACTAAGCCATATTTTGCTCATGAGCTTGTACCTGCAAATGTGAGAGTTTAGGTGAAGGAAGAAAAGGGAACAAAAGGATCTAGAAACTGCCATAGCTGAGGATCCAACCAAAACTCATCCAGAACCCAGACTGAAGCCCAGTTGCCAGTGTGCAGGTGGTTTGATGACTGCTGGAAAGACCAGTGTCCACTTAGACTGGCCACAGCAGCCATGGTCCCTCGTTTTGTGTTGTTTCCATTGTTGCATTGAGGCCAGCTTGTTATTCTGTGTAATTCTGTTTTCAGTCCTCTAAAATGTCAAATGCCAAGGTTCCAAAGGGAAAATGTCAGGGAGGACAAACCCAGCCTGGCATATCTGTGTAGCTGAGACCTGGGTAGCAAGAGCCACAGGTAAAGCTAGTGAGGAGACTGGAGTGGGGGAGGGTATTACTGTTCTTAAAACGTGCACTTTGAGTGTCTGATAGAGAATATTTTAGGACATTTCCTAGCTGAGGGCCCTGTTCTTTGATAAGTGTTGTGTTACCATCTCTTCATAGAGCTGGATGCTCAAGGATCCCCCTCTGTCAGCATCAAGGCAGGCACTGCACTTGGCTTGTTCTGGTGGAAAGAATGGAAGGCAGCATACCCTACTGACCCCTCTTGATGGCTCATTTCAAGTTAAATTGTGGTAAGGCCCCTGCAATGATACCTGATGGCTCTGAAATCCTTGGTCAGAACAAATTCAGGGGTAGAAGTCTGCATCTACTCATAGCCTGTGTTATGATTTACCACGTTTAGATTCTTCCCAGCATCCACCTAGGGCAGACAGGTCTGGGTTTACCTCATTCAGGAATATTTTTTTGTTATCAATTAAAGTCTTGGTGTAATGAAGAGTTTGTATCCTGCTTTGGAGCAGCAAACAGACTGTGCAGTAGTCTATGGAAGGAAGAGGAATTTGTGCTTTTCAGGTTGCCTTCAGTACTTGATGCCAGATCCAGGGAATTTCTCCATGTCCTGAGCTCAGCTGCCTTCTCTCTAGCCTGTTGCTGCATAACTGCTTTTACCTCAGCAGACTCTGTAAATGGTGTTGAGAAGCAGTGTGCACAGGCTGGGTGGGTGGGGGGCTGGTCTGTGCTGTTGCTCTCCAAGGGTTTCACTTGGCTCTGCGAGTCCAGCAGGAGGGGAGCATCCCTTCAGCACTGCCAGCTGTTCCTGGGGGCTGTGGGATGTCACAGCTGTCCCCTGGCTTCACAGGAGGGGCCTGTGCATGGCCCTGTGTCTTTGACACAAAGGATTGCTTTGATGGTGCATGAATGAGTTTCAGCTCTACAAAGTGAGTTTGAAAATGCACTGGAGGGGTCCCTCCCTCCTGGGAAAAGCCCAAGGGAGAAGCAACTTCACCATCAGCTTTCTCCTCGGGAGGAGCATCCTGTGCCTCTCAGGTTGTGTCTGATACACATGACAGGCACCAGGAGACTGCTGAGATTCAAAAATCCTTTGACCCTGGGGTTCCTGAGCAAGGACAGATGAAATAGAGATCCATTCTAAGGCATGATGTACAAAATTTGAATGAACACTGCAAACACTAATGCACAAATGAAATCCAATGAAGCAATATATACTTTCAAAGAAATAAAAGACAGTGCATTCCAACGGAGTGTTGTTCTGATCTCTGATTGTAATTATTTTGCCAAATCATGTTTAAAGAACATGAAGAAACCCAAGACAGAGCAGCTGAAGAATTTTCCAATGGAATAAGGAGTGCTGCAGATGTCTCTTGTAATTGCTGTTACATATTCAGCCGGAGTTTCTCTGCTTTGAGGCATATGTATAGAGCCCTGAAAGGGCTGCAATAACATCTGGATGATGTTTTGGTGTCATAATGGGCTGGTAAATAACATTACTGAAAGTGAGGAATGTTGCTCTGCATATTCTTTTATTCTGTTTCCACTTTAAAATGTTTTCAGTGTTAAAATGAAGATGCCTGATAATGATCAATCCAGGCATTTGTTTCAGATTTGCAGTGGAGTTCTCAAGGGTAAAACTCATTAATAACTGATATTTGTTCTATTAAGCTTCTTAAACTGAAGTCTGACTGACCTGGTGGAATCCTAAATCCTGAGCAAGAGTGCTGCTACTTTTCAAAGAAATTTGGTAGCCTTGATGATAAAGTGCTGGCCCTAAGGGAGACTTTCAAAGCTAGAAAAATGTGAGGAGCAAAAAAATGAAAGCATGCACTTTACACAAAGCTGTCTGGTGCTGATGAGAAGATGACAAGATCAGTCATCACTACCCCAGTGTTTGGAAATAAAATGTGGGGATTCTGACAAGCACCTACCCTGACTTTTATAGCCAGTGCTCCAGTTGTATAAACCAATTCTTTCCAGTGCAGTCATTGTGATTTGCCAGTTTACAGAGATGGGAGCTGTCCCCTGTACTTCAGCAGACTGTAAATGTCAGCTCTTAGCTGCAGAGATAGAAAAAATGGAGCCCTGTTGTGGTGCCCTGCATGATCATCAGCCCTTAATCTACTTAATCAAGCAGAAATAATAGAAACTGGCTAATCCTGGCACCTCCATTTTCCCTTTCGTGGGGACAGTGTTGACTTTTTCAGCAATCCCCATACTAATGAATTTTCAGAGAGATGAGGAAAGGGAGAAAAAGAAAATGACAGTGAGTTTTTTATTTGCATGCATTTTCCTATCACGTAACTTGAGGCTAATCCCAGCTGTTCATATCAAGGTGCATTCTTGTCTCCAAATATTTCACTGCATCATTTTCTTGGCATTCTGCTGAGATACTTTTCCTATCTTTTGACAGTGGAAGGGATGATTTTTTTTTTTTTCAATTAAACCAAAACTAAATACAAGAGGAGTACCACAGTATATTTAGAAAGCACAGAGTTAAATAAAGTCTTGAATAAAATAAAAGAAACACCACAAGCTCAGGTTAATTTCTGCTGTATGTATTTCCTTCTATTCGTTCTAGAACTACAATATAAAGGCCAAATAAATAAATAAATAAATAAAGGCCAGTGTTCCTCTGTCTTAGAGATAATTTAGACCTTAGCTCTGGTGTAATTTTTTTTCCTTACTAACTCAACCACTGAGAGCAAAGCACCGCAGATTAAATCCTCCAAATTCAGATTTGAAGGAATTTTTTTTTTGTCTAATTTTTTATTTAGTGTCCTTGAAGCCAGTGATGTGGAGGCAGAGGGAAGAACAGCTCTCAGATGTTGCAAAGTGTGGGTACAGCCAGTGCAGTGAACACAGGAGGCTTTCCAGGACATTTCTTTGGTCTACAGAGGAGGCTGTGCCTGCACTGTTCACAGGGACCTTTGGTTGAGAAAAGACCACAAGACCCATCCTAGCTGATGGTGCTGTGACTCACAGAGCAGGGGTGAGGAGCTTCCCAGGGAGAAGGAGCAGGAACACCCCTGCATTTCTTTTGACCCAGGCGGTTCCACAAGAGATTCACGTTTGTAAAACATTGAATACATTTTAATCCATTTTAATCCATTTTAATCCTTTCCTGGAAGTCCAACCGAAATGCTTCTAAACATGGGTGTGGAGGTTGCACGTTCTGATTCCAGTGCAGGAGCAGGTACAAGCAGTGGCAGCCCCAGGTGCACATCATTAGGGAGCCAATCAGGCAGATTTTATGCAAGCACCATTAGGGCTTGCATGACTCAGTCTCTGGTGCTCTTGCCATCTCCTTCCCACATTTATTTCAAGCCCACTTCCACTGCAGCTGAGCACATACCAGATCCTGAGGCGTGCAAGCATTGGCTCTGTTTGTGCCAAGTCACTTTTTGGCAAATTGGCTCCATAAGTCGTGAGTATGTATTGATGGTGTTGATGAGTGAGGTCAATTTAACCCCAGAACATAGAGACACACAATCTGTTTTGAGTTAAAAGATTGCTGGGAGAGCTGACACTGTTACAGGTGAACTTTGGGACGTTTCATTAAGAAGGGTTCAGTTCTGCTGAAGTTTTAAAGTTCTCATGTGGCTGGTCTGGAACTGGTAATAAAGAATGATTTCTAGTTTCAGTTTTAGAACTACAGCATGTTATGGAGAGAGAAACTTTTTTGGCATGTTCTCTGGCAGTATTTAAGAGCTGAGACCTTTTTGGAAATGCAAATGGCTGAAGAGAAAGGTCGAGAGTGGCTCTAATTTGGTAACTAATTTCTGGGCTTAAAGATGTCTTACAGTTTATTGTTGATCGTGGTGCAATTCTGATCATGGTACAATTGTTGTACCAGCCCTGTGCAAAATGAAGACTCGAGTTCCTTCAGGAAGCACTGATGTAGATGACCAAGTCTCCATGATTTCAATATGTATCATTCATGGTTCTTGCAGACACTAATCCTCCTTGTAAATAAAACCCCCTAAAGGTGGTACTGGAGGAGGCAATGGATCAGGAGGCAGGATTTGCATATTTTTGTGAAGTATTTTGCAAGGCACAGGTGAGACTTCAAAAAAGCCTGGAGTAAGCCCCATCAGGCTGTGAACCTGAGTAGCCAGGAGGCTTTTGCTGAACTGAGCACAGCAGTCTTAAATCATCACGTGGGAACTTTCAGTGCAGCATGATGTGAATATGTTGCACTAGATATAAATTAGGTTTTAAGAATGTAAAATACACTACCTTTTTAAACTAAATGCTTTGAAATATGGGATCCCCTGTAAAGGAAGGGTCTTAAATTCTATGTACCTAGTGGATGCACATTGAAACTCAGTTAATTTTTGCAAATTTTTCCCCAAGTCTCATTGGTATAATATGATATCATCTGTACAAAGCATGCCTGGACTTAGTGCTTTCCCATTTCCAAGCTCTTAGTTTTATTTTCAATAGCAGGGAAGCTGCATCAAATGTATTTACAGCCCATACAATATGAGTCTTAAAGCTGTAATGCTGCAGGAAGCTAAGAGATAAGTGGCATAATGTGTGATGGATGAATGAATGAGTGCAGCTAGAATGGTTAAACAGCTCCAGAGCCATAGGTTTTTATAGAGAGACAGGGGAACCCTGTCTGAGGCAAAGCATTCATTTTTGCTGGCATTCAGATGGCGAGACTGAGAAGAGAAAAGATCATGGAATGGACTTTTTTACAGCTGGTTTCTCTGACCCTATTTAAGGTCAAAGAGATCTTTTGTGTCTTGGCACTGGCAGAGGCTGGTGACCCCTGCTGAAATGGCTTTTAACACTGGCAGAGCTGGTGCTGGCAGCTGGCAGGGAAGGGATGGAGAGAAATGAGGGATGAAGGATAACAACTGGGGTCCTTTCCAGAGGAGCCATCAGGTTGTGTTCCAGCATTTGAGTCATACAAGATGGACAGAGACTCAGAGGATACAGGGACTCATGCTACAAACTTCAGACTCAGCAACTGGACATCATAAACTTAACTGCTTTGGTCAATTGTAAAATAATGATGAGCTGCCAAAGTGTGCAGTCTGGAAAGAGCTGCCATAAAATTCTCAGTTGCATCATTTGGAATATCCTTGGTGGGGGTGGGGAGTGTTTATACAACAGTACAAGACGCTGGCAAATTTTCTTTTAGAATAATCAGAAATACAGGAAAAACTGTAAAATAGCTCAAATTTAAAAGCGTCAATGCTTTAAATAAATGAAGAAATGTCAAGTGTGTTAGGCTCTTCAAGGACAAGGTCCATTCACAGTCAGTGGGATTCTGTCCAAAAATCCACAATTCTCAATTATTACAAAACATTTCTAAGCTCCAGTGAATTAGTCTCTAATCAGAGGTCAAGATTTTATAAACTAAGTATACTTGGAAGTTAAAAAAGGCAACCTACAGTAAGTCATCTTGAAAGACTTGGAGGAAAAAATAAATGTTGCCTTATGTGCAGAAAATATTACAACAATTTATCTTTTTGTGTCACGATGAACCTCTAGGAAAGATGTAAAGTAAGGAAAAATAATGGTGATGACAGATATTAAGTTTAGAACTGTAGCACTTCATTTATTAGACAGCAGAAATCAAAATGCTCTACAATGTCTGTTTTATCTGGAGGCAAACGACTTAAAACAATCCATGTAACGGTTTATTGCACCAGTAAACATTTTGGGAAGCTGTGTATGGAGAATTTTATAAAGAAATTAAGTTAAATTTTGTGTAAAGTGCACTTAATCACTCTTTAGAGAGATTAAACACTGTTGGATTTTACAAACATGAAAACCAGATTTTTTTTTTTTTTTATTTTTTGATTTCTGCTTAACACTCAGGGCCTGATTATGCCCTTTCCAGCAAGGAAAAGCCATGAGAATGGGATGCCCTCTCAGATAAAGAGAGTAGGCCCTAGAGCCCACTTTTCCTAAGATCTATTACCAGGGAGTACCAGAGGACAGCTGAAGCTGTGCAGCATGACCCTGCATCCCCCACGGTGTGCTAATGCCTCTGCACACTTTGGCACCAGGACATTCACCAGCCTCTAGCCCAGAAGGTGTAGTGAACAAGGTTTCCCTTTCTCAGGCCTAATCATCTACTAGAGCAGATGCAATGCAAATATCATTAAAAAGCCATTTTATACCCAGAACAGTAAAAGAAATCTATTTACATGCAATTATACAACTACTTAAAAAAAAATAAAAAAGGCAGAGCAAGAAGAAGCCAACCCAAGGTATTGTAATGGTATAATTCCCATTACCACAGTTCATGGAAGTGGCATGGTGCTCAGCACTGAAGCAGAGTAAAGGTTTGAGCCATAAAACTGTTCAGGGTTGTAATTGTAGCCTCCAAGTTTAAAACATACTGGGCCTTATGTTCTGCAGTGTAAATCAGTCTTGTCCCATTGTAAGTGGAGCTGGACCCACTTACAGACACCAAGGATCTGTCTGATTAGGGTCATCTGACACAATGGGCTGGAAACCATGCCTTCTGCAAGCTCCACTGCTACTGCTGCCAAAAACTTTTCAACCTTGAGAGACTGAAAGAAATGTGTGACAAAACAATTGTACTTTGGGGATAAGGCATCTCCTAAAAAAAAAATCTGGTTTTCTCTGTCTGGTTGCCAAATGCTTCCTCCCACATAAGCAATTGAAAAGTCTCCTTTGAGCCACTTCTCATGAATAGCATGACTGCAGCAAAAATGTATGGTCTGAAAGCCCATCAGAAGTATTTAAACAATCTATTCTCAGACTCACGGGGAATAGCTGCTGACCTTCTCTCACAGGACAGTTGTGGCTGAATGTAAAGTTGTTGGTAAGACAGGCAGCCCTTGGAAGATGAATTTTTGTCTCATCTCTTCCTGCAAACACTCACCACACCTGAGCTCAAGGATCACCTGTGGGGCTGACCCTTTTTGTGGTCAGTCACAGGGTATTCCCAACAATCCAGAGTGTTCTTCAGATCCCTAGAATTTTACATACAGGAAAATACTCATATAACTCATACTGGTGCCAAAAAGTGCCCGAGAGGCAGTGCTACCCTTGTTTAGTGATCTGAGACAAGGAGACATTTAAAATTACCAGGGCAAAATCTCCAGGAAGATGGGGTAAGGTCAGAGGAGTGGCTACATCTGCTGCCTCGTGGGAGATCTTATTCTTCTGTTGTCTCTAGCCTAATTCAGCCAGACATCACAAGGTTGAAATAACTGGAGAAATGCAGGAGGACAAGTTGATCATACTATAATTGCTAAAAAAAAGGAGAAAACAAGATGGGAACTGGTGTAATCTGGGTCCAGGAGTAGCAAAGAAGTTATTGAAGGACAGTGTCTCATGCACCCTGGAGTGAAAGGGTAATTAAGGACATATCATCCTAATGGTGGCATCTAATTTAGCTCAGAACAGGGTTATCCCTTCACTAATCCCCATTGGTGAGCAGCTCGGGGTCCCACTGGTGTGGGGGATGGCTCTGGAGTTTGGGGCAAGGGCTTAACAGACAGGTGGGAACCTTTGGAGGTGGCCACAGAAGGGGTTATAAGATTTGCCCAGCTGGTGTTTCTCTGCACTCCTGGGACAAGAGCATCCTCCCCAGGGAGTCACTGTGCAGTCCCACGTTGGTACAGCAGAGGCTGAGCATAACCTTGTGAGGATAACAAGCACTGATAGGACTCGTGGTGCTCTGGAAAAACAGTATATCTGGAAAATAATGCCTCTCATAAAATCACCCACTCTACTGTTCGAAATTTAGACTGGAAGGTAATGGGTGTTTTACTTGGCCTTCTAAAATTTAAGTAAAAAGTAAGTGTAAACTATTTTTGTCATCTGATGTACAGTATTTTTATGCATTAAAGGCTCTGTTATTGCAACATTTATATAGCTGGAGAAGTCCTAATTTATCCCTATTGATTTTAACTGACTTACTTCTACACTGTGGGCAAGCTTCTTCAAAAATCAATATTTTTATCTTTTTGACAAATCTGCTGCAAATGCATGCTTTTCCTATCAATCCTTATCTTTTGAGTAGCAATAAAATATACAGGGAAAAAGAAAAGGAAAGCTAGTCAGCATAAAAGCTTCCCTATCTTCCTTAACATTGCTCACAGTAAGCCTCATTAAGCATATGTGGGATATGCTGTCTGCTAAGTGATTAGGGTTGGAATTTAAGGTCTCACTCAAAATAATGGCATTGTGGGATATCTTATTTCTCAAGCTGGGTACTTTAATGACACTGAGAGAAACTTTCCCAGTGTATTAAATTTTAAAAGCATATTAGAAGTACAGATGACCACAACATCCTCATCATTTTGCAGGCAGAGGGGAAAAAAACGTCTGTCAAGGTGATAGGAAGGCTGTGGAAGGAATTTCCTCCAAGTGGCTGTGCAGCTGCAGCTTTGGGCACTGTTTGGTGAGCAGATGTATAAGAACAACCTTCCTCCCAGTGTAAATCCCTAAAACTGTGCTACTGCACAGGGGCCTGGCTGTAGACAGTCTCCAAAAGCTCTGCTTCACTGCAAGCTGTGGGATTTTGCTGTCGACTTCAACATCCACAAAGACAGCTCCAAAATACTTTTTATACCTTTTTTTTTTTTTTTCTTCTTTAAAAAGGGCTGCTTCCATCAATACTCCCCTTACGCAACATTAACTTTTGTGACCAGCACTTAGCAGGTCATCTTGGGTCCCACTGACGTTGGCAGGATTAAGCAGGGTCCTAATTTTAATAATGAGAAGCTGTCAGAAAAATAATTTCTACTGCTGTTTATTCACAAATGTAAATTCCTTTAGCAGTCATTGAGGACTCTGAAGGACACCTGTTGGTGTTTAATTTCTTCCAGCAAGCGCATTTATTATGATTATGTGGCTTTCAGAGACAGGAGCTGCTCACTGCCTTTTACAGGGAGATTAGGAGGAAGGATGATGGGCACCTCAAATCAAATCAAATCACATCTGTTTAGAAGGCAAAATATATGAAAGTGTTGCAGACTTTTGTTCTTGGGTAGAATTAATTGGACACTTTAGGAAGAAGCAGAGAACAGGAGCAGTTGCAGCTCTCACTGGTTTCAGCTGGAAAATGGCCTTTAGCTTACAGCATTCCTTGGAGGTGGGAGCCCTGCACTCCTGCAGGGTGAGGACAAGGCTGAGGAAAGCTTCTCTGTGGTCCCTACAGGTGCTTTTGATTTTTTCTGTTATAAGGAGCACAAAATGAGAGGACAGTAGCCCTGCAAAATGAGGCTTTTAAATACATATTGTTGTTTTTTAATGATAGTATTAACCCAGCCAGCCAGTTTCTGGCTTCCTGCTCTTACCCCACCCTGTAAGACATCGTCCATCTACTGCACAGTCTCGGCTCCTTTGGAGAAGTTTCTCCATCTGACAGAGGAAACAGGAAGAACAGCTAGAGATTGCTCTGCAATTCCTCAAATACCAGCAGTGCCTGTGTCTCCATGGATCTGTCCCCAGGAATTTAGGATTTTTGTTTGTAGCTGTAGAGGATTCAGTCCTGGAGCCCTTCTTCCTGGTGCTGCTGGAGACAGTGCTGGCTCCAAAGTCACAGGGCCACTAAAAGGCATGAATTGCTCCTTCAGCTTTTAGATGCTCCCAGTGGTAATTAAAGTGTCTCCTTTATTACAGATCCGAATCTCTTTTGAGATTACAGGCCAATCACTTGTTTTCTGATTGAGAAAGATGCCCAGGGTGCCCCTAGCCCAGGTTACAAAGCCATATTTGCAGAGGTTTTGCTTTGACAAGAAACATTGGGCAGATCTTTCCCAGTTTCTAGAGGTCAAGAACATCTCCAGGCCTGAGTGATGCATGAAATCAAGAAAACCCTGGTTTGTTGTTCATTGTCATTTCTCCTAATCAGCCTTTGTGAGCTGGGTATCAACTGCCTCTCAGATTTAGGGGATAGAGACCTATTGTCTGGTAGTATAGTGTTACCCTCTTGATAGTTATTGATATTAGCTATATATAAACAAAAACAAGATAGTGATTGGACTGCCTTAGTGTGAGGTATTTATAGCTTAATGTTTGTATCTAATCTCATTGCTGTTTTGTAGGATTTTCTGGGCCCTCTCAAAAGGTGGGCACAGCCCTGCAGTTTCCCACTGAACTGTGAAATTCTATGCCACTGAGACTTTATATACACATCAGAGGAAGAAACCAAAAATGCCTGAGGTATGAGCACCTCAGCGCTGAGCTCTGACATCAGGAGTTAAGATCTGGAGGTAGTTGCAAAAGGCATAACCCCACTTTTGGGTTTATTTCCCACTCCAAGGACAGGATGCCATTCGCACTCTTGCCCTTTTTGTTTTTAGATGCAAGCCTGAATCAAGCCAAAGAGATCTTGTTTTGCTGAAATGTTAAGCAACTTTTTTTTTTCTTTAATAAAAGGACTCAGCTTGGTAATTCCAACCATTTAATAGGAAAATACTCTGTACTGTTCTTGCTGACCCCTCTGAACAAGGCAACATTATCACCAGCATGCAGAAAAGTCCCTGACAGAAAGCACACAGAGTATCTTTAATACAGGACAAATAAGGGGGTGGGACTGAACTTTGGGGTGCTCTTGCAGCCATGCCATCTCTTCCTCTGAGAGTGCATGCCCTCTGCTTGCTTCCAGGGAAACACCAAATTGCATTATCAGCTGCTCTGAATGCACACAACTGAGATTAGAGCATCTGAGGGCATCAGCTGTTTGCTCTGCATTCAGGAATATCCTTCTCTGCAGAAGTCCTCTCTCTGTGATGTTGTTTGTTGGGTCAGTACATCCAAGTAATGCACAGAAGTAGAATACCTGGGGTGGAATCCAGACTGGGAGGAACTTGGCACAGACTGAATCATAACAGGGTTATAAAAAGCTCTTTTCAGCAATGCTGGACAGTAAGGCCAGAAAGACACAATGAGTGTGATCTAAAATCCACCCTTTCCTGCTCAGTGGTTGGAAACTTGCTGTGTGCTTTCTTTGGGTTTGCTTGCTAGCCCCTTCCCCAGGGCCAAAAGCTGTTTTCCTCTCCATTTGGGTAGAAAGGCTGCAGCCAGCTGGGGAGGGGCAGCAGGGCTGGGGCTTTCCTGGTGTCCCCTGGACGTGTGGCACGTGGACACCCCTTTTCCTCAGCTCTCACTGCCCCTACAGTGCTCCAGCCACACCAAGACCACATCAGCTGACATCCTCAATGCAAGCATGACCATTGCTCTAAAAAAATAGTGCAGTAGTGAAACACACACAGTCCCACAGAAAATGGCCTTCCTTTTTTTTTGTTAAAATACTGATTATTGCTCTTAGGTTAACATCTGTCATGAAAATGGTTTTAATTCCAGAATGTAGAAAATACCTTGGAGACTGGTAGCTTTGCTTTTTGTTATGAATGTCATATTACTACTATAGGCCTTTGATTTTTTTTATCCCCACTGGAGTAAGAGGCATCACTTTAAATAGGAAACACAGAGCCACTTTCTATGCATAGGGGAAGCTCTTTGTTTTCAGAGAAAAATGAATTGTGCAGTCAAAACAGGTGACACATAGTGGATGTTGTTGCTTTCCATAACCTGAGATGTAACCCAGCTGTGCCCTTTGCTTTTGCAGATGTCAGCCCTACCATCTGCTGCTGAAAAAAAGAATACATGCATTGCTGTGGCAACACTGAGCAGTTCTGTGCTTCTTTTCTGCACTCTGCCCAGGCTGTGCATTTTTAAGTAGTGTGACCTTTATTGATTCCTACAGAAATGAACTGTGCGAGATGGAAAACTCGAAAAGTATACTGCCAGAGTTCCCTTTTAGGACAAAGAATACAATTATATTACAGAAATGTTAAAACTAGAAGAGATGAAATCAGTTTAATTTCCTCTGAAAATGTTCGAAAGGGCTTCAGAAAAATAGAATGGGTGACCAAGGGAACAGGGATCTGATGGGAGAGACAGTGGGATGGGAAAAATACTTGCACCATTGAAATCAGAGGTGGTTTTGGTATTGCCTTCAGTGGAATGAGGATTTCATCAGCTGTAATGCTTAATGCACCACAGCTTTATAGTGCTTTTCCTGAGGAGGATGCTGTGTCCTGAACTGCTGTTTGCTGTAGGCATCAGCTGGCTCCTGGTAGCTGCTGTCAGGTGATGGCTGGGAAGGATGGACACAGTGCAGGCAGGGGAAGCCTGCACAGAAGGGCAAGCCTTGCTGCTTGGCATTCCTCCCATTTCTGCAGCCAGGTCAGCTGTTTGCTTCCTCATCTCATTTCACCCCTTACAGAGGTGTTTTCTTTCATTGCATAAAAATCCTCCCCTCTGTTTTCTCCAAGGATCTCCAGGACAACTTCCCTCAGCTGACACTCCTGAGGAGCAGTTTCCAGACCTGACAAATCAGCTTTTCTTCCCCTCTTCACTGTCCCCATACACTTTTAGCAGCAAGAAGAAAACACAAACCTTTTGCAGCCTTCATCCCTGTGCATTCCTACTCCTTGCTCCAGCTGAATAGCATTAAGTCTCCAGTTGCAGACTTTATTGCCAGGCTCCAGTCAGATACAGCCCAAAGCCAAACACTCAGGCAATAACTTTGTACTGTAAAGATTTATCAGTGGTTTTGTTTTCCTTTCTTCAGCTGACCGAATTGGAGATTACTCCAGAAGAAACATAAGTGTTGTGGTTTAGTGGATAACCAAAGAGCTGCAGTGTGCTGGAGAGCATGGCAAGCAGCTTCAATTCTGCAGTCTTGTGCTGTTCCTGGCTACCCCCAGAGTGAAGTACCAAAAAACTGTTGTAAGTACTCAAATGAAGTCACTCAAACGTACCTGGAAAATAGAACTGCTCTTCCTGGGTTTCAGATTTTTAATGTCTGCATTATCCTGTGACTAATGGCACCAAACTTTGTTTCTGCTCTCGCACAGCTTCTGGGTGCAAACCCCATTTGAGTGAGTATCCACAAGCCTTGTCATACAAACCAGCCTTCCTAGCAAAAACATGAAAGACAAATTCTGGTAATACCATGCTGCTTTGTGTCACAGCAAAACAGCACTTTTTTTCTTCAAACAGCCACAAATAACGTCAAGTGGTCCAGACTCTCTGAAGAAATGCAAAAAAGGGAAGAAGATTTTACTAAAAGTATGAAAACAGGGACTTGTGCCATGAGATGGCCAGTCAGGCTGGTCTGATGGGGGCTATCTAGTGGAGGGGCTGGCTGCTGTGTCACTCCTCAGCACTGCCTGCAGCCTGCACATTCCTTTTCACTGACAAAGAACAGGGACAGTTTCCTACAGCTGGTTCAGTGAAGGCTGTTTGTGGAAGGTAACAATGCTTAAATTGATGAGGGATATTCCTAAGACTGTTTCTGGGAGATGATTTACCATAATAGTAGTTGAAACTGCAGGCTCCTCTGGAAAAGAACATTTGATGTCCAACAGCTGCTGATGTAAATGTTTCTGAAGAGTTTGTTAAGTATATGACATTGCCTTGATGGTAATGCAGAAATTATGTTGCTAGTAAAAGATATGTTATGATAGAAAAATCAGTGGATAAAGAATGGATGAGAATGGTGCCAAAGCAGGGCCACTGCTATGACAAATGTAGTGTCAAGCAAGAGCAGCATGAAGAAAATCTATTAAAGACATGAATTCATGGTGAGAGGCATATCTTGAATTTGTCATTTTAAGATGCTATTAAAATTAATGCTGTCCTAAGAGGTACTCCTGGAACTATGTATAAAATTGCCTAATTATTTTTTTTTAAAAAAAAGAAGAATTCCAATGAGATGCTAGATTTTGGGAGAGAGACAGTGAGAAGATAGGTATGCCACCAGACACTCATAAAATGGACTCTCCTTGGAGAGGAATGCTTTGCCTCTCATTTCCAAGAACTGCCTTGCAGCAGAATTGAAGTGGGAACTGAAGATCACAACTGCAAATCTTTCAATTCTGAAAGGTATTCTTTTACTTATTAAAAGGGTATTTTACTGAATAGATTCATACCACAAATCAGTAGGTTTAATTAAGTGAAATATATTAACCTCTTATTGAAACTCTCTTTCATTTACAGATGCAGACCCTGAAATCACTGGTCACTAGTTTCCATGTCTATGATTTAATCTGACAGTGAAACAAAGGGAAACCCTAATATTCACCTCTGGCAAAACAGATGCAAATGTTTTCCAGATCTCTTTCTCTTCTTCCTTTCCATTCCACTGGAGGATCCAGAAACAGATGTAATGACCTGGCTGTGGGATGTGTAAAATAATCAGAACAGCTAAACCTTTGGCCCTACAATGGGAGAGACCAGCACCTTTCAAAGGTGGAGTGGAGTCAGAAATAAAGAAAAAGCAGAGGCAGGTGCATGAGCTGGCTGGGGGGGAGTGCTGGAAATGTCAGCAGACAGAGGCAGAGAGCAGTGTGGGAGTAAAAGGGAACCTCCTCAGCACCAGGCTGTGGTAACCTGGCCCTTTTCAGGTGGGCTTGCTCCCTGAATCACCCTGGTCAGGGGTGTTGAGTGTGGTTAGGGGTGGGGAGGGACCCAGCTGAGCATTTCTCCAGCCCAGACTGACCCTCTGGTGTCCCTGGCCCCGGATTTATCCTCCCACCATCAGTGGGTGTTCAAAGTGGCAGTGAGCACCACAGCAAGGCCTGTGGGTGCTCTCCTCTCTGCTGTAGCAGTACCCAAGTCAATAGGTGAAACCACAGCCTGGTGTTGATTTTTTGTTCTACTGCTAATGGATTTGGGGATCCTTTGGGATTAGGTGTGGGATCCATGCTGACACAGAGCTGTATCCCACTCCCACAGCAGCTATTGACACACACATTTCTGTTACAGTGATGTACTAATATTCAATATGAGTGTCTCATCTTACTTAAAACAGGAGGGGGAGAGATGTGGGGAATAGGGATGGGATTGGCCTGCTAATCCTAATAAAAGGAAGCTCATTTAAATGAGTAGTTTTATAAACTACTGAGCACTCATGCTGAATAAGAAGTGAAGCCTACTGCTATTAGATGTGGCAATAACAGGCAGCTTTGATTATTAAAGCCACCAGGAGGGAATACCTAGAAACCAATGCTGCCAGTGAACCACACTGACTACAAGCAGGAGATCCTCTCAACATGTAAGTGCAGCCTTCTTCCTGTGAGTATAGGGAGACACAGAATGGGAGCCCCACATGAACAGCTACAATAAACACTAGGAACCATTTGAGAACCAATTTTAACAGTTACAATTTAATTTTGGTGATTTATATATTAATATTTCATGATTCTTGCTTATGGGAGACAGGAGTTGTAACATTTACAAAGCTGCCACAATCCTCAGAATTTGCTTAGATAGTGGTTTTGAAGGCATGTGCTGCTAATCAATGAGTTAATGATTTCTTCCATGTTGTAATCCATCATTTTATCACAGCGCACAATTTAGCAATTTGCTTGTGCTAATTACTACAACAGCCAGAGCAGTTCTGAGCACAGCTCCAGGCTATGGCTAGGAAAATGTTTGCCATGTAATTTACATTTCCCCTACTTACCTTGGGAAAGGCCCAGAATCCAAAATACATATGGAAAATTTACTAAGGTATCAGAAATATTCATCTTGCAATGGGTGAGTTTCCCTCCATGATCACTGGAAAGGAGCCAGAGCTGCTCTCATCCCCTGAAATCACTGAATGCCCAGGTGCAGGTGTGAACAGGAGACAGAGAGGAACTGGGGGCAAAAGGGGTTTCTTGCACTGCTGCTTGTACCAGTGAATATGTTCGGGGATCAGGGTTAATCCCAAGAGCCCGGCAGTGTCAGGGACAGCAGAGAGAGCCCGAGATGGCACAGTTTAGGATTTATATTCTATTCCTGTGTGCTATTAGGCTGCTTTGCCTCGCTGAGGCCCGGGGTGTCCTGCTCGTCCACTGGGGGAGTTCCTCTCCTGCCTCTGTGCTGCAAGAATTTACCCACTCTTAGGCACAGGAGGAGGATTCTCTTTCTCCTGCACCAGCAGTGCAGTCAATCTGGCTGCTGTGAGGGAGAAGGAGCCTTCAGGTGAGGGATTTTAATCACAAGGGTGGATGGTCCAGCGTGTCTGAGGGAGCTGCCAGGCAAGACACAGACACTGAGACATTCTTCCCTCTCCCATCCTGGGAGAGCCCAGCAAACCTCCATCTCATCAGAGGAGGAGTCAGGTGCTCTCCTGGATGGAGCTCTGTGTCCTGGGGAGTGCAACAGAGTCAGTCACCCGGGAGAGTGAGCACTGGGTGGGTGTTTGAGAGGGCAGCTGTGGCTGGAGGGAGTTCGACCCTCCTGCCATGCCCTGGCCTTGCTGGGAACCTGGAGGCAGTGTTGAAATTGCACACTGTCACAGGACAATAGTTTTTAACCTTTGTCATAACTGCTCTCTTTAAAGTAGCACAGAAGACTTTTCTGACAAGGCCATTACTGTTGAAAGGACAAAGGGAAAGTAGTTACTCAGCTGTGTTCAGAACTGGGTTATCAAATTAGCTTGAGCCTCTTTCAATTACAGAATCTTATGGTTTTGAAATGAGCTCTAAATGAGGGGCTATAATTCTTTGTCGACAGTGAGCAAAAAGAACATAATCATCATTATTTAACAGGGGCCTACAGCCTAGCTAGCTCCCAGATAAGTTCATCCAAGAGAAAAAAAGGATTCAATTGGTATAAGCAAGCAAAAGATTATCAGCTGGCCAGGCTTCAGTGCATTTCTCCATCCTGCAGCTAAGGGAGTGACCTTGGGATTCATCCAGAAGGGATTTACTCCCAGAGCCATTCTGAATCACTAGCTAATTAAACATAAATACATAAGAAAAATTAGAGCAGTTGGGGTTGTCCCAGGCATGCATTTTTCCACCTTTAGCTGGGCTTTGTTCTGCCAGGGCTTCCTCTCTGCCTGAAGACTCTTGTTGTTACTGTAATGGCATTGTTAAATCCTACCTGTCTGGTGGCTGCTGCTTTACAGTAACAAGGAGAGAGAAGAGCTGGGCTCATGCCAGCAGAAAGAAGGTTAATTTGTGAGATCAGGCAGCCTTCTGTAACAAGCCAGTGTCTGGCCTACTTCACCTCATTTTCCCTGACAGCACAGAGAGGGAGCAGCCCTTTGCTGTGCCATCCTCAGCAGCCACAGGGCTGGGTGCCAGAGACAAGCTTGGGACCACAGGAGCACCAGCAGTAGGTGCCAAACCTTGGGTGTGCAAGGGCACTCTGTGGGGAGCTGGTGACATCCTATCAGCATCCTCACTGTCCCCTGGAGGAACCTATTCCCAGGTTCAGGAGAATGGCTGTCCCTCCCAGCCTCCCACACCCAGAGTGTGACTGGCCCCTCTGGAGGCCTTCTTCCAGCCCTTGTTTTCTATAACCTAGCCTCTGAAATCAGAATCATAAATACATAGAGGATGCTGAGTTACAGTCTCTCTTTTCCTCAGTGCCTCCATCTGGAAGTGGGGGGACTGTGGTTGTTCTCTGTGTATTTGAGCACAGCAGCTGCAGGGGTAAGTGTGAGAAGGTGAGAAACTTCAGGGTAACCAGCTTAGGCTGGTCTCCCAAGGGTGCCATGGATGTGTACACCCTGAGTTAGTCTGCACTCCTCCCCTGCACTGCACACTCCTAACACAAAATAAGTGTGAACTCATCTGAGAGGTCTTGAAAGTAAATTGGGATCTACCCTATCTTACATGAAGCTGAAGAATTTACCCACTCTTAGGCACAGGAGGAGGATTCTCTTTCTCTTGCACCAGTGGGGAGTTGCAATGGGTGAGTTTCCCTCCATGATCACTGGAAAGGAGCTGTGGGGAAAGCTGCTCTCATCCCCTGAAATCACTGAATGCCCAGGTGCAGGTGTGAACAGGAGACAGAGAGGAATTGGGGGCAAAAGGGGTTTCTTGCACTGCTGACTCCTGACCAACACATCCTCTTAATGAGCTTACAACACCCCTAAGGTAGTGGAGAAAGAAACATCACCAGATTCAAACAAGGTGTGGGTAGGGAAGCAAGTTTGGAGCACTTTCTGCTACATTTTCAGGAAGATTTTTACAGAACAGGTGGACGATCAAAGGCCATTTTCTTTCTCCTGTTTGCTGGTTTTCAAAGGTCAAATTTACTACCTCCTGGCTGTTGATAACTTTGCCCCAAATATCTCGGGCAAAATTCTGTTTTTGCTGAAGTCAAGGGAGTTTTGCCATTAATTTCAACAGGCCATTGGTTCTTTAATTTTTATTCTGTTCTGAATCAACATTGCCCTCAGGCTTGGGAATGTATTTAGACTTACACACAGTCATGAATACACGCACAAATAAAAGTGACAGAGAAAGAAACCATTCCGTTTCAAGTCACACAGCTTTTATTAATTTTTTCAGTCCTTGTTCTGTACATTAATTTTATTTTCAACCAGATTTCTATTCTATACCAGTTACAAAATGGATATCTGGGGGAAACACATGGCATTTAACAACAGATTTGTTATTCCTGGTGCTGTCAGGAATGCAGACATTGACTTCCCTGATTTCCTTGACAGTTTTGTCAGGTTTATTCTTTTCATCATAAGTGGAGTTTCACTGACAATGCCTGATAGCTCCTGGAATTGCTTTTAAGTTTTCCGTGGGAAAAATCAAAATATTATAACTGAAAATTGAATTATTGTAAACAGTAGGAATATGGAGATCAGTCAGTTGTCTAGTATAAGACTGGATCCCAAAAAGGTGCAGAATGTCTCCTTAATGGATACATTGCTTTACAAAGGGTTATAGCATTTGCTGTCAACTTGCTGATCAGAATGGCAAAGAACTCTCATTTCAAAAGCTTAAAGTTGATAGAAAATCAATGTTCTGGTTATCCCCGGAGTGAAAGCATTTGTTTTCTCACCAGAGATATGGATATTGGGAAGAACAGCATGTAGTTTGGGCATACTGGGGTAGGATGCTGTGAAGAATATCAGAAAAGGAGTTTCATTTGGGTGTCAAATTAACAAGCAGGGCTTGAGCTCCCTCCTGGGGCTTTTGCCAGGCTCATGTGCTTCTTCCATGACTTGGTTTCACTTCCATGAAACAGAGTTTGATCTTTCACCC
Organism: Rhadina sibilatrix; assembly: GCA_013400275.1. NCBI lineage: Eukaryota > Metazoa > Chordata > Aves > Passeriformes > Phylloscopidae > Rhadina > Rhadina sibilatrix. The sequence continues at coordinate 241,122 of VWYO01022118.1, forward strand.
TCCTTTTTTTTTTTTTTTTTTTTTTTTATTTTTTTTTTTTTTTTTTTTTTTTTTTTTTTTTTTTTTTTTTTTAATTTTTTTTCTGTGTTGATATTTTACAGGAAACAGGGACTCTCAGGAGCTTGATTTTGTCTGGTCCACTTAGTCCTGCTATTAATTGAAGTGTTATTAATTATAGACAGTTCTGTTTACATCTGCCATTTCACAAAGTGCTAGTTGGCTCCTGGAGAACCCATCCTCAACACTGTAAGTGCAAGGAAGACAGTTCCAATTTTTAACTCTAAACACAAAGGAAAAAGTCTTCTCTCAAGAAATCTGGGAAATTTTCTGCACTTTCTCTTTAGCTTTCAATAAAGTGAAATCCCCATGCCTCCTGCACAGAGTGCAGTACATGTGCACCCATAGTCTGTAAGAGGAGTTAGCACTTCAGTGTGCAAAACAAAGAGGCAGCTGGCATGGCTGTGCTGTGTTTACACACCTCATCCTCCCAAACCTTTGTTAAATGGTCTAATGAAACAAGGTGCTCTGAGGGAAAAGCCCATTTAACAGAGTAACAAATCCCATTAGCTCAGTGGAGCTGGAAACCTACTGCATAATAAATTAACTCTGAATTCGTGGCTTTGAACATAAATTTCCAGGTCTAAGCTGATACATTTTTGAAGCTTGTATGCAACTTGGCTAATAAGCTCTGAATTGGTTTTCCTTCGTTTCCATCATACATTTTGATGATATTTTTCTCACAGTTTCTACCAGAGAGCAGTTTTATTGCTCAATCCTTGTGCTACACAAGGAAGAGCTGCTGTTACTCAACTGCAGGAGCACTTGCCCATTTGTATTCAACAGTGAGACAGAAGATGGAAGGTACCACCCAGACCTGTAAGAAAAAGACTGTCCCTGTCCCAAAGGCCTGGCACTCCAAGGCACTTTAATTATTAAAGTCCACATATATAGAGACTAGGGAGAGGAGAAATGCTGTCTCTGAGTGACACAGTCAGCTGCACACAGTTTGGACTGGAAAATAGTATTGGCTGTATATGGCTTGGGACCTTGCCCACAGTCATAAGCCAGGAGACAGGTTTTACTGACCTGGATTTAATTCAGCACAAATGTGGCTATGCAACTTCCACTGCACTGTGGGAACCTACTTGGGGCTCATCCAGCATCTCAGCTTAGGGCTCTGTCATGTAGTGAAAGAATATGTTGTCTCCAGTGCAGAACACATCAACTGTTGTCTTGAACTCTTGTTCCACTAGCATGCTGCCAGAGAGACACAGAATAGTAAACACTGTGAAATCCTGGTAGAATTAATTTGAGCTACCTCCTTTTCAGTTACTGCTTCTAACTGATCACAGTGGCTACGTGGATTAAACAGTGAAGTCACCAAATCAAACTACTTGAATAAAAGCTGAATTTCCATCTTGTGAAGCCAGAATGCATCCTGCAAAGCTTTTCACTAGCAAGACAGCTCAGCCAGGTTATATAATTGGCACCCTCACAAGCTTTTCATCTTTGTCTGAGTGGTACTCGAAAGGAGTGAAGTTCTCTCCTACCCTTGAAAATATCGATGAATCTCAAAGAGTGCTTGCTGCTGAATGTCCCACTGATCACAAGAAGCCAAGGGCACACAAAACCTCACCATCAACAAGAAAAGAGCTTCTGGAAAGACAATCTTCGTACTCTTTAAAGAAAAAAAAAGTATTTTAAAATCTGTGATTTTCAGGAGCATTCCCATCAAATTCATTTAATTCCTTAGGATCACTAAATCCTAACATACATGATACAAGAGCTACAGATCTAACCCAGAGGCTATTTTTTTAAAGCTCATATTCAGGAATAGCTGTGCTGTCTGCCTTTCTGTGGCAGGCTGGGGGTTTTTTCCTGCCTGTCTGGGCATGCCATGGTGGTGTTTTGACCCCTTTGAAAAAAATATCTCCAACCTCTCAAGGCACCAGATGAACTTGGGCCTTTAAGCCTGCTCTGCCTGACCATGGGAGCACCTTCTGTGGCTTGACTTCAAGCAAGCAATGAGTCTGCCCTTGTGGGCTGGTTGCACACACTTCTGAAAGGCAACAAGGATGCAGACAGTGAGCTGAAATCTAACTTAGTGGGGTGAATAAATTCTGATGCAACTTCATGCATGGCAGTAAAATTCCACTTCAGCCGGGATCTGTACATGCCGAGTACGTCACTGAATTTATTACTGTCTCCTGTAGAGCAAGTGAGACGTTTCTGGGAGGAGAACTTTCAAGGGCAGAACACCATCATCGCCCCAGGTACATCAGCAAGGTTACCTGGGTGGTGTAGAGAAACCTTTGTTAATATTCAGGGGCATCAAACCCTCTGCAGAGTGCCAGTCCCTGCGGAGCAGGTGTGCAGGTGGAGGAGAACTCTCCGAGCGGAGCTGTAGCTGCTGGATCTCCTCAGCCAGCTTTTTTCCCCCTTTGGCTGTTTTTCTCACGTGAGAAAAGCCAAGTTTGCAACTTGCACAGCAAGTTAACAAGTCTCCATTGGCACGTGCTGCCAGGAGAATCTCCATCAGTGACATCCATGGGATGTGTGCTGGGGACAGCCCTGTGTGGGCCGACGGTGCAGAGCCTGGCTGGGTCTGCTGGCACTTGTCCACTTCCATCGTGGAGTCTGAAATTTTCCATGTCCCATTGTGCATTTTCAGGATGTTAATGGCTGAAGGTAGTGTTGTTTAGCTCCAGTTTTATTTCTGGGGCTATTTTAGCTGGACTAGATCAAGATGCTGGATTTAGAGTAGCTTGTGGAGAAGCAGGGAACTGCTGGTGAAGCATTTTTGTAGGTCTGTATGGTAGCAAAATGAATCAATTATTAAATACTGTGGTGAAAAAAAAATCCATGAACAGTATTTTTGCTGTCATATGACTCAGCTTGTTCAAATAACCTGCTGAAGAAGAATATCATTCCATGGGATACTCTAGAGAAAGTGTCCCCAGGCCTGTGCCTTAGCCCATGTTACAGAGCCCAGCACCACATTAGGAGACTTGCTATCAGACATGGGAAGTAGAGGGGAGTGGGACTCCAGAAGTCTGCTTTCTGAGTTTAAAATGATCATTATATGATGAGAGTTTGTCTTCTACCAGTGTCTTAGGTTTGGGTTGATTTTTGAGTATCAGAGCTGTATATGAGCAACTTCTACACCANTTACCAGTGTCTTAGGTTTGGATTGATTTTTGTATATGAGCAACTTCTACACCAGATTCACATAAACAGCTCAGATGAACTTGGTTAGATGTTCTGTGTTGCCACCCTTAGCAAGAGCTTGTTCATTGTACCAAACTCAAAGCCACACCAGAGCTCTGATGCTTGTGGAAATTTAATGCTCCTAAAAATGACAATTGCCATCCCCCATAAAGTTCACTGCACCCTGTTGTCTAATGTCTCTCCACTTCTGTCCCTTGGCAATTTCCACATAGCCATTTTAGATGGTGTTAACTACTAAGATGTATTTTATTGCTTATTGAAGAGATGGGAGATTCATGGAGACTATTTCTTCTGGTGCATGAGAGGTTCATAGACTGCTTTGACCATGGATGTTAAAATTGGAATTGAACTCATCCATATTTCTAAATGTATAAAGCAAAGATGAGCTCTCATGGGCTGTACTTACAGATTTGCAGGAAGAAACTCAGCAGCTCTTCATGAGTTTCATATGAGCATCACTTGATTATTTGAGATTTTTGAAACTATAAAAGCATTTAAGTATGGGGACATGATGTAAGAGCTGCCAGCACTCAGATATTTTTATAAATAGCAAAGAGCATTTTTTTCTGTTAAGGCAAAGTTCAAAAAGAGAAAAGCATCTTGCTTTCTTCAGTGTGCATTTTTGTGTAGTAGCTTCTCAAAGGGCAGCTCCTAAAATAAAACTGTTTACAATAACCTCCTCAGATAAAAACATTTCACTTCTAAGATTAAGAATAAAATTTTCACATCTTGCACTTGAGCTCTGATGTGCCTTGCTCCCATATTTTGCCCAGAGGGTTGATTACTGTTCCATTACTAATACAAATGGAGGAGCTTTTGTTTCAATTCAGGCTCTTCAAAGAAACTCTCTTCAAATCATCAAGGTCTAGCCACTGCACTCTTTTAATCTCTAGCCATAGCTTTCTTGCTTTTCCACTTACTGTTTAAAATCTATTTTCTGCTCACCCTTTTATAACTTGAATATAATGGTATTATTTTTTTTTTCCTCTCTGTTCTTCTTGCTTGTCTTTCCTGCTTTGCCATGCCCTTGTGAGGGTGTATTCTGCTTCAGTTCTCTGCAATAGAACTTGAACCCTGGAGAATGCACAAGTGTGTCTGAAGAGAGAAGCGCCAGGGCAGTAGTTCCCAGTACCTAAGAGGACAGCATTATTTCTAATAATGGTTAGATTTCTTGTTAGGTACTAGAAACTAGTGTGTTTTGGAGGAGTCTAGTTCCTTGTCTGTCAGCCCTGTAATTAATTGTAAAGCAATTGTTACCGTGGGTCACCTGCTTGTTTGGTGCTTCAGTACTGCAAGTTCATTGTTCCACAAGCTGTCCCACTGCTCTCCTCAATAAAATGAAGAAATGCCTGTTTCCCTGTGGTGGATGTAAATGAAGGAAGTGCTGCTTTCTGACAGAAATTTCACAACAGTAGCAAAAATGACACATTTTCTTTTTAGTAACCTTAGACTTTCGTAAACTTAGGCTTTTTCTTGGGCACTTCTGTACAGTTTCACTGTATTGTATATGTACAATTACAGCTCTGATGGGCAGTCCAGGGCATTCAGAACACTGTTGCAGTATTTTCTTTTTTTCACTTAGAATCTGATTTAGATTGACTACACTGGTGTATGTCTGAGTCTGCTGAAGTGAAAGTGTCATTTTCCTAATAGAGTTTTGTTCTATGGCTGCATTGCTAATGGCCTGGTTACACTGCTTCCTAGGAACAGCCTAATTAAAGGTTTGACATTGAAAAAGTGATTAAAATTTGCATGGGGAGATATTGAATTAATTATTCTTTTTTTTCCTGGTGAGTTGACAAGTAATAACATGCATTTTGGCAAATATAGACCCCTGCTCCAACGGACTTGCTGGACAGAAGCATCTATTCAAAGGCTGGCATTTGTTTTTACTGGTTTCTTTAGCAAGTGTTTAAAGTTAACTAGATATTACAATGGATATATCCAGAACAGGGGGTTAAACCTTTCTGACAGCATCTGGCAGGATCATACCCATAACTCTGCATATGTATTTACTTTTGAATATACTTTTGAGGTTTTAAAGGATGCTGATTCATGAAATTTCCTGGGTGAATTACTAATCCAGGAGCAGGTTCTGGGTAGTCTCACTTGTACCAAGCAGTGCACACTTCACACAACAGCCCCACTGAAGTAATAGACTCTCAAACCCAAATCAGTAACGCTGTTGGATTCTGTCCTGGTGTTGGCTGGCTGAGTAGATCAGTATTCCTTATGCCTTAGCTGAATTCACCAATATGTATATATTTAAAAGGCACTTATTTTTGCAATAAGCATGGAATAGGCCCTTTCACAGGCACAATGGAGTAATTCTTCTTCTCAATGCGAATGTGTGGGCCTAAGTGAAGTTACAGTAGTCCAAATTAGTCATTGATGTATGGAATAGGTGCTACAGAAGTACTGGAGGGAGCTTTCTTCCTGCTGTTGCGTTGTCAGAGAACTGTTCATCTAGCTCCCCTAACATGATATACAATGTTTTCAAAAGGATTCAGACCTCCAGGCAACTTCACACTCATCTCTGGTGCTTAAAATGCGACATGTAAATCAACTATGGGTGATCACAAGCATTGCCAGGAGCCCTGCAGGCACATGACTGAATGCATGGTAGGCAACCACATTCTGTGCACTGAGTGCTCACGGAGCTCAGTGGTGCCAGGATGTCTTCCCTGCTTTAAAGCCCTGTGTGTGTGCATGTGCAAATTTCTGTACTGCTTACCTCTGCTCAGGGAGGGGAGGAAAGGCTCACTGCTCATCACCAGCTCGTGAGCAAAATAAACCTGGGGTGATCATAACCAACGTGTTTCCACGTCCCTCCTTCTGAAGTGTGCCTGCAGAACTGGTTGTAAGTAGGTGTAACAAGAATTTGTACTTTAGCATATCAGGCTTAAGTAAAGAAGGCTCTCATTGCTGTCTCACAAATACCTTCCATTCTTTCTGGGGAGATGGTGTATTTTGAGGGCTTGAATACCAGACTTCTAGGAATGCAAAATTCAAATGTTTCAGGATCCACCAGCCAAGTGAACAAAGCAGCCAAAAGAAGGGCAAGGGCTCTTCTTGTTACAGAATCAGCAAGGGAAAGTCTGAGTGTACCATAATTCTGTTGAAAATCCAAGGTTCTGCTGAGAATTCCCTATAGAAACAGAAAATCTTCTGCATGAAGATCTGACCCAGTTGAAGCAGGGAAACTTTATATCAGAGACAAGTATCTTGTCTCTTATATATCTTGATTCTTGTTAACTTGCAATAAGAATCATTCCTGGAGTTAGGTTATTTTAATCTTATAACCACGATGGTGGGAAAGCTCCTTTGAGTGAACCAGGGAGACCTTCAGCAATTCCCTGCATTTCCTGCAGACAGTGTGTCTATCCTGCCTTTCTTATCTCAGCCTGACCTCTCTACTGCCCACTTTTGCTCACAGTTAACTGAGATATGCTGACCTGAACAGAGGAGAAGCCCCTGTATCAAGGCAGGCACACATCTGCACTGATTTATTCCTGTCCCTGTGGCCCCAGAGATATTTGCTACAATTGTGAATAGCCAGAGGCAGGAGAATGTTGTGTGACTCCTTGGGCATGGGCTGGAGGGAAAAAGAAAAGCCACTAAGTGTGTTTTTCCTGTGTTGTGGGGTTGGCTGTCCTGAGCTGCTCTCTGCATTCGTGGTGCAAAGAAATGGCCCCTGGCCATTTCCAAGTGTCCTTCCTCCTGCAGCAGGAGCTTGCATGCCAGTCTATCTGAGCAGAAAACACCCCCTGCATTTCTGCTGGGAAGCTGCTGTACCATATGTTTATAAGCTACATTAACAGCAAGCCTGGGTGCCTTCTACTACCCCTTTCATCTGCTTTAATGCAAAAAGCAATTATACTTTGGTTGATGTTTATTTATTTATACTTTTAATATATTACATTTTTTCTGGTCTTTCTTTTTCAATGGACCAGCACCAGATTTTTTGATTTGTGCATGCAAAGTACATGGAGAAAAGTCATCCCTCAGCCTAATAAGCTTTTTTTTTCTTTCTTTTTCTTTTTTTTTTTTTTTTAGCAAGCCACAACAAGCAGTAAAAAATTCCCTGTTAAATTGGATTATGAGCCCATTGACTGGAGTTGCTCTTCCTGGTTTCTTAGGATCCAAAGGCATTGCTTGGTTGATGGCAGGGTTTTTAGGACTGCTACAATGCAAATGAACAATGCCACAAACTTTCTTTTCCCTGTGCCCAAATAATGGTGGCAGTATATCTGCATAGGCAGGGTGCTAGTGTGAATAAATTCAACCCTTGGGGAAAAAATAAACAACTTTATTACACCCCAATGCAACTGAGCAGGGATGCTCATTTTTTTCAGAGGCTTATTAAACTTTGAAAAAGCATAGTGTACAACAGCAGGAGGATGTGCTGTGGGTATGTGATTACTGGCCTCAAATGATCTCTCTGGGCACAGCGGAGGAAAGTGAAGAAATCTGCACAGGTGAAATGCAGAAGCCAACAAAGCCTGTCCCAAAGACTCTCACAAAACCAAATACTGTGGAAAGTGTGGTGCCTTTGCAGGGTGTTGGCCTAAGCAGTGGTTGCAACAACTGAAGACTTGGCAAACAATCCTTTGAGCCTGGGAAGCAAATTTTAGTGGCGTTAAGCTTACACCCTTCTTGCCTGTATTCATTAGCCATCTCTGCCTGAAAACAATGAAAATAATGACAGCTCTACATTCAAGGGGAGCTGCTTGGCTTTGGTACCTCCCCCACGTGTCACAGCAGA
>VWYO01022118.1:249306-271508 GCA_013400275.1 Rhadina sibilatrix
CAGAGAGCCCCACGAGATTTGCTGGTTTAGCACAGCCTCCCTGATGGTCATAGCAAATGAGGAGACATGGGACTTGGTGAGCAAAGGCAACTCCTCTGCAATGAATAATGCTAAAATTGTAAATAATTCACGGCCTTCATGCAGCTCTCTGCACATCCCATACCGTGCAATTCAAGTAATTTCAAACGTCAGTGTGGGAGCCAGCCATGTTCAGTGTTTGTCTGTCAGGCAAATGTTGTATGTGTTTTACACATAAAATATGGTTGTGTTTCATGATGCTGCTGAGAATCCATCACTGCTGGTCAAGGCCCAGTGTGCTAGGCACTAAAAGAGAAAAGAGCCTTTCCTGGAAGAGTTTCCAGTCAAAAATGAATGCCAAATGGATGTACACAATGAGAGGAAACACCGTGGTTATAGTTGCACTGCACAGCAGCCCTCCTATCAGATGTATCTTGTAGGTGTCCCAGGAGAAGAGGGACCTGAAAAAGAGGAAACTGATGTTTGCATGTGCCAGGACTCTCTTTGCATGGTGACTGTTTGGTAGGAATCCCTGCAGGAGGAGGAAGCTTCTTACTGGCATGGTGCTCTCCCTGAACACATACATATGTGTACATATATATGTGTTTGTAGGGGGTTTTGTTACATATATATATGTATTGCTGGTAATAATTACACAATGCAAGGGAAGGATCATAAATAATGAAGGGAGAATGAGCTTTAGGCAATCTAATTAAAAATCTGCTCTCTTTATCAGTTAGCATGGTAATCTAAGTCAACCTCTGGCTCTAAAGATTTTTGCTGTGCTGTGAACAAAATTAATCATCTGTTAAGGAGTATTTTCTTTAATTCTTCACCTTGGAAAAAGACTTCTGGCTAGAAGTGGATTTTGGAAAAAAATTGATAGAGGCAGCTGGGATTGAAGTTTGGGTTTTGTTGTAATTTGGTGGTACATTCTGTGTGAGAATGAAACACCCTGCAAATTGCTTTCTGTGTGGGTACCTGCTGATCTGGAGTGCTTCACACTGAGTATTTTGCATCCAGGGCAAGCTTGTTTCATATAAACTTCCCCTCTTGAGTACAGTGCTTCTGATAAAGCCTTCTCTCAATTTTATCTTCTCTTAACTGATGAATTTGTTTTTCTCTCAGCCTAAGACACTATTAAGATTTCAAACAGTTAATTTCAACTTGTGTTTTGATTGACCCTGTCTGGTAAATGTGGGAAAAGAAGAGAGCAGTAGTTTCCTAGAAATATTAGTGCTTTTAAACACTGCTGAATGAACTAGATCTCCAGTAAAAGTTACTGTGTGCCAGCACCTGTGAAATAATTGGTACAGAGACTGCAATATCTGAGATCTCTGCTAAAGTGTTGCTGATGACTTGGATTTAGTAAGGCCTGCCTAAGACAATTTTTGTGTCCTGTTATTGTGATGAGAGGATGTATAAGAAAATAAATCTCCTTTATGACTAAGCTGACTACTTTTAAAAACAGACATTACTCTCTAAAACATCTGTAGGATTTTAGTCAGCTTTACATCAGTTGTAAATCTGTTGCAGGGTGTTTTCTGTGTGTTGAAAGAATTTACCATTACCATTTTTTTCCCTAATATTTTCATATTTTATAAAGTTTCTAGATTAATTTGGTAAGAGGAAGGGGAGGTCTGGAAGAAAAGGAGAAAGATAATTAGCCTTTATGTAGCAATCAGGCATGCCAAGTTCTCTTGAATTATTAAACTTAATTAGTTTCATTTATTATTCCTGCAGGCTACAAATATCTGTATTAAATGCCAATCTAAAGTGTGGTGTGTTTGATCTGGTGGGAACATGGATTTGGTAATATACTGCAATGCCACTAATCTGAATAAACCCATGATTCTGCTATGCTCTCATATAATGAACAGTAAATGTATTTTCATACAACACTGGTGGAAAATAAGAACATCTTAAAATGTACTCAGCATTGTGTGACACATCACTAGTACAGAGGATGTTTCAATCTGCATTTCTGAAGTTATTCAGATCTTGATTCCACAAAACCTTGAATGTGTGCAGAACTTTGTTCAGGGCTTCAACAACCTGTGCAAAACCTATTTACAGGTGGCACTTCTCCAGGCATGACCTGGCTTCTGAAAAGTGATGTTTTCCCTTGGCTTATGTTATTCCCCTCACAGGGTGTTGGTTAAGTCTTGGTAAATAATACAGCTGCTATCTACTGTTGAGAAAATACTTCCTCTCGTTTTTACTGTGTATGTGAGGATTTGGTCCCTGCCCTATGTTAATCATGCTTCTGAAAGAAAAAAAGGAGAAAAAAAAAAAAAAAAAAAAAAAAAAAAAAAAAGGAAAAAAAAAAAAAAAAAAAAAAAAAAAAAAAACCCCCAAAAAAAAAAAAAAAAAAAAAAAANACTTTTAGTTGTGCTGGGCAAGGAATAGAACAGAGAGGAAAAGACTGGCAAAGACCTTGTCACTTTGTGGAAGGGAGAATTTTTACCTCTAAGAAGCTGGTCTTGACAAGTGGGGAGAAGCCAGGTAGCAAAGGAAATAAAAAACAAAAGCCTGACTGCAGAGCCTCCAGCCATTCCATGCCAGTGGCTGCCAGCTGCAGAATCCTGAGAATCTGTCACTGTCCCCAGGTCTGAGGCAGCAGCACCAGCTGGTCACTGCAAGTCCTGAGCAAGTTCAAGGGCACCCACCCTGCTAATGACCCTCTGAAAGGAAAACTTTCATTTAGGTAGAATAGAACAGGGTGTGGAAATAATTTGCTGTGCAGTAGGAATAGGGTTTTGGCATAGATTTTTTTTTTACATATCAACTTTTAAAGAGAAGAATTTTCAGAATTCTAGGTGCTTTTTGCCAGTACTGACTCTCCAGATAGTTATTTACAGAATGCCATAATCCACCTCCAAAGTCAGAGGAACAGCAAGTACAGGAGAGCTGGCTAAAAGGCAGAACTGTACTGAAGTAGGCCCAACTCAGTCACTTAAAAATTCATTGAAGCCTAGAGTTATCTAATTTTGCAAAGAACAGAATCTCCTAGTTCAGCTGACATCTCAGTACTTTATCTTCATTTTGTGGCTCAGGTGAGATTTTTCTAAACTTCACAAAACAGTGACTTGATTCAGCTTCCTTCTTCTGACTACATCCAAACTAAAACAATGTAGGAAAAATGTCTTGGATCCATTTTACACATCAATTGGTGATTTAATCACATGGTTGATTAAAAAAGGAAGGGTAATAAAAATTTCCCTAAACTTTGAGCCTGTCCCTGGCCATGTCAGCTGATCATCCTGTCTCCTGTCACCCTCTCTTTCTGGCAAGATGGCATGCACTGTATCTTCATTGCAGTCTAGCTGCAAATTAATCTCTGGCAAAATAAATAATTAGTCTTGTGTATTATTAAAGACGGCGAAAAAGCAAGAAAGCAATTTTCATTCTAATGATAGTTCTAGCTAGAAGAGAGTAGGCAAAATGATGGAAAAGGACATGAATTTTCCCATAATTTTGTTAGAAATTGAAACTGGGAAGGAGGAGGGAGACATAGAAGGGGAAAGAATATAACAAAATGAATGATGAAGTTTTGCCACTCTCTGGTTTTTTTTTCAATTCATACCTGCAGCCCTGCTGACTGAGTGATGATTTACAGCCTTATCAGCTGGATTTAAAATTCTTCTCACATTTCAGGGATTTCAGTATTCCCACAAGACTAGGCTGCATTAGTGCTGTAATAATGCTGCCATTTGCTATTAATTACCATCCTGCACTGTTTCAGTGATGTGATGGATTTTGGTTTAGACTGTAACTGGTCATCCTTTTTAATTACCAAGTAGGGATGATGTATATTTCCCTATTGGTTTTGTTTTCTGATCCTGTATTGAAATATGCCCAAAGGTTATCAACAGGATGCATAGTGAGAGATTTTGTCTTTTAAAGACAACAGAGAGAATGAAAAGGATGAATAGGCAACAGTAGCATCCTAAAACAGTAAGAGCTGCATAACTTATTACTATTTCTCTCTCCTGAGACATTTGTTTGCATGTTACAAGCAAAGCCTGTCTGTCCAGGACAGAATTCTGAAGGCCAGGGCTTTGGGGATGTTATTATTTTCCAAGCTCAGCACACAAACCCGAATCTCCCCTGCCAGTGTGTCACAAGTAGATTTGCCTATCATATTGAATGAGTCTTAAATATCTATTGGCATTTTTAGGTCAGCACTAACCTAGAATAGTGACACTTTACAATTAGAATAATGACACTTTCAGTTATCAATAACTTTGGTACTGGCAGCATGTAACAAGCCAGTGAGCATGGTGTTTTGATCTGGAGCATGGGCCCCTATGCATTGCAAAGTTAATTACCCTAAAAGATTCCATCTGCTCCTTCCTGCTCTCGTGAACTAATGACCCTCTGAAATTAAAACTTTCATGTTTCTACCTTTAGAAAGGTAACTGTGTTGTCTTTGAATGAATCCTGTGTATTAAAAACCTGTTTCTTTAGATGATCTTCTAATTCACATTCACACATGGATTTGTGCTACCACCTTTATAAGGCATAAGATGCTTTTCCTGTGGAGGTTAGAGAGGGGAAAGTAAGAATAAGTGCAATTGAGAGTTAATGATAGGAGTGGCCCAGGTGGGAGGGTGTCCTTAATACACAGAATAAAGCACAAAGATGATCTTGAAAGGGATCTGTTGATCCCTATTGCAGAGAGGATAGATAACTGGAAGAACTGAAGCAACAGCCGAATTTTCACAGTCAACATAGAAGGCTTTAAGGAAAGTGACCTGTAATGAATTGCAGAGCTAAATCACTGAGAATTACACTAAAAACTTCTCCCGAGGGTTTAATTGTTTCTGGACAAGTAACTAAATTCTGCTATAAAACCAGCTGCATTTAATAGTAATTATGATAATTTTATCTCTCATGGTATGTGATAAAATACCTGAGTCTTTAATCAAAACTAAGCATGATCCAGGTCACTGCTAACAGGCAGCTCCTGCTTGCTCTGAAGTACCAAACTCCTTATTGCTAATCCTGTACTGATGTTAGGAGGGGTGTGAAAAAGCTGCTTACACCAGCTAGCTCTGAACATCTTTATGTTAAAGTTAGATCACAAATGCCCAGTTCTGAATGCTTCTGAGTGCCTGTAATACAAATTGATTTAATTTAGGGTTTGATTTTTATTTATTTATTTCCCACTGGAAATGAGATCTGTGTACTCAGCAGATGCTCAACTTCTGTCAGGAACTGAACTCTAATTAATTTTCTGTATGTATTCTCTGAGTGGTTTTCCAATGTGGATGAAGCTCTTGAATTTAAAAACACTTGTAAGATCAAAATATCTGAAAATGTGCTTTTTAAAATCAGTTATTATATGAATCAGCACTAAGCTGAAAATAAAATTAGATTATTCAAGAAAAAAGGATCTGCAGTCATTCTCCAGATTTATGTTCCTTCATAAATCTAGACAAAGTCAGATATTGGCAGACTGGGTATAACACTACCTAACCCCAGTAAATAGTTAGATAGGTAGTAAACACACAGAAACTGCTGACAGAAAACTTGCTAATCTTCTGTTTTGACCTCAGATTAAAAAACCAAAACCTCAATTCCTTCAAATCATTGGGCAAATTTATTGGAGAAAATTAATACAGGGAACATCTTGGAATATCTGCCTGTATTTGTGGGGCCAAGTTCTGCCACCCAGCGTGGCTGTGTCCCAGCTGTTATCCTCTGGGATCAGCTTAGTGTAAATGTCTGTGAAGAGCTTTGATCAGGGCTCCAGCTGCCCTTCCTTAATTTGAAGTCCAAGCAGAAGCTGCAGGCTCTCCAAGCCCCCAAAGCTCTCTGCAGTCAGAGTGCTCAGTGCTGCATTAGCACAGTTTGGGGGTCTCCTGGTCCTTTTTACCTAACACAAAAGCATGAGGTTTCATTTTGGATTAATCAGTGTGTCCTGGCTATGCAAAATATATACTTTATTTTATATATATATATATATTTAATAAAATGTTTAGCCAAGGAAAATGTAACACTTGGCACCTCGTCCTAACTAAATGGCACATGGAGCCAGATAAAATGCAGAGTGGGAGCTTTTGCTATACTTGTGAATAAAAACACAGGCCTAGTGGGCATGAACTCAACTTGTGAAAGCAAAAGTCATCCAAGTGTCCAAAAAAAAATTCCAAGAGCTGCATTTTTTCATGTATACTTGATTTGCTGTCCTTCACTGAGGGAAAAACAACCAAAGGAGAACAGGCTGTGGGGAAGACAGGCTGGCAAAGAGGATGGTGAGTGCTCTTGCTGTAGTCTGATAATGTTTTCCTGTCTTACTAAAAGCAATGAGCTTCTGTGAGAAACAAACAACTACCAGAGAGGATTTTTGGCAAGGGATAGAGAGGAGAGCCCCAGTCTGCCCTGCTGGTGCAGAGCAGGGGCAAGTGCTGAGTGCTGCCTACAGACTGAAGTCAGGAATCAGCTCATGCACCATCTTTTTGTTGAAGTGCAGAACAGATCTCCACCATTCCTTATTTGACAGAGCACATTAACACACTGCTTCACTTCAGATGATGCAAATGGAATAATAAATGGTGATTTCAGTCAACTGACTGGCTGGTGTGAGAGAGAAAAGTGGCTGTATTATTCTCCAGTGTCTATTATATAGATTCCCTATATAATTTCCTACTTGTCATTCATTTATCTTCTTTCTTCATTTTAAAAGCACTTTGAAATAGCAAAAAAAAAAAAAATAAAATTGTATATTCTGAACTATATTTGATTTTTTAAATAAGTCAGGCAACAGCTTTTAAATCTACTGTATTAAGAGTCATATTTTGAGGAGATGCTGCTGTTAGCCATGGAGTTGTTCTTTGTCACAGCCTTCACAGCCAACAGATGAAGTCAGATTTCTGTAACTGGCACTTGTGAGGCCTCTAGAAATGTTCCTGACATGTAGCCATCTGCAGCTGGTGCTGTTTAGGGAAGCAGGGAATGCCATCAGGAAAGTGGCAACAGAGAGGGAGCAAAATGCCCACCTAACTTCACTCTCTTTATTCCAGTCTTCATTAAATATATTAGGCACCATTTCTGTGGAGGAATTTGCAAACAATGAACAGGTAAGTTCCTTTGACTCACAAATCCAAAATCAAAATAACTGTGAACAACATTTGCAGTAGAGGTAAATACTAAATTAGATGTGAGGACATTACAACATCTGAGCTTCGTTTAGACCCTCAAACTGACCTGTTGGCTTAGAAAAAGAGAAGCAGAATTTTCATAGTGAAGTAATGAAAGCAGGAGATGTTCAGTATTTCATAGGAAGCATATCTGTTTACTTACAGAGAAAGTGATTTGCTCTGATGACATCTTAGAGAAGAGCCTCTTACAATATTTCAGTAAATTTAGTTTATTCCAAACAGGCTGAGGACTCGGTGTGTTTCTGATACAATATTAAAGCCAGAGCTCACCCAGCAAAGATAGGTTTGATCAGTCAGTTGGAAAGATGTTCTTAAAGCACATAATTCAATACAATATAAGCAGGGATGGGGACAAGGAAGCCACTTACTATAATGACACTGCCTGCCCTAAGAATTAAAATCAGAAGGGAGGGTTTAAAGCAGCAGAGATATTAATGGAGCATGGAAGAGCAGCTGTGATCGAGAGTACATCCCAATTTCTTGGTGTGATCTGATCAGCAGCAGATACTGCAGCTGTGCAGTCAGTGCCTTTCTCCTCCACTGAGCTTGATGCTGGCTGATGACCTGCAGGATGGTAATTAATATCCAGCTGTTATTAGCAAGGCTTGCATTAAACATGGAAAAAGAAATGTAGGTATTAACTTAAAGGGGAAAAAAAAATACTCAAGAGTTTTTAAACTGCCCCTGATTTCCCTGAAATCAGCAGACCTATGTCCCCCTCATTTTAAAAGGCTTAGCCTAAATCTGTAAAGGTACAAACAAGACAAAAATAATGTCCTCTCCCCTTAGCCCCCCATTTCAGTTTCTCCCAAGGGTGTCTGGAAAGACGCTGATGCAGCAAACGTGTCTGGAAGAAGGAGGAGGTTTCTGTGTCCAGAAAGCTCAGAGGTGCTGGCACCACAGAGCTGGCAGTGCTGGAGGTGAGCTGAGGTGAGCCCAGCTTCCCCTGTGCCCTGGCAGGGCTGTGTGATGTTTTATCCATTGACAAAACCTTCACATCTCCACAGAGACTCATGGCCTGAGTATAGTTTTCCTGGAGCTCTTCTGGGTGTGATGCAAAGCTTGCTGTGAACTTGGCAGCGTGGCAAAACAGCTGTCACCTGCAAGAATCTGTCAGTCCTAAATACGAGAAGGATCTTTTGAAATTGCCTTTGTAATTGCCCTGTGGTTGCACTGAGCAGATGTGCAGATTAGAACTGCTGGAAAGTCTCTTAAATGAGGTCAAAAAATGCACAACCAAAGAAACAGGTTTAAAACCATTGAGACAATCTTTAAAAATATTATAAAATTAGTCTTGAGCTTGATTCCTCACTGGTGTAGAGGCAGCACTCTGCTGACTGCAATGGACCTGACCCAGTTTCCACTTGTACAAAGCCAGAACTTGATGCTTTAATGCAGCCTTGCCCTGGCACTCTGCACAGCACCTCTGTGTGTGTGCCTGCAGCAAGTAATGCAACAGAGCTGTGCTGCAGGGCCAGATCCAGTGGCAGGCCAGGCTCTGTGTGTTCAGCATCAGGTTCTGTGCTTTCATGGGAGAGCTGTTTATGTGAGGATTTGGGCATGATTTCCACTACGCTGAAAAGAAGTCTTTTATTTTTTAAATAGGGAAGGAGATGGCTGGTGAAGCACTTCTAGAAGCAAGACTGGTTATTGGGATGATGTTCTGCCTCCACCCTGCAAGGAAAAGCTGTCTGGGGTTAATGGCAATGGGAATGAGTCAGCCGTGTTGCATCACATCACCCAGCTGCTCCAAGAGAGGGAAAACGTGTGAGGAGGTTTTATATATTGAGTTTCAGTATGTGCTTGCAGCATTGCACAATTTATAGCCTTCCCCTTCCTCTAAAGATACAGATCTTCCACATGGGAAGATTACCACACGATCTGTTACAAGACCATGCATCTTTAAAGTGTCATGCTGAAATATCTTGGGGTGTAAAACTGTTCTTTATTTTGGAACACCCTTTGCTACTCAAAGTAGACAAGTTAGCAGCTTGACAAACAGAAGCTTTGGGGTTTTGGTTTTATGAACTTGCTGGCCAGCACCTCACATGAAGCTGTTAATTTCTTTGGTCATAAAACAAAGACTGAGGTGTAAAATGGCTTCTGGGCAGATGTTGTGTATAATAAAACTTTGGTCTATGGATTTATTCTTGGCTCATTATTCAAGGCTTGAATCTGATTCCTCAGATGTGGAAAATGTTCAGTGCTCCTCTTAAGGCCAGCAAAAGGTGACTTCCACGTGACATAAGATGTGTTTACTGCCTGCTTGCCCCATTCACAGTTTTGCCATTTTGCAAACACATTGTTTTTTTCCCTAATTTCTGTTCCCCCTGAATCTATAGCATGAAAATACATGATCTATTGTTTTTGATGCCTACTGTGCTCTGTAAACAGTGGTAGGAGGCAGAGTAGCTGTGACCTTTCCAGGCTGCTAAGTAACTCTGTATGTTGCAGTATCCTGGAAACTTTAAAATGCTTCTAAATGCGAAGATCACAGCTCATTCACATCTCTAACGAGAGAGGGAGGTTTTATGTCTTACTGTAATTGTTTTGGTCCTCAGCCTGCAAGCTGGGTTACAGCAGGTGGCTGAAACACAAGGAAGCAGCCTGAGAAAATAAGCAGCACTCAGTGGTTCTGGTGGGTTTGGCACATTGCAGAACCACCAGACCAAAGCTCCTTCAAGTCACACCAGCCTGCACTTGTGTGTTCTTGAGCTTCCCTTCGTCTGGGTGGGCCACAGAACTGCATTTCCTTGGAGTCTCCAGCACCAGTGTCAGTGTCAGTCTGTTACCTCCTCCATACAGAAGTGGCTTCTAGGATGAATGCCCCTAGCCTGACTTTGTAGGTGCTCCTTCTCCAGCACTGATTTTTAACTCCTATCAGGTTTATAGCTCCCCTCTCAAGGAATAGGTGTTCAAATCATGCAGGGTTTTTAAGACTGTGCATTTAATGCAATTTAAGACTGTGCTGTGCGTTCAGCACCATGAGGAGAGGGCTTTGGAAAGGAAAAGGGTTAAAATGAAGGTGCTTTGAGACCCATTGCTATGGTCTGCTGAGGGCCTGGTTGAGGCATCAAACACTGATTTTACTTCTGCTGACCAGGAGCCATTTGAGCACAGAAATGGGTTCTGCCCTGAGTTCAGAATCAGTTTCTTTTCTCTGCCCAGTCCTCCTCATCACTTGAAGCCTTGCCTAAATGCAGTGTGCTATCAGTGTCCCAGACCAAGCAAAACCTCTGTGGGGAACTTTGGATCAGCAAAAGTAGTAGTTGCATGCCTATGGAAACATCTGAATTTCTGGTTGCCTTCCAGTGCATTTCTGCAAATGGCTGATATTCTGCTTCAGAGCACATAAAAAATTTAAAGAATCACTACATGCTAAGTTAAAAAAAAAATACAATGGAGTTCTGTGCTCTCAGGGAAATTATTGAAGCAATAAAGAATAATGTGTTTGCAGATGAAGCTCCAGAACAAGCAGTGCAGAGCAAATCAATAATGTCATACTTCTTGCCAGATTCAAAATACTTGTGGAAATAGCTACAGAGTGAGAGGGGAAAAGGTTTGTTTCAATCAATCATTCTTGTATAATACAACATCACTGAGCAAACTAACTCACTTGCTAGGGACTTTAAGAGCTTGAAAAGCATTTAATCAACAATGTTCAGGCATTGTTTATCCTGAAGACTCATTATAAAGGGAATGTGTGGTGGATACAGGGCAGGCAGGCTGAACCAGCAAGGTCCTGGACGCTTTCCTTGCACATCCTGATGCAAAGAGCTGGGAGCCTGACTTTTTGTTCAGAGCATCTCACTGCATGTTCAGCCTGTGAACACCCATGAAAGAGTGGGAGAAATGCCCAGCTGGGGTGCCCTGGCTGGGAGGACCTTGCTTTGTGCTGTAACATTTCTAATGCAATACTGCACTGGAGTCCAGCTGTGACTCTTTCCCTGCTCTCTGCCAGCTGTTACAGGTACTCAGGGTTAGGTGGCCCTGTCTGGGGTAATTTAAGCACTAAGTGTATGCTTGAAATGAGTGACAGCTGTAATGAAATTAAATGCCTTGCTCAGGAAACTTGTAGTGGAGCTGAGATTTAAAAACAGAATTCATGAATCCAAGTCTCCTTTAGAGACAGCACCAAGCTAATGCCAACACACGAATTTTGGATTAGCATTTCTCCCTGGGCCTTGGTGTGATTGAGAGCAGCTCAGGTTAATGTGTTTAGGGTCAGAAGAACATTGAAAAGTGATAATTCATGATAAAATAAACAGAGAGAAATACCAGAGCTGTCCCTTTAGTATGGCCCAGGGAATGGCTCAGGAGAGACCTTCCAGATGCACAGGAGCTCTTCAGATGTAGAGCAGCAGGCAGTGCTCTGAACTTCAGGCTGCTTTATTTAAATACTTACTTTGAATGTATCCATGGAATCTCCATTCACCATGTGTGAGGTAAAATTAGCTCTTGTAGTTTTCCTCTTTCTTTAAATAAATTCTTCATTTAAAAAAAAAAAAAAAAAAAACAAAAACAAACAAAAACCAAACAAACAAAAACCAAAAACAAAACAAAAAAAACAAAAAAAAAAAGAAAGTTGTATAAAATGAGATCCACAACTTCCCCCGTGTGCCACCAGCTGGGCAGTGTGCACCTCAAGACAGAAACATGGAAACATGATCTTTGTCTTCTACTGTGCCTATGATGTAAAGAAATGATGGTTTCTGTGGTACACACACTTCCTGAAGCAACCTGTATTTATCTAGAGCATATGACAGTTTCCCTCTTTTTTGATGTCAGTATTTTATTGATGAAAAGGCAGCAATTCTAATTTCATCCAGTTTTTCTGTTCTGAAATACATGTGTGGAGCAATATTAACCCTTTTTATTTAAACGTGAATGTAGAATTGCCATAATTTGTACTTTCAGAATGAAAGCCCATCTTTCTGTTGGACACCAAGATGCATGTGCTCTCTCACTTGCCCTCTAACCCACACAAAGAGCTTCACAAACTTAGGTAATTTTTCATCCCAGGTATCCCTGGCTTGGTCAGAACAGAGAACTGAAATCGTGCCTCCCTTCATCCCATGGAACAGCCATCTCACTCTATTTATTTTTTATAAAAGAAAACCTCAAACCAATTCATTGCCACAAAATATTTAATAAGAGAGTACACTTCTACAGGATCTAATTAAACCAGAAAACTTTTGATGGCTATAGTCAGACTGTCTTGTTGTTCTCTTGAAGGTCATCTAAAGGCTTGAAGCACTCCAGGTTTTGGAATGAAAACTGTCATCTTTATTCATTTTGAGTAATAGTGGAAGGAACTAGAATTATAAATTGAGATTCAGTTCTTCCTCCTTTAGCTACTGAATCAAAAAAAAAAAAAAAGAAAGTTGTATAAAATGAGATCCATCTTCTGATTACTCAGAACAGAATTTTCAGTCTCTCATAAGGCAGGTCAAACAATGCCCAGAAAGTTTCCCCTCCTTTACTTAGGCCATTAGAGAATTAAATTGATTGCATCATTTTCAGCATCATTTCACAACAGTCAATAGTCCATCTTCCAAATTGCATCAGTGCCTCATACCATAATACCCATATGGAAAACGGAGCAGCTGCCCCTTCCTGATACACAAGGCATTTAAAATTCTCCCACAGAAAATTATTCAAACAAGACAGTAAAATGGCAGCAATTTACCATCTCTTTTCTCCTGCAAATAGATTGTTCTGCAAGAATAAAATTATTTGCTGTTTTTCTTTTTTTTCTTCCCCCGTGTGCCTAAACTCACCATTATGTAAAGAAGGTTAGATCAAAAGAGGATAGACATAGTAGCTATGCTGTCATGGTCAGAGGCACTAACTGAATAAAGCAAAGTCAAGAAGTCAGCTTGGAGGCTGGGAGGAATCAATTCTGACAAGGTGCTGCTCTGTTGAACTGTGTGTCTTCTGACCTGGAGGTTTATTTAGAGGTGCAGGAGGGAAGGCCAGCTGGGCAGTGTGCACCTTGGGAATGAAGCAGGAAAAGCAGGAGCAACTGGAAAATAGTTTCATGCTTCTGGAGGGTTTTTTTCCTCCCGAGCTGTAGGGCTTTTTAAATAACTGCTTCACAAGGGTCAGGTGCTGTGTTGAGGGAACAAGTTGGAGTCTGGACCACAGGGCTGCTGCTTGGCCCACAGCTCTGTCCTGCAGCCCTGAAAGTGCTGCTGCAGCACTTGGTGCAAGCAGCTCAGGGTAACCCCTTCTGCAGAGGCTCTTCTGCTGGCTTATGTCTCGAGGGACTCCTGAGCTGGGAATTTTCCTTTCCAAGTAGATCTACAGGATTTTCCAAAGCAGTGCAAGAGAAAACCTGTTCACGTCCGCTGGCTGAAGATGAGATGATCTTCACCTATGGTCAGGTGAAACTGCTAGCAGTGTGTTTATCTGCTGAGGTGTGACTGACAGCATTTTTAACAGAAATAGGAAGCAAATGTAAAAATTTGCAGCTTGTGGCTCTGCTTTCAGTATTTATTCCACGTTAAGCTTCAAAAGTCTTGAAGAATGTGTGGCAGAGTTTGCTTGTATCTGTTCTGTTTGGTTCCTTTTGCTTTTCTGTTTTCCCCAAGAGAAATGCTAGCATTTGTTTCTCTTTTTTTCTGTAGCAAGACAGGAGGTTATAGTTTCATGAAAGAGTTGGGAAACCATAGTTTGTATCTTACTTTGATTTGCTGTTGTGGTATTACAGGAACACCTGGTACAGCATTACAGAAATTTGTCCAACATCACCCGGTTTTGCTTGGAAACGTGGCTTGGTGGTGGGCTGGCAAAGTGAGAAACAGTTCTTTCTTTTCCATCCCAGCTGAAGAGGTATTGAAGCACCTGGGGACCATCTGTTTGTTCAGGTCTAAGTTATTCAGACCTCCAACCCACCCTGAGCAATGACTTGGTCAGATTGCTGGAGGATAAAGTCTCCTGGTGCTTTATAGGCAGCATCCACTATTGCCTTGTGTGTGGAAGTTAGGAGTGGAGTTCAGGTTCAAGACTAGAGCTGATGAAATGTTTCCACCCAAAATGCATACATTTAGACAGCACAGTATCACTCCTGCCTGTGATTGCAATGTGTAAGTGAAGTCCTCACTCCACAGAAACCTCTGGGGATGCTGATTAAAATCCTCCTGCCAGACCAGCTGGCTGCAGCCACCATATTATTTTGATCCAGACCACTGTAGCAGGCTGGTAGCAGAAAATCCCTTTGGGGACTGAGGTCTGAATAAGGAAAAATTGAACCCTTTATTTAGAAAAGTCTGATAGTGTATTAACCTGCCAGTTTAGAAGGTACCCACCCCACTGTGAATATAAACACGCTCTTTATGAGGGGGCAGGAACTGTCAGCGACCATTTCATAAGTTAAAAAAGCTGCTTCTGCAAGCACTATCATCTGTTAAATTGTAGGATTACCATTTGAGGTGATACAGGAAGGGGAGAGGAGTACTCTGCTTGACTAAGAAAGCCATCATTTCAGGCACGAGGGCAGTTATTTCTGATAAGGTTGCTTGTAACAATTGAAACCACGTAACTTCAATTTTCCTGGGAGTTAATAAACAGCCAGAGAACAGTTCTCTGGGAGGTACAAAGCCAGTGGCCATATCCATTTTCCTACAGCTACTACCTGACCTCTCATTTTCCCAGAGGCACATCTAGGTTCACACAGGGCTGTTTCTGTATAGTCTGACTAGGACAAATTTGTTACTCCAGATTTTCCTGCACCTTAGATCAGAGGATGATGTTGGGTCCTCTCAGAAAACATGAGGCTCTTTTTTCCCTGTGTATTTGGCTGGAGCTGATAGTGGCTGGTACTTCACACTTACCAGCAAGTGGAACATATCAAAGACCAGATGTGGGAGATGATAAATATGGGATGCCTGGGAGTGTACTGTGTGTTTCTGGTTACAGAGGTTCCCTGAGCATGGGATGTTATGTGGTGGTTGTATCCACAGAGTTTGTTCCAAAGGCCTGCAGAGTCTTCAGCACAGGCTTTGCACAGCTGAGAGCAGCTATTGTGGTTCTAGACAGAAACTCATCCCCATGCAGCTGTTCACTCCTGCCAATGGGACTGGGGAGAGAATCAGAAAAGGAAAAGTGAGAAAACTCATGAGTTGAGATAAAGACATCTCAGCCTAATAGGTAAAACAAAAGTTACACACTCAAGCAAACCAAGACAAGGAGTTCATTCCTACTTGCCCAAGGGCAGACAGGTGTTCAGCCATCCCAGGAAAGCAGAACTCTCTCACATGTAATGGTGATTTAGGAAGACAAATGCCTTCAATCCAAACATTCTCCTCTTCCTTTTTCTTTCCCCAGTTTTTATACACTGAGCACAAAACCATATTGTCTGGAGTATCCCTTGGGTGAGTTGGGCTGCACTCCTGCACTCCCAGCCTCTCTGCTGGTGAGAGGGGTTGAGGAACACAAAAGGTTTTCACTCTAAACACTGCTCAGCAATGATGAGAACATCTCTGCACTATCAACTCTGTCTGCAGCACAAATGCAAGACATATAGCTCATGTGAAGAAAATTACCCTGGCCAACAGCAGCACAGCAACTGAGCATCCTTTGGCCCTAGAAAACCTGGAGATCACAACTGTGTTGTGTCAGTGGGTGAAGGAATCAATTCAGTCTTTAAGTGCTCCCATCCCACAAATGCAAAGTAGTAGCCTACAGGTTTGGAAGGATTTGCTTTTTCCTGTGCTAGGTAAGCTGTCAGCCCGAGGCAGGCAAAGTGTCTGTGGGTTTTCTGCTCACTGTGACCAGCAGCCTGAATGCCTCACCAGCCACTGCTGATGGTGTGTTAATACCATGAGCCTCCTGCTCCTAGGCTGTTGTTTCAAATTTTATAAGCTTTCTGGACTGCATTCTGTGTGCTGCTGAGGTCTGATTGCAAACAGAGTCAGAAACAAATTGGAAAGTGTAAATGATGTGACATCCTGCAAAAACTGCTGTGACCTCAACAAGGGTCTTCATGGCTCTCCAGGTGAATTTATCTACTCCTCCAAAATAAACAGTGTGAGATTATCTGTCATGCTTAGCTTCCCTAACAAGCAGGAGAAGAGATTATATCATGTATCACTGTCAGCTGCGTCATGCCCCTAAGAAGGTGAAAGGTTTGCATCTTCTTGCTGGTATTATCAGCCTTTACCTTAACATCTGAACTACCATTATTTCCTAAAAATGTATTTGTATTGACCAGTAGAAACATCTACCTTTTGCAGACTGACATATTCAAATACAATTTCTTGCATTTTGTTACTTTATTCCAAATGGTACTTCCCTTTAATAGCATTCCCACAGTCTCCATCAGAAATTATTAACTGTAGACTGCTTGCTCCAGGAGGTGTTCTCTGAAAATTGGCAGCTTTGCATCTCTGTAAATCTTCTGCCAACTTGCAGAGTTCATGTGGTTTTTCCTTTAGGCTTTTTTTGTATTTGGTCCATCCTTTTACAGCTTCTTTATGTTTAAGAACGCATAAAGACACACCCTTGCACTGAGTTTTTCATCTTAACTCAGAAAAGAATTGCAGGCTTCTTGCTATTTTTTTATACATTTAAATGAAAATTGGTTCTCCCTGCTATAGCCCAGCTGTATTAGCTGGTCACTCGTGATCTTTTGATAACTTTATTGGGGGGAAAGGAGTTCTGGGTTTGGCCTTCCTTATGCTGGGCTCATTAGGAACAAGAGTTAATGTAAGTGATAGCTGGTGTGTGTAGTATGTACCTTCACTGTTATGTCTGTTAAAGAGGGAATGTTGTACTCAAGCTATGCCATGTGTGTCTCTCTGTGCATCCCTCGAGCTGCACTGCTCATCTGCAAAACCTGCACCATCCAAAAGGGGCAAAGTTACTACTGATAAAGGACTATCAATAGATGCTCTTACTTCTGTTATACTCCTGTCATATTCCTTGCTTGTAATGGGATTATTTCACTCCTGTTGTCGTTCTGTATTGCTCTTTCCTCCTGGACTCAGTTTTGGCAGGGAAATGCTGACTGTACAGTGCCTACGTGACACATACGGCAGATATAGCCAGTGCTTGGGAATGTGATGATGAACATTCTGTTTTGGAGTACAGGAATTATATTTTTAGAAGTTATTCTGAAAAGTAATGGATTTATGGGTCTACCACACAATTCAGTAACATAAGTTTACGGTGAAGGTGTTGACCTGAACACCAGTTTGAATTTCTGTGTGGCTTTCTCAGCTGCTCTTTAACTTTTGCAATGATGAAACAGCTCCCTGAGGCCAAATGCTGTTTGCACTTTTGTCCCTCACCCTAAAAGTCACAAGGGCTGCTCAGAACTCAGAGCAGAAACAGTGATGAAAAATGTGCTTGCTTTCCCAAAGCTGGAAAACTCTCCAGCCCCGTTGCCATGGTAACACCTTCATCCACATTCCTTCATCACTGCTCCCTATTACCTTGCTCTACCACTGTCTCGAAGCAATCATTGTCTTTTCCTAGCCCTGTGCTGAAGCAAGGAGAAAAAAGATGTAGAAACTGAAGGAACAGCCATAAGCACACAGAGGCAGGTTCATCTGGATACAAAACCATCAAAGTGATTAGCCCTGAGGACAAGAAAGTCAGAAAATGAAGAACAAATTCTTGATTTGAAAGTGCAGCTCTGATTCTCATCAAGTAATACATTGCATAACTTATACATTGATGGTCTACAGATCATTCTGGGACATAGCTGCTTCTACTCGTGTCCCTGAAATTTGGGGTCTTTTAGAAAGTGATTGCCTGGTATTTCTCTGCCTGGGTTATGGTTGACCACCTGGCCATGCTAAAGGGTTGTGTTCAGAAAGCAGCTTGGCTCAAGACTGCAGAAACAATTGTGGAGAGAGTTAAGATGATCTTTTCCTCAAAGTGATGCCCAATAATTTCACTGAAATGGGCTGGACCTGTGTGGTTGAAGCTTCAGTTCGTATCTGGTGATCTGCCTGGCAAACTTTCCTTGTAGGTACTATTTATGCCACCCAAATTAGTGTGTGTGTGCTAGTTCCCTGAGTGAAATGAATTTTACAGGGGTATGATCTTCTTCATACAGGTCTGTACCTCTGTTTTTGGTGTAGCTGGCTAGAAGTGAAATGTTTCTGACATGCTCATGGCCCATGCAATGGCCCATCTTATTTTGATGCGAAGATTATCCCACGTAATTACAAAGTTCTACAGTTACTTACCTTTAATTAGAAACCTTGAACATTATCTGTTGCAAAGTGGATAATTACAACACTTCTAACTAAAACCCACTTGTCGGTGTCTTCTGGAATGGGAATGAGGGCTGTTCTCCCATTCCTGAGAGGAACATTTTCCCTCTCATGGCTTGAGTCAAGGATAGTGCTGTCGTGGGATGTCATAATCTCTCAGCTGTGCTCGGTGTTTATCCTGACAACATGACAATGCTGTGCTTGCTTGTACTTGGGAAATAACCCAGCACAGCCTGGTGTAACATTCCCTCAGTGCATCCCGCACAATTTTAATGGAAACTTCACCATCAGAAAAATTTCAGGGAACTGGTTTTATATCCTATTGACAGTTTCCACTTCAGGTTTAGCTGAAATGGTCTCCGCTGCCTCTCACTTTTCTAGGGTTCAATAAAACTGCACTAAAACTGTTTCCCCAAAGTAGAGGCTTTCTAAATCAAGCCAAAATAATTCCATACTGGAATCCAGAGGCTCTTGTCAGCAATGGTCGAGGGAGGCTTGCATTGATAGTTGGTCTTCTATGTGTACAAAATGTGTATGGTCTTCTCTGGTCTTCTATGTGTGAGGTGTCTGAGGTACAAAAGGGCTGTGCTTAGGACTGGATGCAGGAGTAGCCAGCAGCTGAGCTTCTCCCCTCTTATAAAACCGTTTCTTTCTTTTCTCCTTCAGTTCTTCATAGTTATATGTCTCTCCTCCCATGACCTTTACTTGTCCTGTCCCACCTGCCACTTGTAAGTTTCCTCCCTACAGGAGCCCCTCATTTCATCAGTGGCTTGGCCTCTCAGCAGACCCACGGCATCTCTGCATTCCACAGACATTCATTGCCTTTCTTACTCTCTGCCCTTCCCTCTGTATTTATTGTGACACTGGAAGAACACGAGAGGGAAGAAGGGGTATAAGATGATGAAGATAAGAGACTGTGTCTGTCATTTGTTATCTGCTTGAGCACGGTGTAGTGTGTGTAGAGAGGTGTGATCTACAGGAGGAATGACATGCACAGAACACAAGCTTTTCCTGCTGTCCTCTGAAAGGCTGCCACTGAGAACCCATAAGATTGAAAGGATAGCGGAAATTTTAATCAAATTAATTCTCTTTTCTCTATAAGCAAATGGATTGATAGCATTAAGCTTCGAGAAATGCTGAGTTCTCTTGAATGAGGTCTTCACTGTGTTTTGCTCTGAAGCCTCATCCTACTCCTCATGTTATACTGAGTCTGCTAAATATAGGTAATTCTTTTGATATTCAGAGACAAAGAGAATGCAATTAGTGGTGTTTGTGTACAAAAAAAAAAAAGCTGGTTTGTGCAGGGAAACACAAACTCTGCCTCCGCCATTTCCATGTCAGGGAGCAAGTTTAAAGCTGTAACATACCCTTCTCCCCTCTTGCCTCCTCAGAGAGAGGGGACTGGCTTCTTTAATCAAAACTGTAGTCAGAAAAACTGGAAGGGTTGCTCCAACACAGCAACCTGAGCAAGTTTTAATTGTGTTTAGTGGTCAGTCATGTTCATGAGCAAATAAAAATTAGAATTAGGACAATATCAATCAAATTAAGTTTAAATAATTGTTTGATCCTCAATGTGTATCCATCAGCTTAGCTCCATGGGTTGAAGGGCATGTGTCTAATCCTGCTGCTGTTGTCATCAAATTCTACAACAGGAAATTAAAATCAAAAAACCAATAATAAGAAAAAGGAGCAACAGCAAGAACTCCTGCTGCTCCTGAAAAGTCTGGAGAAGTTTCCCATATATAGAGAAAACTGCAACTCTGGCACAAACTGGACCTCAGCTCTTTGCACCTACCATTTATCTTTTAAGCTAAACCTGTCCCGGGACCTACTAAAGCTCAGTGGGGCCAGATGAGAATTCTGACTCTATTAAAATAAAGAGGTCATGTCAATTTTCACTTGACTGTATTTTAGGGTATTTTAAAGTTACTGCTTAAAAACTTCAGCCTCAAAATGCAGTTATCACAAAATTCAAGACCGTGATGACACTTTTCCATATTTTAAGTTTCTTTTTGGAATTGGTTCGGGAGGAGAATTCTCTGCAGTTCCACGGCCTTGGTGCTGCAGCCGTGGTGACCAGAAAGTGAAGTGCATGAGAAACTGCCCCAGTGCAATTCAGGGTGGCTGAGCACTGGACCTGCCTCCCCAGGGAGGTCAGGGCTCCAAGGCTGGCAGAGCTCAGGGAGTGTTTGGACAATGCCCTCAGGCACAGGGTGGGATCCTTCGGGCTGTCCTGTGCAGGGACAGCAGCTGAACTGATAGTCCTTGGGAGTTCCTTCCAACACAGCATGTTCTATGATTCTAAGGAAAATAACAGTGAACAACAGGCTTAGTAGTGTTTACGTAAACTTGTAAAGGTTTTATTTGTAATCAGTTCAACCCAGGGTTAATTCAAGCACTTGCTGAGCCCCGAGCGTGGCAGAGTGGCTGTGTGTCAGTGTCCTTGAGAAATGTGCAAATGCATTTGAGTGTGAGGTTACAATGCCAGTGGTGCTGATGGGGAGCTCCCAGCCTGGCACTGAATGCAGATGGTGTTTCAACTCTGTCAGCCAGTTAATCGTTTGGGAACAAATTCTTACATTTTCAACCTAGCTTTGAAAAGTGCAGAGAGAGCAAAATCAGCTGTAGCTTTGCTGCTTGTATTTGAATTTTCCTCCACCTACACAGAATTCATTTGTACAGAAGTGAACCTTGGTCACCTGTAACATTCTCTCCACTGGCATCAGTACGTGACTGCCTTTGAAGATCAACCTTTCTGTAAGCACAAGTGCATCATCCTTCCAGCACACCAGGTTAACCCCAGATGCTAGAGCCAGAGTGCTAAAGAAGTCTTAAAGGAAATAATGGTAATGAAAATACAATTAGGAAGAACTGGGCAGATCTTGGAAGTCATCCAAAACAGGAACATCTTGGAGGGACAAGCCAGTGGGATATTAAAAATAGCAAAAACCTAGACCATGCAAAATGGCTGCTTAGTAGGATCAGGAAGCTGCCCAGAGGTATCACCCTTGCTGTGAATGTGTTTTGTCAGGACTGTAGTTCAGTTAAGAGGGCTGAACTGTGTCTTTTCTGCAAACACCAGAGTCATTCTTTAAGCTGCAGCCTGGTCTCACGATGGACATAGCAGTGCTGTGTTTGCAGCTTCTCCATGCATTATTAACACTGTAGCTCTGTTGTAGTGATGTGTTTTCACGTGAGGAATTCAGTGTCACCAACGTCCCAATCATCTGGCATGTCCCATATAACACATCTTGATGTAGTTCCAGTCAGTTGTTTTAAAACTGTAGAAAGGGGCAAAATATTTTTATGCTCTTGAAAAAGACGTTGTGATTTTATGAACTGACATACAGCTGTAACTTGGGCATAGTATGGCTTTGGACCAAGGTCAAGATATTTTCAGTTTTACTTTCCAGACTGAACCTTTTTCAGATCAGTCAAACCAGTTCCAACTGGCCAAAGTTACACCCGTCCTAAATAGCTTGATGTCAGCGTTAATTAAGCAGAAGTCCCTGGTTAATCATCTTGTCTGGAACTGCCCTGGCACTCCAGCTGCTCTGGCACTCTGCAGGTCTCTCCGGCCGCCCCCGAGCTGGGGCTGTGTGCTATGTCCAGGCACAAAGGATCCTGTAGATCTCCATCCATTCTCCTCCTTGGGGGAGCACGGATGGGCCTGTGACCCTCAGGGATGTGCTGTGACCCTCAGGGATGTGTCTGTGACCTTCAGGGATGTGTCTGTGACCCTCGGGATGTGCCTGTGACCCTCGGGATGTGCTGTGACCCTTGGGATGTGTCT
>VWYO01022118.1:271632-305365 GCA_013400275.1 Rhadina sibilatrix
TTAATTAAGCAGAAGTCCCTGGTTAATCATCTTGTCTGGAACTGCCCTGGCACTCCAGCTGCTCTGGCACTCTGCAGGTCTCTCCGGCCGCCCCCGAGCTGGGGCTGTGTGTTATGTCCAGGCACAAAGGATCCTGTAGATCTCCATCCATTCTCCTCCTTGGGGGAGCACGGATGGGCCTGTGACCCTCAGGGATGTGCTGTGACCCTTGGGATATGCCTGTGACCCTCGGGGATGTGCTGTGACCCTCGGGGATGTGCCTGTGACCCTCAGGGATGTGTTGTGACCCTCGGGATGTGTCTGTGACCCTTGGGATTTGCTGTGGCTCTCGAGGTGCCCGTGGCATGTCCCAGGCGCTGTTTTCTCTCCCAGACGCTCCGTCCCGTGGTGCTGCAGGTGCCGTTCCCGGGGCCAGGGCGTGTCCCAGGTCCCGGCCCGGGGCGGGATGCCCGGACACCCCGGCAGGTGGCGGTGGAGCCCCGGGAATTCTGCTGGGATCAGGATCCGGCTCCCGGGAAGCCGCGCTCGCCCTGGTTCCCCGCTGCCCGGCTGGAGCATCCCCAAAGGCTGAGCAGGGCGGCTGCTCTGCCCCTCCGAGTCCTGCACAGAGCGACTGCACAGAGCGATTGATTGTACAGAGCGATTGGTTGTACAGAGCGATTGTACAGAATGATTGATTGTACAGAACGATTGATTGTACAGAACGATTGATTGTACAGAACGATTGCCTTCAGCTCCTGGTGTTCACCACTCTCTGGGATTTTCCTAAGCCGCATCTCTGACCATGTGATTAAAAGATGTTGTCGTACCAGGCTTGGATAAATTAGTAGGAAGAAGGCCATAGAAGAATAAATATATTTGAGGCATTACTGTGCGTGTTCTCATGATAAATGAGAATTTGTTCATTTGGTGGCTCTTGACTGGAAGAGAAATTTCAGGCTGCAAAATTCCAAAATGAAGAGATTCGTTTATCACGAGGGTTGTTCTTTTCATGTACTGTAAATTATGGTTCACTCTCACCAGTGAGTGTTCCATAGAAGACCATCTTCCTTGTCTTGTATAAAGTCCTCTGGTTGCTGGGGGGAGGGGCAAGCCTTCAAATTTCCACACCTGTGCGTTCTCTGAGAAAATTGCCCTAAGAATTCTTATGCCAGGCAGCACCTCAGTCAAAGGGTTTCAAGTAGAAAAATACACAGACAAAATGCAGCACAGAATGTCAGTTAAGTGAACATTAAAAGGTGTCCAGTCTCTCCTTTCAATGAGTCTTAATAAAGGATTACATGGAAATTATTAAGGGCTAGAACAAAAAATAGTTTAGACTAGACTGTATTTAATGCCAGTTAGAGAGCTGTTACAACCCACACTTGGCTCTTACAAAGACTGTAATTGCCACCCTTAAACCAAGTATTCCCAGAGGCACCTGATGCTGTGCAGCCAGGATTAAACACTGGTACAGATTTTTGCAATGTGCTCAAATTCTTCCAAGCAAATGTGATTTCTGGACAAATACCTTGGTCTGTTGAAGTTACTAGACTTTGGCCAAGAGCTGTTTAAGGAAAGGATCAGGGCATGTGGAAGAGGATGGGTTTTCTTCCTGACTCAGCAAATAGCAGAGCTTTGGAGGCAAGGCAGGCAGAGACCCACCAGTGTCAAATTAAGTGAAGGGAAATTACAGTTAGCTACTTTTTATGGACATCTGTTACTGGTCTAAAAGAGCTGTTTTTCTGGCAACCATTGAGGCTGCAGGGAATGNCTGGTGAAAAGGCAGCACTGCAGGTTTGTTCAGCAGTGAGAGGAGTGGGCAGCAGCTCTGGCACAGCTTTAGCTCTGTCAATGTTTCACAGAAAGCAAATATTTCCAAGGTCATTCTCAGAAAATGCAAACTGAGGACACATTGGGCAATGTGTGATCCCACTGGTGCAGGACTGCACCAGGAGGAGCAGCTGCCTGCTCCAAAACCAGTGGCAGAGCTGCCTTTGGCCTGGCCCTTCAGTCTTGTCATTTCTCAGATGTGGCGAGTCAAGTATGAAACCTGAGCAGTGAGGTGCTCCTGGAGGCTCCTGCAGCTGGCCACAAGCTTGAGTGAGTGGCTGGCAGCTTGTGTGAGACTCCTGATGCACAGCTACAACAGCGTGGCCACAAGCCCGGGGCACAAATGGGTTTAAAGCTTTTCCCACAGCAAAGTTTCAAATGAACACAGGCTCCTTGCCCCTGTCACAGC
Organism: Rhadina sibilatrix; assembly: GCA_013400275.1. Classification (NCBI taxonomy): domain Eukaryota; kingdom Metazoa; phylum Chordata; class Aves; order Passeriformes; family Phylloscopidae; genus Rhadina; species Rhadina sibilatrix. The sequence goes on from VWYO01022118.1 coordinate 273,854, forward strand.
TGGTTATACCAAGCATGGTTTTCAAATATCTGAGCTGAGTAATTTCCACCAGTACAACTCCACAAGAACACATTTTTATAAATGTGTGAGTCGTTCCTTTTTGTTAATATACCTGCATTAAGTCGTTGTGGCCTTGGAGCAAACTCTCCTCCCTTCACTATCAGGAGTGGGAGAGAAAGGAAAGACAAGAGTGTCAAACTTCCTAACAAGTTTGACAATGCAATTCTCTGAATGAAATGCCTGAAATACTGGCTTTAGACCCTTAACTGATTATACCACCAGACCTCAAGCATATAGCACACATCTATTTCTACCAACAGGAGTTTCTGATTTCCAAGCCAGACCTTTTGATTTATGCCAATTATGCCACTGCCACACATCAAGGGGATTTTTTTTTTTTTTGAACAGTCAGTGGATTTGTTTTGTATTTGTATTAATCCCTTTTAATGTATTGTTGTTATGCTAATGCCAGCTGAAAGTAATTCCAGGGATATTAAACTAGGATTAATCTGTTGTAAAGAGGAAAAGAATTATTATAGTTCTCATTAGGATTGATTATTTTTTTCTTGTTCATCAGAGCATCCATGAATTATTGTCAAATCTGAACAACATTTTTCTTCTCCAGGATTTAAGAATGAAACTTAATGAGATGAATTCCTATCTGCAAGGTGCTCAAAGCTTGTATTTTAAGGCAGAACAGGGTATCATTGAATAAAAAACACAACTCAGCATTTCTTGGGGATGGTTGAAGTTTATTTCTTTTTTCTATTACATTTTATGATGCTTTTTATAAATAAGATGCCCAGCTGAGAGTGTTGCTTCTGCTACTCCCTATTGATTACCAAATCATCTTGGCAGTGCAGATTAAAGCAGCTCCATTGCTGGTATCCATTCATATCTCTTTACTTAGTCCTGCCTGTCTTAATTGATAGGGCTTATTTATGTGCATGAGGAGATTATTCATGTGAGTGGGACATCCAAAATATTGGTATTCATTTACAGAAACAAGTTTGCCTAATAAATATTGATTTTTAATTTTTATTAAGTTTTAAGTAATATTTAGAATGTCTGAGCACAGTTATGATGATGTGCTCTTAAAAATTAAACAGATTCGCTTCATGTTTAGAGTAAAATAAAAGTGTTTGACTTAGCAAAGCTTGAGGAAGCAATTGCATTTCACACATTTAGGGCTCAAGTCTCCTTGTGACACTTTTAAATTTTTGTTCCAGGAATATATTCTGTAGCTGACTTGGATCAGAGGGAGAATGAGGCAATGTGCCAGGCCACTTGTTTGACACCATGAGCTCCTTCTGCCATGGTCAAGATTTGGAGGCACTCAGTCAATAAGAAGGCAGAATTTTGACCAAGGAAGAGATGTGACTCAGGCAGGCTTTTAGCACGTGTTTTATGAAGTAGATTTGCAGCTCTTGTCATGTGTCAGGGCATGGCATGTGAGTCTGCACTCAGCCCCTTGTCTTGACACCACATCTGAGAGTCACATGTTTTCATTAAAATGTAATCTTGCACCTCATAATAGGATAGATAGCAGTTTCAGGATTGAGCCTTGTGTACAGTGGGTAGACACAGTGAAAATTAATTTTTTTCATTATCTTGAATGGTAAACCCATCTGCCAGATACAGATTGGTGCTGAACATTGCTTGCTCTATTTTTCTGGAAGGAAACTAATTAAAAGATTATGGTTTCTGTGTTTAATAGTTGTTCAAAATATACCGGTGGCACTGCTTGCCATTCAGATTTCATCATGTTGCAAGCAGCAAAGGGGAAGCACACTGACACTTCCATCTCTTTGGGATTCAGTTCATCTTATTCTCTTCCTAATGTGATCTCCCAGGATATCAAATGAAGGCTTCTGTGTATTAATGAATGCCCAATGTTAAATGAAAGTCAAATGAAACCCAATATCCATCAGTGATCATGTTTACTTTGCCCAGGGTCCCACTGGGAGTGTCCCAGAGAACTTGTGTTTGATATCCAAAGGAGAACTCATTTCAGTGTGTGTGAGAGAGGCAGTTTTGGTACACCTCAGTGGTGTCATTGTTTCTGTATTTGTAAATGAAGTCCTCTTAATAAGGGTGCTGAGGAACACTTACTGTCAACTGCAACCCACACTGTCCAGCTGGAGCTTCCACCCAACACAGCAAACTCAGTTTGAACTCTTTAAAACCATCCCATCTTTTCCTCATGCCATTAAGTGACAGTATGGTTTGGCTTCTACTGTATTGCAGTTCTATCAAAAATTTACTCTGTACTAAAAACATGAGAATTAAACTCTACTTGCCATCTTCAAAGAAGAATTTTGCTTCAAGTAGTAATAACTTGGCTTTGGTTCCCATCTCTCACCTCAACCATGTTGACTTTTAAGCTGCAGTTTTCCTGTGTAGCTTTCAGCTCCTTCTCCCCATGTAGGTGATGTTTCTGGCAGAAAGCCTCCAAGTGTGGAGCCCATCTGGCCCCTGGTCTTTGCCAATTTCAGACAGCCTCAGTAAACTGCTCAAAAAAACAGGTCCAAGACCTACAAAGCCAGGGTGGACCACATGTAGGAAAGGTGGTCTAGCACTGAACATGCTTCCACAAGAATCCTCCTCCATTAAGTGGATTTAATTGCAGTCCCAATGAACACCAACCCCAGCAGAGATTAAACTGTGCCCATGGGGAATCAACATAAACTGCTTTACTTTCTGTGTCTCCCTGTTACCTCCTCATCAGTGAAGAAGACCAGCTGACAGCCTCCTGAGGAATGGTGCAGTCCTATTTATTTGCAAGAACTGTGAAGTAAAGAAGCTACTAATTCGCCTTAAATCTTGAAGTGTGCTTATTTAATTGCAACCTGGGTAGCAAACAAGTCACCTCTCATGAACTGCACTTTTTAGCAAACCACCATAAAATGTAGGAGGTCCAGTACTTTAAAATTGCCCCTCTCTTGTTGACTGGTGTGACAGGTGGGGATTAGGAGGTCTCCATGCTTTCTCCCAGTGCTGTATTCTTCACTGCAGAGATGGAGCCTTCTTCCATTCAAATGGGTGCTCCTTCCTTTTCTAAGTTTCCCCCATTCTCTCCCTTGCTTACATAAGAAAGTGATTATTAGCATGAACAATTTGAAAACAGAGATTTTGAACGCCTGTTTCTGAAATTAAATTCTGGTAAGCGTTCTTCCTTCTCTAATTGTGTAAGAAAAGGTTTAAAATTTGCAGAATTGTTTCTGCTTTATCTGGTCCTTGCAGGAAGAAATTACTATTGTCCAGCAGTTTCACCTGGCTCACTTCTTTAATATGTGAGGGGTGGTTAAGGGACCTCACATAACTAAAATTTGAGTCATATTTGTGACTTTGTGTGTTACCTAAGGTGTTTTTCTGACTGGAATTAAATTATATCTTTATTTCTGCATTTTTTTATTGTTTGATAATAATAAAAAAATCATGAACTGAGCCTTGCTGCCCCGTTGGGCACAGCCCCTAGCTTCAATGACTTCTTCTGAAGGTCACTCTAGGTATGCTTTTTGCAGTGTTAGACCCTTCTTTTTGGGAGAAGTTGATCACCTTTGAAAACAAGAAGGCTGTTTTGGAGAGCAATCAGTTGCAGATCTTGCTCAGATAGTGTTGTTTTATACTTGGTCTGTTTGCCATGGCACACACACCTTTCTAAAGAGCAGTTTTATTAATAATAAAGCATTGTTTAAGCAAAATTGACAGTATTTTAAGAACCCATGAGAACTGATCCCAGTAAAACTAGGAGTTAAATTGGATTCAGAAGAGAAGTCACACATAACAAGCAATGGATACTGGATTCTTTACTTTTATTTTTTTATTCAGCTCTGTGTTCACTTGAGATGAGTCATTCTTCCAGTGAGCTCCTTCCAGGAAGGATTCCCCACAATCCTCAGAATGTTTCTCTTTCTTTGTACTATTAAAGTTCTTTTTCTGTTATTACAGTTTCCTTCTGGCTGAAATCCTCTTTGATTCCTCCCAAAGGATCCTTTTAAAAAAAGGAAAAGCAAAAGGAAAATTTCTTATTACAAATGTTCACAAAGACAATTAATCTATTCATTCTTTAAAAACACCAACATTTTAAGATTAGTTGAAATGCAGATCTTTTCAACCAAGGAACTCGAGATCTTGTTAATGAGGTCAGAAATAGTGCAGCTGTTCCTAAAATGTGCTTTGTTTTCAAACCTTTTCACTGGTTTATGGCAAAGCTTAGATGAAGCTTTGTGTGAAGATTTAATATGAACTTAGGATACCACGTGTGCTGATGGGCACAAGATGTCTTTCTTTGGCAATCTCAAAAGAAACTACCCTATTTATCTTGTTTGTGTGTTTGTGAATACCCTGAGGTGAGGATGAAGAATTACTTCAAGAGGAGAGTTCATATCGAGCGCTGTACTGCAAATGGTCTAATACTGCAATCTTCTGAGAGAATTTGGTGGGTGTCAGATAAGGGTAGAAAAAGTGAACAGATGAGAAAATGCCAATTACTTACCCCTTTTGCTACTCAGAGCATGGTTTTGAGTGGTATTTTCTGAGCTGGCTTTTTTACTTATTCTTTTGTGTGAAATAAAGCATGAAGAAGAGACAACAGAATATACAGAGATCAAATATTGCACGTAAAAGACTGTGCGTAGAACTCGACAGATCTGCTTGAAACTAAGGAAAATGCAAGAGGCAGACATCAGGTGTAGGCTCTGGGTATGGGTATACTCAAGCAGAATTGTGCAATGACTGGGCAAAGGTGGGTGTCTGGTCCTGCTCTGCAGCCTTCTGTGTCTCAGTACTGGTTTAGTCATCCCTCTCCATCAGTAACTACACACTGAAGCACTGAATGCAGGAGAAAATCAAAGCTTCTGGTGAGATTAAGTCTGAAAACTCAAAACTGTTTCTCCACCCACAGACAGTTTTCCTACTAGCTGAAAAGACTGTTAATAACAATTGCTACCTTGTGGTTCCACCTCACTTCTGTGCAGAAAGGGCCCAGGATTCTTACACTGGATGGGCAGTGTCTCCATTTACATGTCAGGATTTTTTCTGTTGTTTGTTCTGATGTTCTGTGTGAACATCAGCCCCACTGTTCACTTAGCACGTGTCTTTTTGCAGTGAAGTGTCTGTGGTTAAATAACAGGCAGCTGAGGGACAGCAAACACTTCTCTGGTCTGATTTACAGTGGAGAAGAAAGGGTGGAGGAACTGGGCAATAATCCCAACCAGATTGCTCAGGGAAGGGACATCATCTGCTCTCAGTTGTGTCCTTGTTTTACAAGGAAGAGAAGCTGCACTGAATGCAGCAGAATGAGGTGGGCAATGGAGATTTGGGCAACTCTAGCTACAACTGACACTTACTTAGCTGGGGCTTTGGTCTTTTCCAGCTAAACTCATGAAAAAGTATTGCTGCACACTTGTCAGGGTGCAGGCTCCTTTCTGTCACACAGTGCTCACTGTCAGTGTTGATGTAGTGACTCAGGGATAAGATGAGCAGTGGGAGATGAGGGTTTTGTGTGACAAAAACAAGGATGTGAGTGGGTACATGCCTGCCCGGCTGTGGTACGTGACTGCAGCTGCTGTGGGGATGGAACCAGCCACAAACTGGTCAGAACCACCCCAGCACTGGCATGAGCAGGGGCCCAGGATAGTGATGGTGCTACAGCCAGCTCAGGAATGTCTCCACAAGCTGGGAACATGCCTGGATTACACAGCAGATCAGGCACTGTCTGGATCAAATGCCTACCTTCTCTCCTGGTTCTGATTTTGTCTTGCTTTGTTCTTCTAAGAATTCAGAAAATGCCTCCAGTGTATATTCCCCAGTGTAGGCCACTTCCTGAAAAGAAATTAAAGTATGTAACTCTGTATACAAAATTTTGAAAACAATCATGAAATCAGGTGGGGGATTTTGGTTCCTCAGACTGACCAGACTCTAGACTTGTGTGCTCAGTTTAGAAAGCAAAGACAGAGGCATAGCAGGTTCCAACATCATCAGAAAATTGAGTGTAAAGAAAAAATAAATCTAAAATCCTTAGAAGAAAAGGATTTGTATAAAAAACAACCATTATTTTATTGTACTAGTTTGGGATCCTGCCAGCTACTTGTCGCTGTTGGACACAAATGAGGAGACCGAGTCTTGTTCAGAAGGCTGATGCTCCCAAGAAGGGGCTGGTTTATTGTCCAGACCTGTTTTATATCTTTTTACAATGTGCCCACCTAAGAGGTGGGATCCCTTGACCCATTGGTCCTATCAAAGACAAACAAGCAAAGTCCCTCCTTCAGAGAGGAATGTGAAAAACAAGATAGTTTAGAAAATATGACCTTGTGTACCAGTTCTCCGTCCCTGGGAAAGGACCCCAAAAAACCCAAACATTACAAACAATGACTACACTACTGACATCAGTGAGGTTTTTTGTGCTTAACAATAAACATTGGCAAGATATTCTGAAGAACAGAGTTTTTTAAGTGTCTAGCCATGCTATTCAAAGCTGCTCAAAGATTTTGAGGGAAATTCAAATTCTGGAATAGTTTTGAAATACACTGCTGCACAGCTTGAAAGAACAGGATGAAGATGGACAGTGACATTAATTTTCTTATACATCACCTTTAATTGGGATTTACTGAGGATTTTCTTCTGAGGGAGTTTAATGAAAGAAGTAATTTCAGTTTAGAGCTTTAAAATTTTCTGAGTGGGTCTAGGCACCGTGTTGTATTTTAAAGATTCCTTCCCAAAAAAGGAAGTACAAAGTTTTTTTAGCAAAAAGTTGTAGAAATTCATGTGACATGAACTTGGGAATTTTCTGCTCTTATCTGAGTGTAGCTAGAAATAGGTGGAGGCCTATTCTCAGCTGGGTTAAGCTCACTACCACTGAGACCAATAATGTGTTACTTTGTGCTGGGTACTCTTACACCTGATTTGAGTTCAAAAGACTGTAAGCAAAACACCTCCAGCCTGGTGAGTTCACTAAAACTGTACACTCTTTGTATACTACAAGTTTGGTATTTCCATTCCATTTTAATAAAAAGTGTGGCAGCTTTGAAACTACTCTTTTATGGTTTTTATGTTTGTGAGCTTAAGTTTCTCAAGAAAGATTATTCTATTTCTTCAGAGGCGATTGACATTCTCAGATGAGTCTTGATTTTTATCAATTCTGGTGATGGCTGGAACACCAGTTTCTCAGAGCCTGAAGATCTATAAAGCCAGAGAAGCAGCTGATTCCTGCACTGGTTACTGGGGATATGTGTCATTACAGTAATCTGTGTACAGGAGTATGTAAAAGTCATTTTTCTCAGTTAACCCATAGAAGCAGACATCTACAGAAACTTACACTCTGGTCAAGCACAAGACAAAATCTCTGCACTTGAGGGAAGTAGTGCAAAAACCTGCAGCACAAGGAAGAACTTGAGACTTCAAATACCCTTTAATTCCAGGGTATTTTTAATTATGAAACAATCCCTTAATAGTTAATGAAAGTTTTACTGGTTTGGGGCTTTTTTGTTTGTTTATTTGGGGTTTTTTGCAAACTGACATTTGTTTTGAGCATTTAATGGGTTTCCACTTTTCTGCTAGAAGACTAAACATTGTGTGAGTGTGTAGGACTGCAGTTCAATTCATCAGAAGTTGTGCATGCTCATCCAAGAGGAAAATCTCTCAAAGATTAAATGAGGACGTGGGTAAATGTCTTAGAATTTAATTTAAGTTTAATACTTAGAAGAAAAATGAAAAGCTTAGTAATGCTTTAATTATAGCAGTATCTTAATTTTTTTTTAACTTCAGAGACATTTTCTTTTTAATTAGATAATCTACATAGATGTAGAATGTAGCTATTTACTATTTTATTTGCCTTCACTTTCAGCAGTGTTTTCTAATTATTGTATAACATAGCTGATTCATTAGGTAGCATATTGCAAAAATCAAAGTCTTGACAACAAATATTTATTCCCAGTGGAGGAGATACCACAATGAAGCAAAATTACTGGCTTAAATGCATAGAAGAAAGTTTTTGATTTGGGCTTTGTGAAAATGTAGAGGAAAAGAAGCAGTGCCAACATTTTAGAGACGATTGTCACCCATGCTCTGGAAACAACCAGCACAAGTAGTTCTTTGACAGAACATCTCACGGTGTCAGGTGAAAAGGCACTGCAGTCATTGGGAGGTATCCCTAAATTCACTCCAAGTTGAAACTGTTGCTAGAACCCAACAGGCTGATTGGAGACTGTCAAACAGCAGGATGTGAGGCCCTAAGGACTTGTAGTCCAAGTGAGTAAATGATACCTGAGCTCTTGCCACAGTCTCATGCACAGGATGAGACAACAGAAGGGTTTCTCCTCTTCTCCTCTCCTAGTTCAGGTTCTTGGCTGCAACATCTACTCAGAAGGCAGTGCTGAGCAGAAAAGGACCAAAGCTTTCTTAGTGAAAGGACCTGTTCTCCCTGTGACACATGTGCATGTGCAAGCACAGCCCCTGCCCTGTGTGCAGCTGGGCCTCCACAATCTTCCCCAACAGCTTCTCACCTGGTAAGCTGGGCCAGCAGGGAAGAGCGTGAAGAACGGGTAGCGATCCAAGCCCACGTTCAGGATGTCGTTTGCTGTGACATCAATCTTGGCAATCATTATGTCTTTGTGACTTTGGTATTGCTCTCCCAGCTGATCCCAGATCGGCAGGAGTCTTCTGCACTTGTGGGACCACGGGGCATCTGCCAATTTAAAAATGAAATTAGAAGGACACAGAAGTGCATGTGGTGGTGCAGCCAAGGGGGCCTGTCTAGCCCTCCTGGGTAACAGGGTTTGGGGTTCCAGTTGTGGTCAGTATCTGCTTGAAACTATTTGCCCTTCATGAATTTCAGATTTCCATGTAGTGATAACTAGTTATTCACTAACACATTTCTGATAGCAGTGCTGCTTTAGCTCTCTTTAGCCTCTCAGGACTGTAACAAACACAAAACTTGGACTGCTTTTCTGGAGAGGTGTGCCAGATAACCAGTGCAACCCACATAAGTCTTGCATCATTCCATGTTGACATACTTGTCAGAACTACAAAATACTTCCTGCATGCTAAAATTAACTGTGTTCATAAACCATGTCATGTAGACTCTAGAAAGAGGAGTTTGAGTTATGGTGCTGTTTTGACTCTGAGCACTGCACTGATGCAGGTCACCAGAAAGGCAAACTGCTGAGAGCCCCGTGTCCCTTTAAAAAGCTCACAACACAGTTGCAGTCCTTCAGTCAGGAGAACAATGCTCACACTTGGTTTATACAGAATTAAAATTTCAGGAGCACTTGACTGAATACAGTACATTCCCTTTACCAGCCTTTCATTTCCAGAGGACTTGGTTCAATTCTTGCTTAGATCATTCAGTTTGTTCATGATACTGAAATGTAAAAATTACTTGTGTGGGTGACACAGCTGCAGCCAGCAAAGAGGGTGGCAGGAAGTTCCTTTAGGAATTTCTGGAATTCAGGGCAGCACAGATAGTTGTCTATACTTCTGTTAATGCTGCATCTTTGCTTTACTGAAGTTACTGAGGCACAAACTAATCCCTGCTGGCTGGTACAAAGATAGGACAGAGGTTTCTTGCTAAAAGAGTCATGTAAGGAAGCCACATCCCTTGCAGACAGAGGAGGGAAATTACAATTTCCTAAACCACAATTCCTATCTGGGATTTAATCCTAGAGCATTATAACCAGACAATCTCACTTAAGTCTCCCTCTGCCCTTGGAAGACAGCCTGACTCAGGCTGTGCACCATGGTACACCATGATGTTCCAGTGCCATGTTGTCTTTCAACACAGAGATTTGATACAGCCTTGGCAAATATTTACTGAAGAGAACCAGTGCTACTCAGTGCAACACTAAGTCAGCAGAGGTATCACAACGTTTCCATAGCTATGACACAAATTTTTCTTCAATTCTTTCTATAAACAATAAAAATTCATTGAGCTGAGATTCTGTAAAGTGCAAAGATTGGTTTGGTATATAAGCATGAGCTTTCATTTTTTTTCCCTCCAATTGATCATGTTAAAGAAGCTTAAAATCTGAATTCAATGACAACACTTACAAAACATAACAAATACAGTCATGGTCTTATTGAAGACGATGCTGTTGAAATTCTTCCCAACAAGCACTTTGACAGGCATCTTGTCCCAGTCTTGTGGAATTTTTTCACTAGAGAGATGTTGCTGAGCAGAAACAGAAGCATTGCTGTGTAAGTGCAGGGAACATTGAGAAACTGTACTCCAGCTCAAGCTAATTTGAGACTGGGGATATTACCTAATGTGTTCTGCTACTGTCTGATAACTCCCTTATATCATTACATCCTGGTCAGCCATCACATGGTTCCACCTTCTCTCCCTTCAGCAGGAGCTGGGATCTCACACCCCTGGGTAGTTGGTACTCAGAACTATTTGTTCCTCTCTTGAATACAGACTCTGTAGCAGACTGTCTGAAAATGATCCTTTGGAGCACAGTTGTATTCCTTGTCCTGAATTTTTGCTGCCCAATGTTCAGAAGCTGGACTACTAAAAAGTTTACATGTTGTAGGCTTTCAAAAGTGACATAAAACACAGCAGAAAGTGTGCATTGGTGCTTAAATGTCTGCCTTCACCACCAGTCATTGGTCCCCACACGATCCCTACAATTTACAGTGCAGTAGCTGGGAATTTCTCCTCTTTAACTCCATGGCACAGTAGCAGAAAGGCACATGTGCCCCATGGAAGCTGTCCTTGGTGGGACTGTGCCCCTCAAGCAGATCTTGGTGAGAAAAAGGCCACATCTCCTCCGCTTCCATCCTTTTGCTCCCTTCCAACACTCAATACAGGCTCTACCTACTCACTTTTCTTAAATTCTGCCTGCTCTCAGACTGACTGCTTTATTTTTTCTCCCTGTAAATCACTCTGAGGAACCCTGAATAAGCAAAACATTTTAATGCATTTTTCACATGAGTGTGATGATGCCTCATTATGGCCAACAAATGCTGTATTTACCATTGGGAATGATCCCCCTGGGAATATTCACTCTGCTAAACTTGCTTAAAACAAATACCAAATGTTAATCCCCTCTGGAACTGTCAATTTGCCATTTACTGGATTTTTTCTGTAACCTTAAAATCTGTTGCAATGCTTGCTTGCATCTCTCCCCAATGAAGAGAGGGAAGTATCTCCATTCCAGTATTAGAAAGATTGAGACACAGGGAGTTTTCAAACCACTATAATAAAATAGCTGGCATCAGTTAAAATATTGGGCCATTGATAACCAATCCAGTATTTACATTGGAGGACTGGAAAACTCCTTGGTTTTTAAATACAGAGGAATGCCCTGTCAACAACTGTAGATGAATGCATCAGGGTGACAGTAGATTAATAAACCAGTGATCACAACAGGACACTGTTCTAATTTTAAAAGTCAGAACTTTTAAAGTAGCTCTATGCCAAGTTCTTATGTTTTAGCTGATGTAGTAGAGAGCTGTTGTCGCTCATGACCTAAAGAACTCACACCTATACTTTGTGATGTCTGAGGCAGAAAAGAGGAGGGTTTATTTACAGAATCAACATTTATAGAATTCCAACTGTGACCATGGATTGGAGGAAGAAAATCTTCTTCTCCAACCACAATGGACAACCCAACAGTCCATCTACGGTCTCCTCTTTATGAAAAGAATGTAAACATTACTAGATTTTACAATAACAAGAAGCTTATTTATATGAAAGTGTATCTGACTCCAGAACACAGAAGGCTAAAAGTAAGACTTTACCAAACTCCTTAAAGGGGACAGAGGAGAATGGCAGAAACCCAGACAGCAGCTGCCTCATTAGTAATGGACCTACCTTTGCTTTTCCACTTAGGTAGTTCTGGCAGAATTCTTTGATGTTCTCCACAGTCACCTCATCAGCAGGCATTTTGTACCTGGCATCGCTGGTCAGGTTCAGGATCCTCACGGCAGGAACATCAATGTCCCTGATGCGAAAATACTCAAAAATCCGTCCGTTCCTTGCCTCATCAGTGTCCACCCAAACAAACAGTATCTGATGATAAAGAGAGAATCGTGCATCTGGTTGGGCCTTCCAGCTTTGGTTTAGCCATTCTGGAGAAATGGACTGTGGAGCTTGGCCATGGGGTAGGATCTGACCTTAAATTCGAGGAACTGTGCCGAATCATATTTGGTCTCAGATCAAAACCCAGAAGCTATGTGGACTTTATTACACCTTGATCCTAGTTAATACTAAATGCTAAAGCAGCCAAAAGTACTGAAGCTTTTCCCTGTCCTTTCACAGTGGTTTGCTATCACGTCTTTCAGTAACACTTCTAAATTACCCCCCAAAGTGCTTATTACTCTTCCTCATAAATCTTAATAGGACAGAAGAGCTGGAACACCTGTAACCCATAGGTATTTACCAATATGTGATATTTTACTGCAAGATGACTTACTATTCTTCAGTGTCTCATGTAGCTGGAGCAGAAATAGCACCATGGAAAGCGAAATATTTTTGTGTATGATTGCCTATAGCTGTCTCTATACATGCAAACACATGGCTGCAGGCAAGGTTTTGCACACACCTTGCAGTATTCCTCAGGTTTTGTAGCTGGCTCCAGCCTTTTCTTCAGGCAATATTCTGAGATCCTAGTGGTACTTCCTGGTAGAGCCAGAAATTGCCAGAATTTTGCTAAAACTACCTTTGGTTGGAAGTTGCTCCCAGAAAATGGTCTTTGTAAAATCAGAAACAGGTTAATTTGGAGCAGCTGGAATTAGTGCTCCTCTTTGCGGTCTTTATGTTTGAAAGAATCATTTCCAAGTGACATTTATCTTTCAGCTTGTCCTTAACAAATGCAAATAATAGTTACTGAAAATGTTTTTAAATGGTTTGGTAGAGTTAGAAGATGAATTGACAGCAGTTTCTTTTTACCAGTAGTAAGTGATTACCAGTTGGTGAGTGGTTTTCCACTGATTCAGAGGCAGTCTGTTTGCAAAGCTGGATTCAGTGTTACAAACCTCTCCTCTGAATTCTGCAGCAGCAGACTGGTAGTTTTTGTAAATCTCACTGAATGTCTCCGAGTTCGCTGGGGTGAACAGCAGGATGTGATTTTCAACAGGGACATCAAAAATCTTCACAGATGTCTGGGAAACAAAAGACTCAACATCTGCTCCACTCTTTGTAGGCAGAGCAGTGAATCAGAGGCTCAGCTTATCAGTATCCCTAGGTTCTGCTATTGCAAATTTTACTTTTCAAGACTCAGTTCCCAGTCATTTCCATAACCATTGGATTTTGCTTCATTGTTTTAAAGCAGATAAAGTAAGAAGAATCAGCAGCTGCTGAGTGGGATTTTTTGGTTCCAGGAAAAACCTCATAATTATTCATAGATTTTTACAGTCAGAAGGGACTGTGATCTTCCAGCCTGACCTCCTGTATAACACACGTGCAAGAATTAATGCTGAAAGTAAAAGGTGATGTTACCCAGGGAGGCCCAGCTGCAGCAGCTGTGGGGGAAAGACCTGGCTGGGCACTCCCTTCCCTTCTAGGTGGCACCAGCAGCTTGTATCCCCTTCCCTGCACAGGATTACCTTTCTTTCTCATGCCACCCTATAGTCAGAGGCAGTGGGGTGCCCCCCATCAAAGAAGGTATTTCCATGTCTTTCCTACCTGCACTAGCAGCAATTACTGCTGCTTTCTTTCCTTCTTGCCTTGGCCCAGAGCTCCCTGTTGCAGTGTTGGAGTGGAATGTTTGGAGCCAGGATTGGGGACTGACCTTCCTACCTCCCACCCCGCTTAGCTGCTGCAGAAGCAGCCTAGCCCTTGGTGCTGGGTCCACAGGAGGGAGGTGTTTGCATGCTCAGAGCTCGCTGTTCCACCAGCCACTCCTCATCTCCTCTAGGAAACAACATCTTGCCAGAGGGAAGCATCATTTGACCTGGGTTACACCAAGAGCTGCGTGCTGGGCTCTGCTGGCATTTCTAAATGTGTTTAAGAGTGGCCTTGCCAAACAAGCAAAGAAAATTCTCACTCTCTAAAGTGCAGAACAGCTCCCTAGGTCTCTTTCTGCATGGATTTCTGTGTTTCTCCCATAGTTTTTGCTAATACTGGGAAATGCACATACCTCAATATTGTATTCAGTGACCAAATCCAAGGTAAAGGTTTTGATCAGCCTCGTCAGGCCCAGTTGGTTCTGTCTACCATCTTCAAGCACTTCATGGTGCACAGGTTTTCCCTGGACAAATAGTGAAGTTTGTGAGGTTGGTGGCCTTATCAACTATAGGGGCAAAATGACAGGTTTTAAAAGTGAGAGTTTTATGATCCTCAGCAACTTAAATTCCATAGCTTGTAAAATGAATGCCACAGCTAGATTGCAGAACAAGATTACAACTAAAATTCAAGGTACAGCTGACAGTTTTAATTTGTTCAGTAATGTTGACATACTGGAAGCTCTCTCCTACATCTAGAGACACTATCTGTGAGATATGCTCGTTCAGGAAATCATTGGTCTGACTACTTCCTAGTCTAAATGTTGCTGCTACTCTGTGTAGTTTTGATTTTATTGTTGGCCACATCTGTTGTGGAATGGAAGAAAATTCCTGGTCAAAAGAAACACACAAGAAAAAAGGTGAATGTCTGCAAATCTCACTGAATTTGGCAGCAAATGTTGATTAGAATGCAGGTTGGAAAGTAAAGCTATTATAGCCAGATCCTTAAGCATAAATTAGGAGCCTGGATGTAGGCAAACAGATTGAAATACCACTTGTCTAAAGGTTGCTGGTTTTGCCTCCTGCTTGTCTCTCTTATCTGTAAATGCATTTTGTGTGTGTGTGTTAAGCTGTTTGAATTATGACTAGGAAATTATTTAACCTGAAAAATTCCCAAACAGCCTTTCCATAGCCCACAGCTGTCATGACACCTTACCTGCTAGGCTTTTGTACTCCTACCTTCTTAAAGACAACAAGAGAGTTCCCTTGGATGCCGTAGGTGGCACAGACGTCCTCACTGGCTGTCATCCCAAAAGGCATCTCTGGCACATCTCTTGCTGTCTCACAGAAGACTTCCACACTGTCATTGTGAAGTTCCTAGTCCCAGAAAGAGTATTTATTAGGATTGCCCTACATCCTGCTAAGTTGTGTTAGAGCTCCAGGTTCTCGGGGGCTCTCTGTCCCCCCGNCTTGTGATGTGAAGAGCAGAGTACAATTGTGGAGTGGATAATGCTTGCCAGGCTTCCTTCTAAGGGGAGATCTGAGCAGTGCTGTGGCACATCAGGTATGTCCCCCTTTCCCACTTGTGTTGTCTGGCCTGGGTCAGCAGGGATGGTGTGGGGTCCCCTCTGTCCTCCCTGCACTGATCTCATCCTCCCTGCTCTCCCCTGGCACTCCCACCCTCTGCAAAGCCTTCTGCAGACTGGGAGGGATCCTGCCAGCAGCTGCTCCCCCTGCACAGCCAGCAGGAGGTGAGGGACTACAGACATCTCCGTGCTCACAAGAGGAGCTGACTGGCACATTTGGGGCTTTTGACTGAGTGCTCTTCAAGGCAAGGACCTTGACTCCTGCATCTGTCAAACAGCCACTCTGCTGCCCACCCTCTAACTAATAGTAAATAGGCAGGATGAAAGGCAACAGCACTTCCAGATTTGATTTAATCAGAGAATTATTTCATGCTAGATGAATAGTAATCCATATGCTGAGACCTTCCAACACATCCTGGCACTGGCATTTGTGAGCAATCTGTGAGTAATAGAAGGCCAAATACAGCTCTTTATTTGCTTGGACACTGTTCTGTTGGCTTCCACCCATTAAGTTTCTGACATGCCCTAGCTCATGCTCATCTATCGCCTTTTCAGCCCCCGAGCGAAACCAGTCTCCAGTCAAACACATCTGCAGGCAATATCTGCTATCAGTGTGGTTCAGGGAGCTCTCTGGCATCTCTGTGATAGAAAGAGCTTCTCAATTTCCCCCAGCACTGGAGAACTCCCTTCCTTCCTAAGAGGCTGCAAGCAGATTGCTGCAAAGCAAAATTCTGGGCACTGAGCATTTTCACAGTTCGTCCTGTTGTGTTCTATGTGCTCACCAGCTTTGTTACTGTGGGGCATTTTGGTAATGAATCCTGTTTTCCATATCCACAAAACTTGGACTAGCTACTGTAGCCAGCACATTGGGGATATTATCAGCTCAGGTATGAGTCCAGACGTTGTGCTTCTAACTGGACAGAGAGATACCAGAATAAAAGTCCCTTTAGTTGAAGAATATCCTTGATTGAATTTCCAGATATTAAAGATTTCAAGGTCACACTGAAAAAGCAGGGGAAAGCTATTCCTGTTTCACTCACTCTGACAGAGAATCTATTGACTATTGTTCACTAGCATTCAGCCCAAATCCTAAGAATCTTATTCTGCTCTGGAAACTGGTAGAATTTGCTTGAGAAAGGACTACATGTGTTGGATCACATACAGTGGCAATATTTTATGATTTCCTATCCATGCAGATTTGGCCTTCTTCTCAACAGCCAAATTTGGGAGAGTTTGGCAGAAGCCCTTTCTCTGAGGATGCAGAAAACACTGCTGTGACCAGCCAGAGCTGTGCAAACACTGCTGGAGCATCCTGCTCTCACAAGCAGTTCTCAGGGTCTTTGTGCCCAGATACTGATTAAGGAAATGTGCTGTGGTGTAAGATTTTCTTACTCCTCCCTGGGCTGCTTGTCTAGAAGTGTGAAAAAATTGATAAAGTTGTTTTTGTTTTTTTTTCAAATGTAGAGAAAACTGGGCCTGGGGTTTTCTGGTGAGTTCTAGGTCTTTTGGATGCGTGGATTTGGTGAGGATAGCAAGCAGTATATCCCAAAGATGGAACAGAAACCAGCCTTTTGAGCTTTCCAGATAATTACCCTAAAGAAGGCAATCACTGCTAAATCATCAGCTTTTATGATGGCTTCAGCCTGATCAGTAGAGTTGATTAAAACTGTGCTTGGTCCTGTTCTTCTTTTCACCCATGTTATAAAAGTTGAGGCTTTTCTGACTCCTGTGGAAGGAAAAGAGAGTTAAAATGAAAGTCAAAAAGAATGACAGAAATTTCTGTGCAATCAGGACAGAGGCAGTGGAGGTGCTGAGGGATGCTGAATACAAATGGACTTGGGACTGTGGTCAAAGCTGATTGAGAGGGGGCTTGAGGTATCCAAATTCAACCTCAGGTCCTAGTCACCATTTAAACTATTGTGACTCTAGAAGACCAACAGTGGATCAGCACAGCTTTTTCTGAGACCTCTGCAAATGGTTTTATGTCCAGTTAAATGATTAATCACACGTGGAGAATAGAGATGAGGAAATTCAGACAGGTAGAAAACCTGTCCTGCAAGATTTCATGTGCCCCAAAATCACAGTAAACTATAAAGTGCTATCGACCTAAGGCTTAATCCAGAATGACTTCAAACCAATTGCAGATTTTATTGAACTGTGTGTTAAATTACATTAGGTCTCAAAATTGTTCCTTTGTTGCTGCAGGAGGGATCTGATAGGCACAGAGACATGTTAAAATTCCTCTGTGGGGCCATAGAATCACTTCAGTTTAGATATAAGAAACAAAGCTGAAGTGTCAAAGTTGTCATTTAGTTCTGGATTGTTCCATCTTTTGGCTTCCAAATTACTACTACCAGAGTTGTAGTAGGCAGTCTTGTTATTTGGTAGATTCGCCTAAGCTTTCAGAAGTTTTAGAGTAGGGAGTCTCTTTAAAAATTACATTTTTAAACTATCACGTTTTCAGAGGAATTTGAGGCAACAAATTGAGGCTCAGGCGATTAAAATCTTAGCCCTTTCATCTCTGTATGACAGACAGGCTTGTTGGACCAGACTAAGGGTTAATTAAAGTCATACATGAAAAAGAAAAAGTTAAGTGCTGGAGTCAAGCTGTACAGTGCAATTGGATTATCAGAGATGCAAGTCCTAGTACTGTGCATTTTAGCAGTATGACAAGATCAAAATTGAGTCAGACCATTTTACTGCCATCAGTTTTACAGCAGACAGCACTGCAACTAGTTTTAAATATGTCTTTTTTTTTTTTTTNTTTTTTTTTTTTTTTTTTTTTTAGCTGAAGCAGGCAGTCATCTGCTCTGGAGTATAGGCTGCAGAACAAAGCACAGAGCAATACCTAGTGGCCACATAGTGCTTGGCTTCTCCTGTCTAAAGGCAGAATTGAGGTCTTGTCACTTATGCTATAGCCCCTAAGCACAATTTCTGTGTGGTTAATCTTTCTATTGAGTTCCTTTAATCAGCCTGTGTATACTGGCCAAATTCTGACCTTGCAGATGTAAATTTTACGAATCCTAGGACTTGGCTTTCATTGCCATTGTCCATTGCCAGGGACACCATTCAAAAATTCCATCTCCCATAAAGAGCTGGATTCATTTATTGATTTAAGCAAGGTCTGCAGTTTCTTTTGTGATGTGAAGTATGTACCAAGTCCTGTATGAGAAGTCACTAGTGCACATTTCCAGTTGCCAATGCTCAGTGGTCTATTAGCCAAACGTGAGGTTTTAATCAGTGTTGCACATAAGCATTTACCAGTGAACAAAATGCAATTTAAGCTGTTGCTGGTGGTACATGTGCTCCAAACAACTGGAGCCCTCTGCCTTGTACAGCAGCCAGTTTCCTAATTCTTGCATCTTGCTAGAAAGTGTGCCTGAAATAGCAGCTCTCTGCTGCAGGGCAACTATGTGTGTGTTGTTACAATTCTCTGTACTCACTGGCTCACGCCTGAAAATCTGTCAGGTTTACCAGTTTAAGAGAGGTTTTCTTGTCAATGCTGTAGATTTAATCAGAGACTGAAGGTAGAGGCTTTTGCTTTTGGGCATCAGCACCTCTAATAAAAGTTCAGTATGGCACATCACGCTTTGGGTGGCATTTGTGCAGAGGCTGCTGTTTGCACAAGTCTAGATGGTGGGAACTGGGTAAGAAATTCAATAGCAAGGAGGAGCAAGTTGCTAAAAATACTAAAGATCGGGTTTCAGCAGCAGCCACAGGGGGCTCAGCAGTTAAAGGTATCTTAGCACTTGGTTGTGTACAGGTTCAGGAGGCAAACTTTGGGTTCCTTTTTTTGTGAGTTGTATTAAACTTGTGACTCACCTGTATGTGCTCAGAGTACACTAACAGAAGCTTGCAATTTTTTATCACCTCTGTGAAAGTTCATCACTTTATGAAAAACAAAATCATTCTTGCACATACTGTAAGTGAACAAAAATATTTAATAAGACCTGGATTTCTGGGATTGCTCAACTGAGCAATCGTCTTTGCTTAATAAGTTTCTGTGAAGTACTTCATATCATTCCATGTTTCATTGTAAGCCACATATGAGCTCCCTCTGATGGCTAAATGGCAAAATTATTTTACTTAGCTTAGGAAGTGTCCCTGTGTGTTAAGGATGCTGTGAATTCCCAGTTCTTTTTTAGATGCAGTGCTGCTCCAGCCTGTTTCTATTGGCACACTGCCCATGGGAATTGCAGTGGACCAGAAGAGTAATGGAGCAGTTTGGGGACCCAGTTCTTGTTTGGCATAACTCATTAATGCTTCTTGTAATAACTGGGAGCAAGTTGTCTTGTTGGGGTGATTCTGTACTCGGTGGAATAACACCAGTAATTAATTTGACCGTGTGAACTTAATATAGAGAAGATACTCATTTTTGCCCTTGGAAGATGAATTCAGATTCAAGTTCCTCTATTGCTACAGAGGCCACTGCATATTTAACACCGTGGGCAAAACCAGCTTTCCACCTTGTGTATTTTTTATCTGAGCATCTATATTTTTCTTCTCAGCAGGGTAATAGATAGGTACATCCTGTCATTACATATCATTATCTTATCAGTGCATGAGACAGTTTACCTTTGCAGTCTATGGGATCTTCCCTGCTGCCATTCACAAAGAATTTCACAGTAGGAAAGGCTTGAATATTAAATTCTTTTCTCAAGTCGTGTTGGTGTGTCACGTCAATTTTGCCAAACTGGATTCTTGGAGCTTCTTTTTTAAGCTGTCGTGCAGCCTCAGCAAATTCTTCAGACAAATTCTGAGATGCTTGAGATAAAGTAACATCTGGAAAAGGCCAATCAAAAGCAAATGGGTTACATAAGCCACAGCATGAAGATTTCTAGTGGAGGTTGTTGTGTCAAGTGGTAGCTGGAGGGTTTGAATAAGGTCTTCCATGACTCAGAAATAAATGAGAGATTATATTTACTTCTTTATATGGATGCTGGTTCTTTACCACTACATATGTCCTTCAACCAATCACGATGAAAAACCAGCAACATTTCAGTATTCTTCTGTTGGGAAAGCAATTAAAAAATAGCTTGACTGACTATGCTGGGTATGAGTTTAGGAGAGGTGAAGGATAGAGTTGAATACTGCCCACATCAGGACTCTATGATCCCATTTCTGTAAGCAAATCTGAAGCAAATTTTGTAATGCAGAAAGTACTTTTCCAGATGAGATATGGAAGAGGGAAGGAGAGGAGCAGAGTGTGGTGTTTTAAAGGCTGGCAATGTATTCCTCATGCTGTCCTGTGTGCCAGCTCAAATGGCAGCTCTGTGTTTGGTGGAGGGAGAGGGGCCATCCTAGGCTGGGCCCTGGAGCTGTAAAGTTACAGTAACATGAAAAAAGGATAAGAGAAGGAAACTAGGCACACAAACTGCTCTGCATTCAAAGACAAATAAGAAATAAAGGCCTGGAGCTTTATATTTTTGCAACTTGGGTTGAAAAAACCATGAAGTTTGATTGAAATTGAGATGCTCTTAATAAATTTCTTCTATTATAAAGAAAAAAAAACTTTTTTCATTAGATTATGCACATTTTTGTTTTGTTTCTTCAACATACTTTGCAAATAGGAACAGATGAAAAACATGCAGTTAAATTTGGTTTCATAAAATTGTGTTTGTTCTTTTGTGTTTATGTGAGTGATTTTTTGTATACACATGTTCAGATATTTAACTGCACAAGCACACACACAAATGCACCAAAGCACAAATGTAACAAAACAACTGTCTTCTGTTCTTTGTGGTTATAACCCAAAAGTAAATGGACATTTCTGTAAGAGTTCTAATACATGAAAGACAAACCCATAATCTAACTCAGTGCTGAGTTACATTCCTTGCATTATTCATCATTATCCTTGCTCTGAATCCCAGCCATCAGTCATTTTCTTCCACCTTACTGTTGCAGCAAGTGTGAAGATCAGCATCAAATAATGCTATTTTCTCAAAATATTAAAGTGATAGTGATAGGCCCTTCCACATCCAGTCACATCCAGACCCATCTCAACAGAGGCTCACAGAACCCCTGCACTGGAAAAGCTGCTGCAGCTGCTAATATGCCAAAGGGTTCCTGTTAGTAGAACAAAACTTAGTGTCTGCTCAGGGGATGCTCAGATACCTTGTGATGAAGAGAAGGTGCTTCTCTAAATAAAGTAAATGGGCCTTAAGACAACAGGGCCTTAAGACAACAGTCCAAATCTAAATTGTGTTCTAGTTGCCTGTAAAATTAGTGTTTCATCAAATAAGTTTATTATGATTTTTCAAAGAAATTTTACCCAAACTTTAATTTCCCATTTCCAAATGATAAAAATGGTCTTATGAACATTTTCCTCAACAGGGTTGTAATGTGTTATCCCCTAGCAAAAAAAAAAAAAAAAAGTATCTCCAGTTTTACCCTCAATATGCTCTAGAGGTAAATGCAGAAAACCTGCCATTCTGACCTGTCAATGTAAGAAATTGCATGTCTACCCTGTAAAAGTACTGCTGCTTCTAGGAACACTGTGTGTTGAGCCCTTATGAAATATTTTTGCTGAAAATGATTGCAAAGGTGGATTACTCACCAGGACATGGAGTACTTGCTGTGCAGTTTGAGAGTGCTGATACACAGTGCCTGAGGTGGCAGGGCTAGCCCAGAACAGTTACTGGGCTTTCCAAGAGGAAAGGTTTGTGCCTCTAGTCAGAGAGCAGTTGGAGTAAGGATCAGGAAACCCCAAAACAAACCAGGATCCAGCAGCTTTCAGCTAATTCTAAGTCCATATTTTATATCAGAGGCAATTCCAGTATAATTATTTTTTTCCTAATAATCTAAGTTTGCACAGCTGTTTTCCCACAGCTGGGAAAGTGGCAGCTTAAATGCTTTTTGCACAGTGAGATAAGAAGGGGCAGAAGAAACTGTTGGTGAAGTCCAGACACAGAAGCTGAAGTTTTACAACTAAAAAATACATATTAAGCTTAGACACTAGACATTTAGGTAGATTGTCTGGGGGGAAGAGGGTGTAGGATCAATTTTTTCTCTGAATTATTTTCATTTCAAAGAGAATCATTTTAGGAATGATAAAGAATCATGTCCAAAGAATCATATCATTTTAGGAATGATATCTTATCAGTGAATGACCTGAGTAGTTAGAGTTGCAGCTAACTAGGAATGTAAGTAGCATGCTTAGATAATGAGAGTTGGTAGTTAGTGGCTCCATGCTGCAGCTGGGAGAAGTGCATGATTCCTGCAGAGACCAGGAGAACTTTAAGTACCATTAACCTGCTAACTGTGAGACACAAGTTCAGTGAGTGAACAGACAGACAAAAACTGTTTCCTTGACTACCCAGAAATTGTGTGGAAACATCCATCATGCACCTTTCCCCTGCTTTCCTGAGTGATTAGACTCCTCTTCAGCTCTCCATCAATCCCTTTTCATTCCACTCATTCTCTCTTTGCCTCCCAGGTGCTTTATTTTTCAAGTCCTTTGAGTGTTGCAGGAAATCATCACTCCTTTTATTTGGAGCCTTTTCTTGAGTTTTGTTTCGCTTCCTCTGGTTTAGATTTTTATTGACACCGATCACTTCAGGCTGTGGGATGAGGAAGCAGCTGCTGGGGCTAATGTGGCATCACAGCTCCAAACTCGAGGAGCATCAGCAGGGAGCAGGAGCAGACAAGGACAAGAGGCAACAGAGCTGGTGACAAGGCCACCAGGGAAGGCGTGTGTGTGGTGGCACACCTGTGTAAAGCCAGTGTGCTGTGCCACAGCTGCCAGAAGCAAGAGACCCTGCAAAGGCTCCAAAGGCTCCAAAAGCTCAAGAACAGCGTCGTATCAACATGGGAGAATGTTTCCCTTATCAGTAGCTTTAGCTGTGTTGTAAATTAAAACAAGGATAAATTAAGGGTTTGAAAATTAAAAGTGGGGTGAGAACCAGAAATCCTGTATTTTGACTCATCTCTTCAGTGCATTGACAACCTGAGTAAGCTGCTACTTCTTTTTCATGGTTCAATTTACTGAGCTAAAACGTATTGAAATGTGGACAGATAGATCTTTTGCTGACACATGAATGTGTTTAATGTCCCTAAAGAATTCTTGAAGTGGGTATACATAGAAGCACAATGAGTTAATTTTTCTTTACCTAATTGCTGGTGGCCTCCAGTCTCATTATTCTGTCTGAATTGATGGTTTAGGGACTGCTGCAGTCATTGTGACTGTGCCTGTTGTCCTGCCAGGTACTGATTTCCTGGCTGTTCATTTTTGACATGGTCACAAAACCATTTCAGCAGTCCCATTTCTCATCTGTGCAGGCTGCTTTTACAGTTGCACTGCAGATTTATAAATTTCTTTGTAGAGGAGTCCTGAGATGAAGGATAGATTCATGTTTAACATATCAGAGTGGAAGGATGTTAATCTAGCTGCAGTTGCAAGCTTGCTTGTGTGACCTTGAACTGTCCCCTTCTCTTCTAGAGTGAGATATAACCATAACCTCTTGTGCTGGCCCCTCTACTTTTTTAACTCAAGTTTGCAGTTCATTTGAGATTTTCTTCTATGTAAACATCAGGGTTTATTCTAAGTTTGGATTATTGTAAGCATTCACTAAAATAAGCACATGTGAGAGATACCTACATGAGAGACCCATGCCAGTAAGTAATTCTGCTGCAGGTAACTGCAATTTCTTCTTTATAACATCACCTTCAGCTTTTGTGCCTTAAAAAGGAGATGTTTGTCTTCAAGAGTAACCCTCATCTTGCCTATTAAATGTCATTATCTCAGCACAGGAATACTGTGGCTGACCCAGTGCCTCACTAGATGTACAAATGTTCTGCTAGAAAAGGTAAACATCACCTTTTCATAAATGAGACCGTGCTCAGCACACAAAGCAGCAGCACAATGTCTGCACCACCTGTGTGCTTGTCCTTGGGTTATGCCCATTTTATCTAGGATCTGAAATCTTTTCACTGGAAAGAACAGGAGCAGGCATTCTCAGAAACCTGTGGAATCAAGCATTCACCAGGGTCTGTGTCTTTTCAGGAATTCTTCTGATAAGTTGGAGGGAATCGTGTTAGCATGTACTCTGAAAGCAGTGCTTTTAGTGTTTGTGTTTGTAAGTGTACAAAGTTTATTCTCTCTGTGACAGGCATATTTGTTAGAGTGACTGAGACTTTTTGTGGTGTTTATTTGCTTTTCTCTGCAGTGAAAGTCAACAGAGGGACTTGCATTCAGGCAGTGTGTAAACAGTGAAACTCTCCCATGCAGGCAGCACTGATCTAAGGTCTGCCTTCTGCTGGTGACAAGTGCTCTGAATTCTCTGTGCTCATAAGCATTTGTGTGGAATTTAGATCAGTTTAACATGGACTGGGAGATGTCACAGAGGAGCACTTTCAACTGAGTGCTGAGATGAGGTGCTGGGCAGGACTCACACATTGCTGGGTGATGCTTGCATCGTTTTCAGACACGTCCTGCAGCACAAAACAGCTGGGATGAGAGAGGAAGAGTGCTGGATTTCTGGGTCAATGCTTTGCTTTCACACTGAGCACTTGCCCTGTGAACCTTGCCCAGCTCCAGAGGGATCTGTGCACTGCCTGGCCGAAAGTCAGCATGTATTTATAGTAACCCTTCCTGAAAGTAGGCAGACCTGGGACACTGTGAGGGTGGAACTGACAGGTATTAAAAAGACTTGGGGGTCACTAGGCAGAAAGCCTCAAAGCAGACCACACCTGCCAAATACAGTGGGACTGGTAAGTAAATAATATTATGCAACAGGGAAAGCATTGGGGTTTTTTTCTAATTGGTAGGTGGTCTAAGGCACAGTCTTGAATCAAAGTTTGTAGCTCAGACTTTTCTGGTGTTGGTACAGCACCAGAAGAAATTCCATCTTCTGGGAAGCCTGGGATTCCTTCCCTCTCTCTATGTTCTGTGATCACTAATGAGGCAGGAAGAAAAAGATCTCAGGTCTCGCATTCATTCTGGCTTTCTGAAGCTAATTCCTGGCAGCCTCACAGATTTCCTGGGTGATCTGGGCAATATTGTTTTCTCTCACATTATCTAAATTTCCTTAATAGTTCCTTGTTAACACTGGTTTATTTAGATGGACTTTTAAGAAGTAGGGTATAAAAGATTAGGGCTTTATGGCTTTTCTGTGCAGGTCCCATCTTTAGTCTCCTTGTGCTGTGGCAATGAAATTATTGCAGCAAATGAATCAGCCCATTCAGCATTGTGGAGTCAGGTTTCCTACACCCCAGGGCAGTGCCTCAGTGCAGGATAGTTTTTCACTGCCCCAGAGGCTGTTTAGTGACATGTCTCCAAAGGGAGCTGTAGAGATTGAGGCCAGTGCTTGGAGCTCATCACTCTTGGGAATGATTCCATAATTCTTTCCAGGGACTGTAGATGCCTTTATGGTTTGTGGGGGAAAGGCAATCCATGACCCTTCAGTAAGCCCTTAGATAGACATGTTGGCCTTTGATCCAAACCAGAAAGTGATGAGGACCTCTGGAGGAAGGGGTGTTTGGGGAGCAGACCTTCATCTCTGTATTTTGGAAGATGCAGTGGGGAATGGAAGAGTCTGTTTGTCCTTCCCTTCTAAAGAACCCAGGTGTCAGGGTGGTGGGATATCAGAGGTCCAGACTCTGCTCTGCTCTGAAGAAGGGGCAAGGAAGTCTGATTTTGATCCCCACATCCTTTGAGTGCCCAGGTCCCTGGGCTACTGAACAATTCTTTCTCCATCTCCTGTCTCTTTATGAATTTCTCTGTGTCTGTTTTCCACCCATACTTGGTTGCAATCCTGAAGTTTATTGCAATATCTCACTGTTGATAATCTCTGCCAGTACTAAGAAAGTTTGTCTACAAACTCTACTCTGACCTGGCCATTTAGATCTTGTGCTTCGAAACAGCTCTTACAAAGATGAGAACACAGAATGACTAAAGGTTTTCTGATAAGTTATTTTTTCACAAAAATTATACATCTTCAGAGAAATAAAATAGTTCAAAACCAAAGAATTTCACAAATAGCTTTAAATCCTCCACAATTAGTAAACAAAATCTTCCTAAATTTCAACACTTTCAGAAGTATCTAAAATTTTTAAACGCTATTTTTTAAATAATTTTCTAATGTGATTATTATGAAAGTTCAAAAACACTTGAAGTTTTATAACCTTTTTTCAGGATTATGAAATGTTTGGTATGATCCAAACATATTTTTAATTTCCTGAGTCTGTTAGCGTATTTTAGGTTTTGTTCTTGGAAATACAAGTGTTTTCATTTCAGGTCAACCTACACTACATCACTGTTGTTGTTGTTGTTAATATTATTACTATTGTTGTTATTATTATTATTATTACCTTAATTGTCTTAATTAACTTCATTATATTCTTCATTTAGGTTACTATCAGTTTTATTGTTTATTGCTATAATATTGTGCATATTGTTATATATTAATATTAAATATTTTATTTAATATATTCTATTATTACTGTTACTATGTTATGTTATATTTATTTATTATATTTATTATATCAGCAGCAGTAAAATCCACATTTGGTAGTGATGCAAAAGAAAAATTAAATGCACTTGTGCAAAATCAAGATATTGCCTTAATTTCAAATATCCCTTCCAAATATGGAACAGTTTGGGGTTTGACTTGTGCCTGTGTCTGGCACCTGCTTCCAAAATGGGGCTGGTTTGCAAGTGTTTGTGTAATTTGAGGTTAAGGGGATGTGTGTACTGAGCTCAGGGAGTTTAGCTCAGCAGAGCAAGGTGAAGCCTCAGCAACAGAGACAAAGATTTCTCTACCTTGTGCAGATCAAAGAGTTTCTGCTACCAGCAAGCAGCTGGCCAGTGCAGATCCCTGTTTGTGGCATGGGAAATTATGCAGCATCTGAACTTTTAGAGGGGTAACATCACAAGAATCCTCCTCTTGGCTTTTGTCTTTGTGATGTACTTGATGGCCAGACCTTATAACAAAGTTTGTTACTCAAAAACCCCACCAGTTTTCTCCCCAGGAGGAATGAACATGAACCTAAAAGAAGGACCCCAAACCTGCCTCGACCTAATCAAGAGCTCCTTTCAGAGAAAAAGAACAATATAATGCAACTACAGACATCAAAATATTGTAAAAAACACACTCCCTGAAGCCCAAGCGCTCACAGAGATGCCATCTAAAAAACCTCATGCAAAGTGCTGATGAAAATGTAAGAGGGAGAAAAGCACTGTCTGATTAACTTTTGTTTGATTGGGGTTTTTTAATATGTTTTACCCATCACTGCTGTGAAACACATACTTGCAAAATTAGGCAGTGGAAGCAAAGAATGCCAACTCAGCACCGTCTTATGTAACAGACTGGTATTTAACCACCCCAAAAAAGAATAAATTACTGTAGTTATGATCAGAAATAGATGCATGGAGGAAACCAAAACAAACAAGGACTACTAGGGGACAAAGCAATAGTAAAACAAGCATTCTTGCCTGCCCCAACATCAGTCATTCTCTGCAGAGCCACCAGGGTAAGGGAGTGGAAATTGATACTCACAGAACTTCACCAGGAGGTATTTGGTTTCCTTCAATGCTCTGTCAAAGTTGCTCGTTTTCAGCAGGAGGACATGGTTCTCCTTTTTTATTTTGGGGAGCCTGGTTTTCTTTAGCTTTGCTTCATTTGGGCTTATGCTGTCTGCTGCCAGGAAGCCTATGAGAATAAAAAGAAGAAGGAAAAATGGATGTGTCTTCATCTTGTCCTGCCTTTATCCAGATACTAAGAAAGAAAGAAGCAAAGGAGCATTAAGCAGTAGAGTTTGCTGCTCAAACATCTGCAGCTGTATCAGCCAAGCCAAGAGGCTGATAAGGTTGATAACAGCCTACCACCATTGGAGCCAACTGCACCTTTTCATGGGAAGATTAAATTAGTTAAGTACTTCCCTGTCTTTAGTAATGCTTTGGGGGGGAAGTATTTATGGGGAAGTTTGGTTTGCTGTTTCTGTAAACAAACCATAAAAGGGAGAAGGTGAAAGAGCACAGGAGGAAATCCTTGCCTACAGAAGCACCAGTGGATTCAGAGAGCACTTGGTGAAATTAGACACCTTTCTCTTGCCAGGGCTGCAGACAAAGCAGCAGGTCAGGTACCTGGGACAGTATTTGAGGGCTGCTCCTCTGCCTGATGTTTGCTTGTCTCTTGCACTTAGGGATCTGCTAATTGTGGATCTGACTGAGAGTGTGCTGAAGTCGGAAAAACTCTCCTTTCTTTGCATAGGTAATTTTAATGTCTGTAACTCTTCGATGTCTCGTCTGTGAGGCTCCCCTCTGGACTTAGGTGCCAAGTTGTAGCTCAGGCAAGATATTACTTCATGGGTGAAACCAGAAGATTTTGACACTGGTTTTCAGTGGTAACACAATTTTCTGTGCAATGAACTGAAGGGACTAAAGGTACCAATTCATTTTTAGGATAGCTATCAACTATGCATGTGAAATATGAGGCCTCCCTAGACAGTCTTTTCAGAACATTTAAAAAACATACCTTACAGAAATATTGAGATTCTGGAATTCCTTCAATTTACTAAGTAACTATTATTTCTGTAAATACCTGCCAAGTAGTAGCAGAAACACCTTTGACCCTCAAACTGTGCTGAAATTTGTGAACTTTACCCCCAAAGCTGTAGCTGAGAGAGGAGACCAGGTATTCTAGTGGTTGTTTCAGTGGCAAGAAGGACAGAGCTGACTTGACAACAGGTGGGTCTGGATTAGCAGAACCAAGAATAAATTCCTTCAGTAATGACTCTCCTTCTTCCTGAGGAGTAGCAAATGATGCTTTGCATCTCGTGCCTTTAGCAGACTTTTTATCCAGGAGGGCACCACTAAAAAGGAGTGTTCATAATGGGGGTTGATGTGGCAGGCTCCATTTTCTGTGGGTGAAGGACCTTGGGGGCCGTATTGCTGCAATTTTTTTTCTGTTTTCATGCCTGCTGTGAGTGGGGCTGGGTTTCCAGCAAACTCTTTTCTATCAGTCTCAAAAGCTTTGGGTCGTAATGCACCTTGAAATGTGTTCTATTAGCACTTGCAGAGCGTGCCTAATGAAATCAGGCGCTGTGTATTCAGGCTGCTTGCAAGATAAGGTCACACGTAAATACAGATTCAGCAACCGGGCACTAAAGGAGAAAAAAGAAGCAGAAAGATAAGAGTCTCCCATTTGACTTTGTGGTCTCTTTCTCTTCATGACAGGCTCCTTTCCAAAGATGTTTCTTTCAAACAACACACTAGTAAGGTTAAAAAGCATCTCTCAGAATTGCAGGTTCTAACAAGGCCTGCCTGAGCTGAGCAGGCAGTGTTCAAGCTCAGAACACAGCCTAAGGCTCCCAGAACGAAGGTAGGATGACAAAACCATTTGCTGAGAGAGCTGGTTTTCCCCTGTCTGCCCCTAAAACAAATAGCCATCAACTTAATTCCCTCCTGGAAACCTCCTGCCACAAAATAGGCTCCGTCATGGAAAGGGCTTCTAACCTCTACGTCCTGAAAGGAGACTGCAGAAAAAGGAGGATCATACAACAGTCCATTCTGCCAGGACAGATTTGAAATGAGGAAAGGAGTGGGATTTAGTGGAACTGAACTGGTGGAGAAGAATGTTTTCTTTTAGACATGGAGCAGATAAGGTCACATTCTGTGCATTTCTTCATCAGTGCCAGTTAGCTTTGGCTTTCTTTTTGTGCTTTGTAGTTTGAGAGCTACGGAAAACCTGCCCTCTGCAGAAGTCACAGTCCAGTCAGCAGGAAACACTAGGTTCAGGATAAATAATATTCTAGGGCCTTCTGCTTAGTTACCATTCACACCCTGTCAAATATGTGCCTCACAAGTGCACCTTCTGTCTTAATTTTTCTGGTTTGCCTCACAAATACAGTGATTTCAGAGTGATGCCAGTTACTGTTGTTTATTGGCATTGAACACTGGAAGCTCTCACTACACCTACACTTGAAGTAAATAATGCAAAGGTGCAAGTAACTATGTAGTATCCCTGTGAGACAGGTATGTACTGCTGGCTATTAAATAAGGACAAGATCATGGCATGAAAAAGTTTAAAAGCAAAGTTGGTTTCATTGAATTGGGGGAGAATTCCCTTAGATATATGGGTACAACCTTAAGGACTTCATTACACTTGAAACATGTTTATCTGATGATTCAGCATCTGTGATTGAAAATCCAGTTTTCTTGACTTTCAGGGTTGGGCTTTAAATACCTGTAACATTATCCATTCTGTCTCTTCCACATGTACCTGTCTGTTATGCAGGAAAGACTAGAGAAAGGAGAAACTGGAGATGTTGGCACTTTCTTTGCAAGTTTATTTTACAACATGTATCTTTTCCCAAGCTGCACACTTCAGCTGAAGTGCAAAGCAAATGGAAGACTTTGGCACTTCACCTTTGCTCACCTACTGTCTATTTTGTGTTTATTCCATGCCCTCAAAGAAAATAGAATTCATAAGAAAATAAATCAGAGATTAATCAGTTTTATTGGTGCATAAATTCAGTGTGACTCGCCATCTAGTGCAGGTTTAAGGCATAACATAATTACAGAGACCGTTTTAAGTCAAGGTGATAGTCTCCTAAAACACTTCAAAAGTAGTGGCATTTTATTTCTGAAAGCAGGCAAAGTAATATAAAATTTACGGGAATCCAGACAGAGATATTGAGAACAGGACTGGCAAGTGAAATTTTAGAGATGAGATATGAGAGTCATTCATCAGCTGACAAAGTAGAGGACAAATATTCCCATGAAAAGCAGAGCAAAATCCCTTTACAAGAAAAGGAGAAAACATAAAATAACAGGGAAAACACAGATATGTTCAAACAACCTATTTATTCAAGCTGGTTTGCAGTAATTCATCCAGCATCACAAACTAGACAGCATCCAATAACTGTCTGGTCTTAAATGTATTTTCTTTCATTCCAGGTGACTGATTCCTTAGGTGTGCACCTGATTCCTTCCCCTCACCATATGATAAAACATCATATATCATGAGAGCATTCATTAAATCCTGGATTCCTCAGTGTTTGTGGATTCGCAGGTCGCCTTGCAGAACATTCCATGGAAACAACAGGCTTCTTACATCTCAGATTATTTCCTATTATGAATCTATAAACCAGTATAAGAAGGAACTGCCAGAATATTTCAACTTTGCAAGTGATGTCTTAGATGAGTGGGCACGACTGGAGAAGGTAGTATTTATCTTTTACTTTATAGACATTGAATTGTAGTTTAACCCCAGCTGTCAACTCAGAACCACAGAGCCCCTGGATCTCACACACACACATACACACA
>VWYO01022118.1:305666-317310 GCA_013400275.1 Rhadina sibilatrix
TTTTAATATCTTCTCCTGTGTTGTAGGATGGAAGAAAACCAGCAAATCCAGCTTTTTGGTGGGTCAATGATGAGGGAGACGAGGTGAAGTGGAGCTTTGAGGAGCTGGGCTCTCTGTCCAGGAAGGCAGCCAATGTACTTTCTGAGGCCTGTGGTTTGCAGAGAGGAGACAGAATTGTAGCAGTTCTGCCTCGTGTTCCTGAGTGGTGGCTCCTGAATGTGGCCTGCATGCGAGCAGGTGAGTGACTCTGACTTGTTGGGTGCAGGGAGAAAGCAAACAGAGGGTACAAGCCATGGGTTAGATTGGGGTGAAGAAAATGCCAACAGCAATATTCTGCTGTGACCTCTACAGCTGATCTTTGCCTAGAAGGAGAATTGGCAGCACCCACAGAGGAACCACAGGGCCAGACATGGCCCAGTCAAGCAGCATCCTCAGGGGAAGCCCGTGAGGGTTGAATGGCTGCAGCCTAAGGCCAGGCTTGACCACATCCATTGTAAGGGAGCTGAATTTATAATGGAATCATTTATATGTTTAGAGTCATTAATAATTCAGTATATCTGTTTTGTTCTGCTTTCCAACTGCTCAGCATCCTTGATGGATAAATCAGCATCAACAGAGAGACACAATCAAGTATTTTTGGGAAATGCTGACTTTTCCCAATTGCTTCTTGCTTTTTTTTCCAGGAATTGTTCTTATTCCAGGAACATCCCAATTAACAGCCAAAGACATCTCATACAGACTGCAGGCTTCAAAGGCCAAGTGCTTTGTTACTGATGACAAACTGGCCCCTGCAGTGGAATCTGTCCTGCCAGGCAGCCAGTTCCTGAAGAGTAAACTCATTGTAGGCCAAGGGAGCAGGGATGGGTGGCTGAACCTCAAGGAACTCCTTGCGTGAGTATCCAGCTCTTTTGCCATCGTGCCTGTGAGGTGAAGGGAGCTGCACCAGCCAGGTGACATTGATGAGCTGTGGGAGGAGTTTTCAAAATACAAATGAGTTACATTTTCACATCCTTCTGTCAGCTCCCTCTTTTGTGATTACACTGGTAGAGGTTTGTCCAATCCAGGTTTTTGGAGCTTAGCTCATGTCCCTCAGCCTCACTTAGCAGCCTGCCAGCTTTTAGAAGCTCTCTGCTTCTGCTGTGATCATCAGACAAGCACACAGAGCTCTAAACATTTGTTATAAGCTTGTCTGCTAGAGCCCATTGTAATGACTCTTGATTAAATGAGAAAATACCCATTGCCAGATCTTGGTGCACAGTTCTTTCTTCTCTTTACTATCCTGGTAGCTCAGAGGATCTGAATTATCCATCAGCTTCTTGAACATAAATCATACACCATCAGTAATAAGACCAATGTACTTGGCATAATATCCTTAGTCATTGATTTCAAATTGGTGTTGGCTTTTGCTTGTGTGAGGCAGACACTGATTTCTGGCTGCTGTTCCATAATCAGCACCTGGAGTGCCCTTGCTAAAACAGTTGCTGACAAAGTCACTGAAATATTCTGTAGATGCTCATATCTTAAAAGTTATGCCATATAGGGAATACTTGTTACAAGTAAAATGTGTTTTCTAACATTCTTACCTATGTTACCACTCATTCAGTGAGATCATTCAGTTTGGGGCAATGTTCCTGTTGAACTTGTAAACTTTAAAAATGCTGTTGCCCTGGTGGAAATCTGCATGTAGTGACTGGAATATCCCATTTCTTCTGAAGGGTTGCATCTGCTGACCATCAGTGTGTCAAGACGAGGAGTCAGGACACAATGCTGATCTATTTTACCAGCGGAACCACGGGCTTCCCAAAAATGGTGGTGCACTCCCACAGCAGTTATGGCATTGGATTTGCAACCACTGGCAGGTATTGCCTTGCAGTTCCTCCCAGGTCCTGATTAAGTGACATGATCTGCATTAAACTGAACATGTGACCATAAAACTCTAGTAAATGCAGGCAATTCATGACTGTAGGATTTTGCATCCTCCTCATCTTGAAAGTTAAAGGATGACTTTCCCAAAGCATTCTGAGTTGAAAGCTGGTGATCAAGGGTCCAGAGAAGTAACTTGTTTCATTTCCTGGAGAAATGAGCTGTGGCTTAGCTGACATCTCAGCTACACCAGGTGGGGAAAGCCTACTCCAAACGATCTGTTTGGGTTCTGCTCTAGATCCAGATTCTGCAACTCAAGACAAAGATGTTTTGCACTTCTCGCTAGAAAAATAAATGTTCGAAATATTAAGTAGGAAGGAATGAAAGGAAATCAGAGAATAATTAAGATTCTTCAACTTTCTCAGAATTTCTACAGAGCCCCACTTACTGACACCACATCTTCTAAAGGAAACCTCCTGCTGTGACCTGAGTCTCTCACATTTGCTGCAGCACTTCTTTCATCTCTGCTTTTTCATCAGGTATTGGATGAGCTTGACTCCTTCAGATATAATGTGGAATACCTCTGACACTGGCTGGGTAAAAGGAGCTTGGGGCAGTCTTTTTGGACCATGGATCTGTGGATCCTGTGTCTTTGTACACAATATGCCACAGTTTAAACCAGAAATTATTGCAGAGGTAAGCTTAATATTTTATACTGTGATGTTTATTTCCATTTTACATAAACAAAGGAAACAAACTGTGCTCCAGTTCATGGGTGCCACTACTCAGTAGCAGCAGGGATAGTACTTCCCTCATCCCAAGGAATCATCCCTCCATTTGGTGCCCATTAAGTTCAAGGAACAAGTGTTTTCCCTCTTGGTCAGGCCATGTGTCATGGCTCGAGTGTAGAGGACAATTGGAGAAAGATGCAGGATATAAACATCTTGGGATCACTGCTGTGTTGTCCAATACTGAACCTAGATCTCACTTCAAGTACGGACTTCCAGCTGCTTTGGGTCAGGCTGAGTATGGGCCAGTAATCAGAGTATGGCATAAACCTGAATTAAGGCTCTGTTTTCCTGAATTTCCAGTGAGTTGCCAGAGTGCCTATTCCTCCCTTAAGGCACTTTAAACCACCCAGCTGATTGACTCCCCTCAACATTGGCCTCTTTTGTTAATCACTTGCACATTCACAAGGTCAGACCCACCATTACACTTCCTTCTCAGCACAGTAACTTTCTGGTTTTCAGACTCTCTCAAGATACCCCATCACCACCTTCTGCACGGCTCCCACCGCCTTCCGCATGCTGGTGCAGCACGACATGAGCAGGTACAGCAGGCAGGGCTGGGAGGCTGGGACACCTCTGGATGGGTACTTCCTTAGGTTCCTGAATTTTTTTTTTTTTTTTCTGTTAAAGGCAATCTAACTAGCACAACTTGCTGTCAGTAAAGAAGGCTCTCAGTTTTGAAATGTGATCATTATTAGCCACACTGTAGGCTACTTGGGCTTCAGGATTGGGTCTTTGAATAGACAGCACAGAGGAAACAAGGGAGGTTTCTCTAAGTTGTCACCTCCTCTGAGGTTTGGGTTCACAGTTCAATTTAAGTCAATGTTTTAGGCAGCATTGGATCAGGGAGTTACTGGTGCACCATGGAGTTGTTCTCACATGCTTGAGAAAGGAGCAGTTAGAGGAGTTTCACATGCTGAGAGTTACTTGGTAGCTGTTCCCACCAGTTTGTCACTCTGTAAAATACCCAGCTTGTGAGAAGTGGTTTGCAAGGAGTTTTCACATCTTTGGTAAGGTACTTCTTCTTGTCACATAGTCTTCCATCCTGACAAAAGCCAACTTGGGTTTAGCAGAGCTCAGCCTCTGTGTACCTGTTCATCCTTCCTTTTGCTCCAGAAAATTCTCTGTGTTATATTTGATTTGGATGTTGGCACATAACTCAGCTTTCCACACTCATCTGATGTACTTGTTCAGATTTATCCCTTTATGTCAGCTCTCCCAAAGAAACATTTTTCTTCATGTGTTTTCCAGCAGCAAAACCTACTTCTTGTCACACAGAGGTAAACCACATCATCTTCAGTGGACATTCAAGTCTAGTCCAGGTGTGCATAACAGGATGATGATCGTAATTTCCAAAGAAGCTTGTGAAGTTTTAGGTGTACCTCCTTGGAAATCTGAGGGAGGCTGTTCTGTTAAGTCTATTTACTGTTCTTGTCAAGAGTTAAGATAATAATTTCATTTGCTGTTCCTCTCAAGCTACAAGTTCCAGAGTCTGAAGCACTGTGTAACTGGAGGGGAAGCACTGAATCCTGAAGTGTTTGCAAAGTGGAAAATCCAGACAGGGCTGGCTATCCATGAAGGTTATGGCCAGACTGAAACGGTACGTTTGCAATAAATGTAATTACTGGTAGAAAATCCCTTCACCATCTTTACTTCAAAAGCAAAACTAAAATAGATTCTTTGCTCTGGGTATCAATTTGTCCCATCTGAGGTTTAAATGAAAAATATTAAAGCAGCTCACATCCCAGACTCTGATGTTCCCAAGAACCACAGTGCTTTGGTCCTGATTTGGCCCTTGTCACAACAAAGTCACAAAGAGGAGTCCTGTCTAATGCAAACAATAATAAAATTTACAAGATGTTGCAACAATTTTAAAAAATCTTTTAAAAATCTATTTTTCAGGTGACAATCTGTGCCAATATGAAAGGAACAAAAATTAAACCTGGCTCTTTGGGAAAAGCTGTTCCCCCTTATGATGTGCAGGTACGTGGATATGTGGCAGCTGTGGGTAGAACAGTAAGGCAGTGCTGTCTCCATCCTGTGTGTGCCCTGCACTGAGCTGGAGCAGCTGTTCCTCTGGGCTGATCAAAGCACTCCTGCTGTGTCTGTCCTTGCTGCAGATTGTAGATGACCAAGGGGCTGTTGTGCCTGCAGGAGAAGAGGGCACCATTGCTGTCCGAGTCAGACCCACACGACCTTTCTGTATATTCTCTGAGTACTTGGTGAGCCTGACTTGTGTTTGTGTCTGAGTCTGTCTCTCTGTCTCTGTGTCTGTGTCTGTGTCTCTGTCTCTGTCTCTGTCTCTGCTGAGAGACTCAGGAGGGACCCAGGGCAAAGTTCTGCCAGGAGCAGAATTCCATGCAGAATCCTCAGAAGGTCTCACTGGGTTACTTAAGGACTTTGAGCCTGATCAGTGCATAGTTACAAGAACAGACTGACTGATGATGGAGTGTAGCTTCAAAATGCAACAGGTACCAGGAGTTACCTTGTACCAGGTATGTACCAGGCAGGTGCCACGCACTTCATGTTCAGAGCATCACTCTTTTTCCTCTATTCCTTTCCTATCTCTGGTTAAACATTATTGAAGAAAGCCCATAAATCCTACTCTTATGCATCAGAAGCTCAGGGTGGCTTTCCAAGGCACAGGTATTTTATTCCTTCATGCCACTGTCAGAAGTACCCCCATTCCAGCAGGCACTGCAGTCAGAGAAACCTTTGTACAGGTGCCTGTCCCACACAACATCTGCACAAGATCAACAGCACAAACACAAGCTACAGCACAAACCCCTCACGTGTAGATGATCATATGGCTCTGAGGTAGTGACACACGTAGTCAAACTCCACTATTCAAATAGGCATAATCTACCCACTGAAAGCAGAACCTATTACAAAAACACACCAGAAGAAGGGACATTTTGGTTCATGTCAAAGGTCCAGCTAAGCAACTGTTCATCTGTGGTGGTGCTGAGGTGCAGGACATTCTTAAGAAAACAGTAGAATCAGGCAAACCTAAAGATATTCTCCTCTGTATTAGAACTGTCATATTCAATAGGCTTTGGGTAACCTACATATTTTTTTAATCTTCTTCTGAACAATATAATATTTATATACTTGTAGCATTCTCATACAACAACCTGCACAAAGTCATTTCTCACTATGTCATAAAAATCTTCTTTAGTTCAACACTTTTATTGCAGGTTTTCACTACGTCTTCTCTCATCAGAGTGTTTTTCCTGTGTAACCAAGAGGTTATATTGGATATATAGGTCCTAAAGGTCAGATAATGTTTTTCCTGCAGGTCACCTCATTTTGGGTTTTGATCCTGACAGTTAAAAGGAAAAAGTCTCCTTTGCCTGGAAGTTATTTTGGCAACCTGCTGCAATGAAAAATCATTTCCCTGAACAGAGTGGGTTACACATTTTAGCCATTTCCTGTGCTGGATGGGCATTTTGATAGAGCTTGGCCTTTTCTCCATAGAACAGAAATCTCTACATAAAAAGTGCTTTTGTCCACGAATCATGTTTCCACAACAGAGCTGCTCATGTGGCTCTGTTACTTGAAGATATAAAACAGTATTAAACACACTCATTTTGAGAACAACTTAAGGAATTATTTTTACCATTTTTAGCATCACTACAAAGTAAATGCATTAAAATTCCCTAACAATATCATTCTTCTTTTGAAATGTTTGACTGTTGCCAGGATAATCCAGAGAAAACTGCTGCCTCTCTGCGTGGGGATTTTTATCTCACTGGGGACAGAGGCATTATGGATGAAGAGGGATATGTCTGGTTTGTTGGAAGAGATGACGACATCATTAATTCTGCTGGGTAAGGCATTTCCTTTTAGATTTGCCTCTCGAAATGCAGCCTGGAGAGACCAGTGGCCTGGTGCCTGGTGCTGGGGCTGAGCTGTCTCTGTGCTCCCCTAGGTACCGCATTGGCCCATTTGAAGTGGAGAGTGCCCTGATAGAGCACCCAGCAGTCTCAGAGGCAGCTGTTGTCAGCAGCCCCGACCCAGTGCGAGGGGAGGTAAAGCAAAACAGCACAAAGATGTAAAAGAAACACCCTTTAATCTAAACATCAACATCCCTATATGTACTCAGCTTCCTTGGAATTCAGTGTTGCAGGCTTTTGAAATTAGGTGGGCCAACATTTTAAAAATCCATATCTTGACAGATGTTACAATTTCAAAATTATTTCTTTGCAGGGTTTTATGTGGGGGAAAAAAATTGGTTTTCCAGTCTAATCATGTGATCTTTTTGTCTAAGCAATGAAATTTTGATTATTTCTCATTTTGTCACTTAGTTCGCTGTAGCAATGATATCCAGAGTGTTTAATTTTTGTTTTGTATTTTTCCAACTTTGCAACATTTCTTTGAGCAACTGGGGTATGATTTTAATCTCTCTTTATTTTCTGTACTAGAACTTTTTGAAAGTTTAATAATGTATAAAGTTAGGAAAAAAAGTGGAAAATAGCAAAACATTCTCTGCTGCTGAATGGGTCCTTCATAGCACAGCAGTTGATAACAAACAGCTAATGACAAAAGGAATTAATGAAAAAGCTCAAATTTTGTCATTCTGAATTTTTGACACTCGCTTTTCACAACACAAGTATTCCCTCATTGCCACCTCTGGAAGTTAATGCAATTCCCTTCATTTTTGTGGCACAGGTGGTCAAAGCCTTCATTGTTTTAGCTCCTGCTTTTGTATCACATGATCCAGAAAAATTAACTCTTGAACTACAACAACATGTCAAGAAGGTGACTGCCCCTTACAAGTATCCAAGAAAGGTAAGAACAGCCTGAAATGACAGGTTCTGCAATTGTGCCAGAAATTGAGCATTTTTTGTCCTGCTTCAGCTCTTTTTCAACAGCATTCTGACAAACTCCAACTAGAGTTAGATAAAATAAAGTAGATGAGAGGGTCTGTTGCAGCTGTAGCCTTGGGCTGGCTGTGTGTGCTAGAAAGTAGCTGAAGGGAAGCAATGGTCATGAACTTTTACTTCATGAGGGCCCAGTCTTTCTTTCATGGAGTACTGGGGTTTTCACAGCAGCTCAAACGGACAAGGCATTCCATTCTAAGCAGTTGTACCTTGAGCTCTCCTCTGACACACAGCCAAATCAAAACAGGAGTTCCTGCTGGCATCAGTGTTTTGGAATCCATCTCTTTTCACTAGGAAAGACACCAGTAGCTCTTGAAAGCTGAAGCACTCAGCTCCTAGACTGTAGTCATGGTTCGTGCTGTGATGTTTTGGTTTCTCTGAAACTTTTTCCCAGACACTGTTCTGTCAGCAAGAGACACGTTTTCCTAACCTATGTTTACATTCCTTTCCCTAGGAGGGACCTTTTCTTGATGTCCCTCTGACTTGAGCAATGTAGTTGAAGAAGTTTGTCTTTCTTCCACCCCTTTGGGTGGTTCTTTGTAAAATAGTATAAAGGGAAGAAATTCCTGGGTAATAAAGATAGATTTGGAGTAATTTTCAGCCTTCTGACCTCAGGAGTCCGTGTCGTTGATAATCTTAAACAGCATCACTAGACATCATGGTACATCTCACTGCAAGTACTGTCTGTGCAGTAGCTACAAGGTGTAGTAAGGAATTTCACCATTCCAGCCCTGCTTGTGCAGCTTCCCATCTGTTTATCCACAGCTATCCCATGCTAAAAGTGTTCACAAAATATTTTGTTGCACCTGGGAGATTAACCACAAGTTATTTGGCTACAGGGAGCATTTTTGCCTTTCAGGTGGAGTTTGTTCAGGATCTGCCAAAGACAGTTTCTGGGAAAATCCAGAGAAAGGTTCTAAAGAACAAAGAGTGGGCAAGAGTATGACAACAGCAAGAGTGATCTGGAAAACGAGGAGAGAAATTCTCCATCATGTGTACCAGCCATAACACATGACACAGAGCAGATCATGGGCCAGAGCAGAACGAGAACATCGTGAAAAACAAATTGTGGAAGAAAAAGGAGAAAACATTCTTGAGGATATGTGGTATTGGAACCACTTTTGCCATTGACCTACACATTTTCGGAAGGAAGGAAGTGCAAGTAATTCAAAGTGTGGAATGGGAGAGAGAAAGACAGACTCAGGTGCATACAGAGGTCTAATCTGTTTTATTGCAATTTGTATAAAACTCTTCCTTAAAAGAATGGGTGAAACTACAAGGCTTTGAAAATGGCAAATAAATGAGAAATTAATAAAAATATATGTTTGTCCTGAGGTGTGTATCAGCAACTAATTAACATCCAAAACCTACCACGTAATATTCTCAAATTCTTCAAGAGTAGAAGGAAAAAGCCAGTTCTTTTTAATGCTTCTCTTCATCATGATGAATTTGTGATCTACTTAAATGGTTAAACTGAAAGAAAAAGTGCTTTAGGTTAAGGTGCAAATTATGCACAATTAACAGTGGTGTAAATGATTACAAGAAAAAAGTTACTCCACAGAGAGAGCTTTGCTGCTTGCTCTGTTTTGTGCCACATTCTCCTCTCATTACTCCAGAAGGAGTGAACAACAAAGAGAGAAGAGTTTCACTCCAAAACCTTTATGAAGGAGTGCTCAGGTTTCACATCTGCAGGGAACAGCTGATCTTTACAGTGCCTCAAATGGGAAGCATGTGCTGAAAGGTGAGTGAAATGAATGAAGAGGATCTCTCCCAGCAGCTCTCAGTCTCTCCTGTCCATAGACAAGTCAGGAAAATGTTATTTATCTGAGCTCCTAATGTTGATGATCCCTGAGCAAAGTAAATGGTATTAAACCAGGAATAATAATTTCTGATTCTCACTAATCATTCTAAGAACTTTGCCATTACTGGGTCTTTTCCTCAGTTTTCTGTCTTCATCTTCACCTCTCCATTTGCAGCTGAGAAAGTGCTAAAAACTTGAAGGCTACCACAGTCTTCTTGGCAGATGTTTTTGTGGAAATCCTAAACTTCAAATGTTTCACCTTGTCAATCTTGAATTTCCCTAAATATTCCTAAATATTATGGCCCTCCTCTTTCTCTCATAGGCAACTCTATAGATTTTGTCATTGTAATGCTCTGAAATATGCAAGTTACAGCGAAATCAGAGAATTAGAGCAGTCTGAGAAAGGAGAAACATCTTCCTAAGTGATTAAGGATTGTTTACAACTGGTCAGTGTTTCTCTGCCACAACGTCCAAGAAATGTGGAGAACACCATGAATTTCTGTCGCTTTTGACAAAATATCTGTTCTGGAGGGGGAAAATCTGCATCCAGATTGTTTATGTTGGCAGATATCACTGAAAAGATTAAGTTGTGTTAGGCTCTGGGTATTTTAACCAATTTATCTGATAGGCAGATTAATTATTACTGTATGAGGTTCTGCTAAGAAATAAGGCAATAGTTCCAATGTTAAATTGTAACTTTTTCTTGAGGGGTAAAATTTGACCAATGCTGAGATCCATGCATCAAAGGTGTGAGAATAAACAGTTAGGATTGAAGACATGGGACAAGGGGTAACAGACTACAAAATGAGCTTTAAAAACCTGGGGCAAAGGGCAAAACTTTGCAGCTTCACTCAGGCCACAAAAATCTCCCAGGAAAAAGTATTTGATTCAAATCACAAAATTACCTGAATGTAATTTTGTGATTTTGTAATGGAAGAGGGTGTTTGCAGCAAACAAATGTAGAACCTCTGTGCCAGGGAAGGTCATGGAGCAGATCCTCCTAGAGGAGGCATAGGAAAAAAAAAAAAAAAAAAAGGAGGTGTTCTGAGGCAAGCAGCGTATAAATCAAATTTGGGGACCTATGCAAGAGATTACTAAAGTGAAAGTTCTTGAAGTTCTTGGGGTGGATGTGGTGAGTGGACATATGAGTCAGCAGCTGCTGAAGCTAAATAGTGAGAATGTTGGTGGAACTTGTCTGGAAATATTCTTCAGCTCCATGGGAAGGAAAAGGAATGGATAATCAGCTAGTGAATGCTTTGGTGAAAGAAGCAGGCATATTTTTCTAATGCAAATATTAACATCTGACGTTGTGTTTGAGGAAGGAAAGTTACGGGCAACTAACAGCCCCAAGGAACACATCAAAACTATGCAAGGATCAGCTGAAATACAGACAAGGTGCCAAATTAATACAGGACATGAAGTCCTTAAAACACAGAAGGTAAAAAATACGAGAAAGCAGGATGGGGAACTTCACATTTATTCGGACCATCAGTCTGGCAGTCGGCTTGACTGCCTTCAATGAATATCCCATCAACTCATAACTAGATTGTCAGGATAATCTCAGGGATTGGGGTTGTTGGATTGCTGTTACTCTTTTCTTTGAGTTTTCCCAACAGGGTTTTTCCATCTCCCTGCGAAGCTGCTTCTTGGCAGTCTCTGCTTCTTTCTGCAGGCGGGCAGTCTTCTCCTGCTGCTCTATCTCCGCTTGGATCTCCCCAGTTATCTAATCTTAATCTGTTTGCTGGAAAATCCTTTGGCTTCAATTTTGAGGGGTCTCTTTCTGGATCCGGTGGACCTGCAGATCTGCCCCTTCTCCCTGGATAATATCCTTTTCTCGCTGTTGTATTCTTGCTGTACGTTTACGTCTCCGTTCCGGCCTCCTCTCCCTCCCTCCTTGCAATAATAGGAGCGGCCAGAGACGGCGCTGTACTTGGAGGCTGCGACTCTCGGTGGTTACAAAATGGCGTCGGCGACAGTGCGCAAGATCCGTATGGGACGCCGCCATCTTGCTG
Source organism: Rhadina sibilatrix (assembly GCA_013400275.1). NCBI lineage: Eukaryota > Metazoa > Chordata > Aves > Passeriformes > Phylloscopidae > Rhadina > Rhadina sibilatrix. The sequence continues at coordinate 317,014 of VWYO01022118.1, forward strand.
TACGGCAGAGTTTAGGGAGCGGCCATTTTTTTGTACGGAAGGTCTTTGCAGGGGGCCGCCATCCAGGTGTATGGGCGGCTGTGCCGCACATGCGCAGTAGCGCTGTAGGTAACTACCCGAAGGTGCACCCTCGTCAAACTCTGCTCGTTCTGGGGGACAGCTGGCCGGGGCGCGGGGCCCGCTTGTAGCGCTGGGGGACACGTCTGCGAGGCTGGGAGAGCCACCCGCGGGACTGAGGGGACCCCTCACGGGTTCGTTGGGACCGGGCGTAGGGCCGTCCGCAGGCTCGGAGGGGCC